>JAPPVO010000059.1:113824270-114154191 GCA_030407325.1 Camellia japonica
CCTCCAGTGAGTGCATTCAACATGTGATTGACATAAACATGTAGTTTCTTCCATTTTTGCTCGCAATCCTTTTTTGCACTCCTTTTCTGAGTGTAGGACTGCGTACATGAGTTGACGTACTTTTCCCTAGTCAAGAAGGGGCAACAAGTATAAGGCCTTTAAATTGTAAATAGTGTCCCAAACATATAATCGATAATAATTAACATTAAATTTTAAATTTTATCAGCATATTTTCTTTCTAGGTGAAGAAAATCATTTGCTTAAGTTCAATAAATTGATCTTTAGGGGTCGAAACACACCTACAAAACTACCAAGAAGAAGAATAAACATTGTAGTCCTCAGTCAGTCAACCCTGAAGATGCAACAAAAAAGTACAATGGTCTTACCTACGCTGTGCGCCTGTGTCTCTTCCACAAATGTTTGTGTGTCATCCGGCGATTGTGTCTCATCAGATAAAGTCTGTGGTGTGACAATGACATGTGCAGATGTTCTTGAGGGTGATGCTATGGGGTCATTTACTGTTTTCTTATGTTGCCCTATCTTCGTCCTAGGAACCATGCTGGTAGCTGCAAAATAGTTGCAAACATGATATATTAAGTAAAAACATGACATGCATCATCGATGTTATGACCAATATGGATTGTTTACAGAAGCTAAAGTATTCACAAAATTATAATAAAACAACAATAGGAAAATATTTGATAATGATTGTCAAATAAAAGTGTTGTACATAAACCAATGTTAAGTATAAATGTCAAATGAGTTGGTTCATCAATTTTAGAGGTTCAACATTGCGAAAAAGTTTACAATATAGCTCAGCATGATGACATGAAGAACAACATAAACAAAATGACTAAACTCTCATCTAATTACATAACACATAAAGAACAACAATCTCCTTCATCCATTTCTCCATTACATCAACAAAAGGACAAAAAGTCAAAACAACAACTACCAAGAACACACATCGAAATTTAGAACCCATACATCGAGACTCTATCACACATCCAAATTTAGAACCCATATATCAACACTCTATGTCCATATCTGTATCAAAATCACTGTCAAGCTCATTTTCTTCTTCATTGTCACCCTCTATTGTCGGTTCATCTTCATTATCACATATGAAGTCATCATCCATACTAACCTTGGGTTGTATACGGTTATCAGACTGCAAAACTTCCATAGGAATAATTTCAGCGTCAATATTATCTCGACGCAAAACCACATTGTCATCCATAGGCTCAGTTGGTACAACATCAGTGCTTTCATCTTGTTGGAACATATCATCAGGTTGTGGCACATCCACCTCGGGCACATCTCAAATTCTTCGATGTTGAAACTTTTCTACTACTCTCCAATTGGCACCTAACTTCGTATCATGCACATAGAAAACTTGTTGCACTTGACTTGGTAACACAAACGGGTCATCTTTATACCATCAACTTCTTACATCAATAGTAGTGAAATGTGGTTTGACACGCAAAGTTCTGTTACTACCGGTGTTATACCATTCACATTGGAATAAAACAACATGGTGCCTAAACAAATATGTTATTTCCCAAAATTTACAAATATAGCCGTAGAACTTTATGAATTGGCCTTCATGGTCGCCTTCCACTACCAATCCACTATTTTGAGTTTTACGACGGTTGTCACGGTCGCGAGCATGGAATCGGACGCCATTACAAATGCATCCCGAATATGTGTTCACTAAGCTGTTAGGACCATTTGCCAGTGACCACATCTCATCGGTTGTTTCAGGTGACTTTTTGTGCCGCAATTGGATCATCTACATAAAAAAACTGTCATGTTATTTTTGACATAACTTAACTTCATGTGTAAACTACACTATAAGGAATTTTAGCATACGTGATCTTTGAACCATTTAGGAAATTCTTTGCATTGTATCTTCGCAATGTCGCATCCATTTCCATGTTGTTGTTGCAACAACATCTTGTGTTCCCTATGTAGGACAATGTAATTCATAAGTAATTTGAAGAATAATTACTAAAAAAAAAGCATATAGGTCACATATAGTACGTCACAGGTTCGACTTGTACTCTAGATATTCTTTCACTTCTAAGATGTTGTGTAGGACAAACCAATGAGCCCTTTCATGGTCGGCTACAGACACATCAGTTTTCCTTGTTAGTAGACCAAACGGACGAACAATTTGAGTGAAAACCGCCAACCCCAGGCCGTTGTCACCCCCGTCATAGTTCCTTTCTTCCCGATTAAACACCATTTCAACGCTGTCTAAATACATTTAACAAAACGTCGTACACTCTTTTGAAATGTAAGCCTCCACAATGGAACCTTCTAGCTGAGCTTTATTGCAAACAAATCCTTTTAGAAGTCCGAGCATCCTACATGCCAATATGATTTGAATGTTAATGTTTACATTATCTACTATATATAAATAGGGATGTTTGGGAACTCGTGGTATTATCTCTCAATGGGATACATCCATCGATATTGCACAGGCCCTCCAAGCATAGCCTCGTGAGGCAAATGAATTGCCAAGTGGACCATGACATCAAAAAACGTAGGAGGAAAAATCTTTTCAAGCTTACAAAGTATAAGTACAATTTGTTCCTCCATTTTCTCCAAATCAATCACCCTCAATGTCTTTGAGCACAACTGTTTAAAAAAATTTCCCAACTAAAAAAGTGTCGTCCCAATCTCCTTGGAAAGGTATCCACGCATTCCAATTGGAAGTAGTCATTGTAGAAGGGCATGACGGCTATGAGTTTTAAGGCCAGCTAATTTTCCACCATGAGAGGTGACATAGTTGGATATATTTGCTGCATAGCCATTAGGGTACTTAATCGATTTCAAAAAATCAAAAAAACCTTGTCGCTCTACCAGGGACAATGTGTATGATGCCGGAGGCTTCTCAAATGAGCCATTGGAACGCCTCTTCAAGTGTAACTCCTCCACTAATGGTTGCAAGTAAACATCGATGTCTCTTCCAGGGGTGGATGGACCGGGAATAAGCATTGACATCATCAGAAATGGCTCTTTCATACACTTCCACAGGGGAAGATTGTAAGGCATTATGAGTACGAGCCATATGTTGTACGATGTGCTCATATTTCCAAACGGATTGAAACCATCTGTGGCAAGCCCTAACCTTACATGCCGGGGTTCCACAAAAAATGTAGGATGCTGCATATCAAAGTCCTTCCATGCCTGACCATCGGCTGGATGCCTTAACATTCCATCATACACGCTTCTCTTTGTGCCATCTCATATCTGCGGCGGTTTTTTTCGACATGTACAATCTCTTCAACCTCGGTGTCAAAAAAAAGTACCTCAATATTTTGTGAGGAATCTTTTTACCACTCTGATTGTTGAACTTGCATTTAGACTTCTTACATGTAGGGCAATTCTCCAGTTTTGCATTGTCTTTCCAAAACAAAATACAATCATTCTTGCATGTATGAATGGCCTCGTATCCCAAACCCAATTCACGTAAGAACTTTTTCGTTTCATAAAGGGTCCATGGAATAGTTTCATTACACTTTGGAAGAATGTCTTTGAAAACTTGCATAACCATATCGAAAGATTTGTTGCTCTATTTATTGTACACCTTAATATGAAGCATCTTAATAACGAAGGACAACATGAAAAACTTTTCACACTCCGGGTACACTTTGCATCGAGCATCATCAAACAACCTAATGAACTTCACTAAATTTTCTCTATCTGAGCTATTAGGTTCTTCATCGATATGATCATCCATGAGTCCACTCATGTAAATCTCTTCCAACATAGTAGGCAACTTGCCCAAATTATCGTCAATGTCAAAAATTACAACTCCATATCTTTCACCATCATCGTTTGACACACTAGGCTGATCATGACACAATGGAACATGTTCCCCATGGTGCACCCAAGTTCTATAAGAACATGCAATTCCTATTCGAATCAAGTGCAGCCACACAACTTGTCGACTATGTTTTATGCCATTCAAGCAATCGACACACGGATAACAAATGTCATTGTGTGGGCCTAAATCCTTCGTAGCAAAGTCAATAAATGAATTAACACCTTATTGGTACTCTTTACTTTTCAACCTATGTTTTATCATCATTCAACTCTTGTCCATCTTTTGAACCCTACAAGCCAAGCAAACATTAACGTAGAAATGGACAACAAATAAACAAAAATACTCAACAACAGAATTGTGTATCTTTTATCGTCATCCAACTCTTGTACATCTTTTCCGAAAAAAGTTTAAGTTTTCACTTATTTGCAACATAGATTAAAATTTGGAAACACAGGGTTTAGGGATTGTATTCAAAAGTTTGGGTGAAACAACTAACTATTTGGACTATACAAGTACAATGTAAACAAGGAGAGGTAAAAAAGAATGAGAAAATTCACCAAACACAACCATCGTAAGTAGAAGAAACAACCAAGCTATCATCAAAGGTTACGAATTATAGTAAACAACCAAAGCTTAAATGCTTTTTCCACTGTGGGTGAAGTTGTACAATGTTCCTTAGGAGCAAATATGGTTTGCTAGAAGCAAACTTACTTTTGTTATAGAAGCAAGCTTACAAAAGTGTGATGTTTGCAAGGGTTTGGTCTCATAAGAAAAAGACATTTCATCCTTCCTCTTATACACGCAATAGTGGAGAGTGAAGAAGACTCAAACACAAAAGCCAACAATGTAGAAAGTGGTGAAGAAGAAAAAGAGGAAAGCTGGTATGCACAAGGTCTTCTACCTATTCTATATCAATTGTCTTTGAAATCCTCAAATCTTGTGGAATGGGAGTTTTGGGTAATAGCAAATTCACTTCTATGCAAGAGTTGCCATGCCAAAAGCATGTTCTAAATTATTCTCAAGGCACACCCAACAAGGATAAGAAAAAGGACCACCAAAGAATCTACATTGTGATAAACTAAACATTTATGTCATAACTCAAGCTAATGAAAGGCCGTGTAGGACTTTTGAGGATGGCCATAAAATATGACAATTTGGGTGAAGTACAAAAAAAAAAAAAAAAAAAAAAACATACACACACACACACACACACAATGATGTATCTTATTTATATTATTTAATAAAAATTAAAATGTCTATCAATTTAGTTTATAATTATAAAAATAACATTATTTCATCAATTTTTCCTTTAATATCATTTTTGTTTTAATAATGGAGCATCAATCTCCTTGTATTGGCTTTCAAGTGTTAGATGAGACTTTTGTACTATATTTAGCAAAATTTATGAAAAGAATGATACAAGACATGAGCAATGTGGAGACCAAATATCTCCATTTATTTATGACGTCCTCAACATAAATAACCAAACATATACTCATTACTAAAAAGGTAATTGTTGACTTGGTTTATTACTTTTAAATCCTTGTAAATATAGAAGATTATTTTGAGATTCTAAGATTATTAAAATATTGTAAGATTTAGTGAGATAGTTGGTGAGAGAAATAACCAACTCATTGCAATCTCTAATTCATAATGAAACTTGATAGACATAGATTTATAACCAAACCACACATAAGGGCAATAATTTTCCAAACTAGAAACTAGCAGAGGATAAAATATGTATATTTATACTTGGCCAATACAAACAATAAAGAAAATGATAAGAAGGATGGAAAATATTTTCGGAATACATTCCATGTTCGGCCAGCACAATTTTTCTTTATGGCATAAATGTGAAAATTAGGTACACGAATTGATAAGAGACGAGCTACGGTAATCTAGTGAACATGGGAGCTTAGAATGGCACATAACTTGAGAAGTATATTTGGTGATTGCAATAATTGTCAGTTATTCTTGAGGAAGCTAAGCTTGTGGTCATTTGCTCAGTTTACCTTTATGTGGTTTACCTCGAATATTTTAGCTACTTTCCATATTATTTCATGCATTTTAGATTTGTTTTAAGATGACATATCAATTTTATCATCCATCACTTCCTTATGGGAACTCTCTTCTTTTTTAATATTTTATTTTTTTTATAATTATGTTTAATTTTTACTTCCTGTATATCACCAATCAACTTCCTATTTCTAAACTTTCTACATTGGAAAGTATTTCTTGAATACTCAGGTTGTCATTTGGAAAACTTAAGTTTTGGGAATGTACATGTACGCTTAAATGGATGGTGCTCCTTTTGTTGTTTTTGATTTTATAATTTATGCTTCTAGTGTTTCTTTTATCACTGGTGTTTAGTAGCGAGATTCTATATTTAAGAGGTAAAAACAGACATGTGATAACCCTGTTCCGTATTATGCTAATTGATCTTAATTATGATTGTGATTATATGTTTGATATGGTTTGGCGTGATAGTGACATGATTATATATGTCTTTGTATTTCTATCTGTTCACCGTAGGAAAATCTGTTTGACTTTCTACTTTAGAATTTAAATTGAAGGCCCTATCGGCCACATAAATCGAAATTGATTACGCCAGTGTGATTAGCGTAATTTTTAGAGCCTATGGTGAAATTTAATTAGAAATTGATTTGGGTCAAAATAATTAGATTCAAAATGATTAAATTGGGATTAATTACTTAGCCTTAATTAAACTTGATCAGGCCAACATATATAAGTGGCCTATTTACATTTTTGAGCATTGTTTTGAGCTCATTTCTCTCATTTGGCTGAGATTACACTCTAGAGAGAAAGAGTGAGAGTGCCGAATTTAGAGAGAGAGGGAACTCAAGATAGAGAATTGATCAAGGAGCTTGGTGATCTTGAAGATTAACTCAAGATTTGACTACATTTGTGAATATTGAAGCTCTTAGGTGAGTAAATTCATCAGTTTGAGTTTGTAATTTTGTGAATTCAAGATTAAATGGTAGTCAAGAACATGAATTAAATTGATTATGATGAAATTGAAGTTGGTGTGTACATGCATGAAGAGAATTGCCATGAATTTGTATAATCTAACATGTAGGATGTCAATTATGAGAAATTGAGTGTTGAATCATACATGCAAGCATGGTTTTGTTGAGCTTCATGAGTATAAACATCACTTGTGCCAATTGAAATGGTATTGAAGTCTATATTACATGAAGTTATGGAGTTTGGTTATATGTATAATGAAGTTTAATCATGAAGCTATGTGTTTTGTTGAGATGATTTGAGAATTGGATCTTGGTTTTGAACAATTGGGCTCAAATCCCCTATGTTCTCATGTTATGTAGTGATTTCCCATGTTTTTGATACCTAAAATTCGAGCTTTGGGCCTTTGAATGCTAAGTTTGAGCTTCAAGAACAATTCTGGAAATTCCAGAATTTGGCATGTTCGCTCGAACGGGGAAAGCTCCGCTCGAGCGTAAAATGTTAGTTCCCAGAACTTTTGCAGACATTGATATACGCTTGAGCGCAAATAGTCACGCTCGAGCGTCCAGCCACGCATTTTGACTCCCATTCACGCTCGAGCGAAAAATGAGGTAACCCAGTACTTTTGCAGACCAGAGGGGTCCGCTCGAGCAGCGGAAACAACGCTCGAGCGGGTAGCCCTGTTTTAGAAATTTTGAAAAGTTGTTTTGTGCTTTATTTTCCATTCCCTTTTATTTCTAAGCACTCTTAGGCATACATTGAGCATTGTAAATGAATCAAGGGGATAAGAAAGAGGCCTAAGAGGAATGTATAAGTTAGGAACAGATTGAATAGCTTGTGACCCAATATGTGTTATGTATGTATAGGGTCAAGCATAAGGGCAAATCCACCGGCAGAACATTGTGAGTAATATCTTAGTAAAGATATTTTGAAGTATGCTATTGTCTAATTTTTTACTCCTATTTGAGTTTCATAAATCTGTTAATTTGAATTATGGACAAATATTCGTTATGCTGAATGATTAGGCCAAAGGTCGTTTGACATGAATGATTAGGCCAAAGGCCGTCGGACATGAATGATTGGGCCAAAGGTCGTCGGACATGAATGATTGGGCCAAAGGCCGTTTGACATGAATGATTGGGCCAAAGGTCGTCGGATATGAATGATTGGGCTAAAGGCCGTTGGACATGGATGATTGGGCCAAAGGTTGTCGAATATGAATGAATTGGGCCCGAGGCCGTTTGATACGTTTGGATCTGTAGTCGCTTGATGCATTAGATGGAAACATGAATTGGGCCCAAGGCCGTCTGATGTATTTGTTTTAAATTCCGTTAATGTATTTTCCTTATTTGATATTATTCACTGGGCTTTCACTCACTTTCATTCATGTGTCTGTAGGTGAGCCAAGAGATGTCCAAACCTAACCTCAGTGAAGTATGTGGGAAAAAGTCAAAGTTTTGAGGAGTCAGCCTTAATGTCTCATACATGAGACTTGTTTTTGCCCTTTTGTTCTTTGGTTATATTTTTGCTTTGTACAGTAGGCTACAGTGAGGGGGATGGTTTTTGTGAGGTTTAGTGAAGGACGGTATGTGTGTGTTACAAAGTGTGATGTTGTATAACAGAGAGATGGCCGCGCGTGAAAATAAAGGAATTTGCGGGTTGAAAATTGAACCTTTAGCGACTAATTTCTGTATTTGCCAGCAAAGGAATAGATCTGCAGACTAAATTTTTTTGTAGCCAAAAAGTTACTGAACAGCGACGAAAATATTAGTCGCCAAAAGTACTATTTGGTGACTAATTTTAATTTTAGTCAGGAAAAACCAATATTGCTGATTAATTTATTTTTTTGGGCCTAAAATTTGGATTAACAGTGACCAATCAAATTTTTAGTCGCTGAAAGTGGAGTTTTTACCGACTAAATTTAAATTTAGTCGCCAATAAATAATATTTATTGACTAAAATATTTTAGTAGCGATATATAGAACCAACGTTGACAAATTTAAATTTTAGTTGCCAAAAAATGTACTTTCAACGACTAAATTTGTTTAGTCGCCAAAAATGGTCACCAAAGGTGCTTTTTCTTGTAGTGCATCCATCATAATTTCATTACTAACCAATACCTCCAACGTTAAAGTAACAATAAATAGTCAAAATAACTTAAATAATGTAAGGTTATAAACCATGCCAAATTATCCAAACACTAAATTCATAAAAAAAATCCCAACTAATCCTGCAAAGGAAGCTCGGCTGTGCTCAAATAAAATGCACCCGAGTTGCCAAGAGACAAAACGGGTCAGTATACAGGCATACTGGTATAAGTACAAGATTTAACATCCACATGTCCACCAGACACAAACAAAAATACATTTAATTCTTGTTACGGGACAAGACAAGTAGTTCCATTCGCACCGAGACGAATGGGTAGTTTTCTGAGATACGGTGGCATTTAATTTTTTGCCTATACACAATGAAATATAAATTGAGTATAAAATAAATAAAATAAAAATAAAAATATGGTGGGTCAGCCCTGCATAAAAAGTTAGTAAGAGCCACCATTCTGCAAAAAATAAAGTTAGTATAATTTAATCATAAGTAACTTGTTGAAGAAATATAAAAATGCATCGTTTCATGCTTAAATAATTCAAATTGACCAAAACTTAAAGAACAAAAGTTGTATAGAATCAAATTTTCTAAAAGGCAACGCAAATGAATTTAGTAGAAACTGAACAGGTTGAGAGAAAAACTTGATAGAAAAACCTAGACGGAATTCAACTGAAAAATCTGAAGCTAAAAACGAACAAAAACTGCCCTAAGATGATTTTTTTTTTCGAAAAAGTTCAAAACATGAAAAGTGTGCAGAATAATATTTTTACTTCAGGTTGTGCGAAGCCAATAAAAATGAACTCGTTTAGTGGGTTAAAACAACATCTAAAGTCTGTCATGCCAAAATGAATAAAAACTATTATAACAAAGATCATCCAATTAGATTGACCTTTAGTATTGCGTATCATCCTCAGACTGATAGACAGTTCGAGCGTAGTATTTAGATCCTTGAGGATATGCTTCAAGGCTATGTCTTTGACTTTAAGGGGTCGTGGGAGATGCACTTGCCCTTAGTAGAGTTTGCTTACAATAACAGTTTCCAATCGAGTATTGGCATGGCACCATTTGAGGCCTTGTTTGGCCGACCGTGTAGATCCCCGATGTGTTGGGCCGAGGTGGGAGATGCACCTTTGTTGGGCCTAGAGTTAGTTCGGGAAATGACGGAGAAGGTGACACTTATTCGTAAGAGATTAGCTACGGCTTAGAGTCGCCAGAAGAGCTATGCCGACCGTAGGACAAAACCCTTGTCCTTTGAGGTGGGAGATCATGTGTTTTTGAAAATATCACCTAGGCGGGGTTTGATGAGATTTGGAAAGGGTGGGAAGTTGTCACCTTAATTTATTGGCCCTTTTGAGATCCTTGAGCGGATAGGAGAGGTCGCTTATCGGTTGGCATTGCCACCACAACTTTCCGGAGTTCATGACGTGTTTCACATTAGTATGCTTCGGAAGTATGAGCCGGATCCATCGCACATGTTGGATTGGACCGACTTAGAGGTAGATGAGGATGCCTCGTATGAAGAAAGACCGATGAGGGTCTTGGATAGACGGGACCAAGTCTTGTGAGGCAAGAGAATTTCCTTGGTAAAATTATTATGGAAACATCACGGGATCGAGGAAGCGACTTGGGAACGTGAATTAGAAGTCTGAGGGAAATATCTAGACTTATTTGTTGATGTTTAGTTTTATAATAATGCTTTCAATATGTAAATGAAATGTAAGGACATTGTATATGTTATGAGCATTTTAGAAACATGATTTTTTTTTTTTTTTTTTTATAAACATTGCACATGTTTGGAGCATATGGAATATGGATGATGTTGTTTTATTTTGGAAGCATTGTGTATGCTATGTAAACATTTGGAAACTTGAATCTTGATTTAAACATTGCAAATGTTTGGAAAAAAAATTGTAAAATGTACTTTCAATGTAGCACTCGTGTATCGGGTCGATGAAAATGGATGACCGGAGGATGGGTCATGGTATTGAATTTGTGAGAATAATATTGTTGGGAATGGTTTAACTATATTTGTGAACTTGGTTTGTAATTTTGGGGACGAAATTCTTTAAGGGGGGAAGGTTATAGCGATTTCGATTTTGACCCATTACTTACTGTATTCTGGACTCGGGTTGGTATGGTTTTGAATAGTTGTTCATATCTTTTTCCCTTGTCTCCCCCTTTTTTTTTTTTGTTATCGGGTTGTAATTGTACATTTGGGACAGGTTGGTTGCTTACTTTTCAAAACCTGTGTTGCCTAGATTTTGGCCTCTCTGCTTGAGCGGGCATTCTTGCTCAAGCGGGCATCACAATTTTGCTCCTCTACTCGAGCGGCCATTCTTGCACTCGAGCAGGAATCGTCAACTCTCAGTATTTCTTTTTCCAAGTCTGAAATACTAGAAATGTGCATCGGATGCTCAAGCGTCCACTTCTACGCTTGAGCGGGGACCTTCGTCTGCAGAACTTCTGGAAGTGTGCATTCCACGCTCGAGTGACGCTTTTCACGCTTGAATGGAACCTTGTGTTTGACGCTCGAGCGGGGCTTTCCAGGCTTGAGCGAACTGCGTGTATTTCAGTCCGAGAAGATGACATTTTGAATCACTTTTTCTTTTTTTTTTTCTCTCTCTCTAAAACTTTTCAAAAAGCTTGTTCTTGAGCTTCTCTCTCTAGAATTCATCTTCTCTTCTAGATTTCATCTAGATCTATTGGGATTTCCATCTTAGTGCCTTTGAGAAAGAGGTAGAGCTCATCAAGGTCTTCATTTTGAACCGAATAAAAGTGGGTTTCGGCGTTCTTAGGGTTTCACTCTTGTTTTGGCTCATCTTCTTCCTTTAAGGTAGGGATCTTTTCTACACCTTCATATGTTATTTAGCTTAGTTATGTGTATTTTGTGTAACAATGATGTGACATGAGGGTGTTATAAGAAAACCTAGGGTTTGGGTATAATATGGAAAGAGGGATTGTTGATGAACATGAATACATGAATGTGGGTTATGAAAATAAAATGATGTTGGGTCAAAATGGTTAGAAATGATATTTGGGTTGATAATTAGAAAAGGGGAAGTTTTTCCCTAAAATGACTATCATGATTATGTTATAAAGATAATTGAAATTGTTATTGAAAATGTGAAATTGAGAGAGTATTGATATGAATGGTGGGATAAGTTATGTATTAACTCATCCTTTGGAAATTTGAATAAATTATCTGTCATGAGGTTGAATACTTGTTTAGAAGTAAATGTATTGGGTTATCGGTGGAGGATAGCTATGAGTGTTATAGAAATTGCATGAGGATTAGGTGAATTGAAACTAATCTCTTGTTGTTTGTCATTAAATATGACTATGTTTATATACATTGTACATGTATGATTACATGGGAGTGGGAAGGGGATGTGCTCCATTGTTTGATGTTGTGTTTAAATACATTGCATATGTATGAATGATTGTTTGGGAGGAGAAAGGGGTTGGACTCCATTATAATTAAGTTGGCCGCAGTGTCTTGGGTGAAAGTCCCAAAATTATACATGGGTGCCTAGCCCGCCGACGAAATATCCGTAAAATAGCAATTGTAGTGCCTGTATAGCCTACGTTTACATGGGTCTCGTTTGACGGTTGCCCGCGGACGAAATTTCCATGAAAGAAGAGTTTGAAATGTTCATGCATTGTTGATGTGATTGTAGAACTAATGAGTTGAAGTCTCATTTAGATTGTTAAAGAGATAATGAAACTGGTCCTTGTAATGAAATGAATGGAAATTGGTACCATATAATTATATAAACTGTGGATATCTCTATCACTGACGTTGTGTATGCATAGTGTACTTTTACTTTTGCTAAGTTTCATATATTGTGCTAGATGATTTCTATTGGGCTGTGGCTCACCCTATTTGGGAATAATATTTTCAGGTGTTGGTGACTTACCTCCACCAAGGTAATAGCTTGGAGGGACATTTTGGGAGCAAGAGCTTCTTTATTTGAATTGTATATTTTTGTAAAGCCTAGGGCTAAATGTGTATGAGCTAGTCTCTTTTTTGTGTAACCAAGTTAAGGCTTGGAAAGATGTAAGCCAATAAGGCATTCAATTAGGTTAAACTCTTTTGTATTATTAACTTCATGTAATGAAAGGACTATTTACTCTGATTCATGCTATTATTAAGATATGTTAGGTTGTATTTATTGTAGCATTACTGGGGTGTTACAAATAAATTAAGAATATTCAATTAAAATTTCCAAATGTTTTTCTTTGATTAATTTTTTTACAAATTTTCTGGATGAATAGCGTGTAAAATAGTGACATATCAAATGCCGCCAAAAAGTTTCGTATATGACAATCACACGTGACTAACGTGGATTTTACTAATGTTGCTTGTTTTTTTTTTTTTTTTTTTTTTTTTCTGTTGTGTGTGTGTGTAAACATTGTCCACCAAATTGTTTCAAGTTTATCTGTATATATCATCAATTATTCTATCTATACTACTAGAAAAGGGGCTTTAGATACGGAACTTTTTGCGACGGTTTAAAAATCGTCGCAAAAAATAAATTTTTGAGATGGTAAAAATACCCCGTGTGTGGCAACAAATTCTCTCTTGTCAGAATTGTTTATTTAACAAAATTAGCCGACAAATTAGAAAATCGTAATTGGTCTCATACACAATGATAAAATTACTTGGACCACTTGGTGATTGTAAAAAAATTATGATATTATGACAAAATAAACGAGACAAATCGTATTTCAAACAAACTTTAATGGATTCATTGGTAAATGATCCAAATCATATTTGAGTTGTTGAACGAGTTGATTTATATGTATACGTCCTATTGCTGTTAAGAAAATGCTATTTTCATTTGTGCAGGAAAATACTATTTGGTTGATAGTGGCTATAGCAACAACACAGGCTATCTAGGCCCATACAAGTGTTATAGATATCACCAAAATGCCCATCGGAATCGAATATCACAGAAATATTTCGAACGGTTCAACAAGGCATATTCGTCATTGCGTAGTTGTATCGAGCGGACATTCGGTGTCTAGAAGTCGAGGTGGAGGGTTTTGCGGAATATGTCGAAGTTGCATTTTTCTGATCAGGCGCCCTTTGTATGTGCGTCAATGGCGTTACATAACTTCATACGCAAGAACAGTGAAACTGATGAGGTCACGTTGAATATTCCAAATGACGACAATTATGTGGCGCCGTAAATGCCCGACTACCACAAATACGTACGGGTTGCTAATATGATGGAGCTAGGGGACTCAGATCCGGAAATGGCCGTTGTAAGAGCGAATATTACATACGCTCTGGGACAACAAGCATATGTGTAGGGGCGAAGTATTTATTGGTGTGGCTGGTGTTATCTTCAATGTATGTTGTATAATATTTCGAATTCTACATAATGAAGTATTGTTCATAATTTCTTATTTTAACTATCTCGTTATTTTTTATAATTTTTATTCGAATATGTTTAGTTGAGAATTTAGATTATAACCAATTAAAAAATGAATATAAATACGAACAAGTGAAGATAAAGTATTTTAACAGAAAAAAATATATGTTTAATTGTATTTATATTCGTAAGAAGTGATTGTGTGAAAATTGTTCGTCTTACCTATGTAACGTAAAATCCGGGTTTATTAATTTGTTTATAGAATCCACTATTCCGCATGTGCTAAAAAAAGTATTCATTTTTAACATATTTCTGTATGTTGTTGAAAAAAATTATATTACATCATCATAGTTTAGAAGGATATAATTTGTTTTAGAAAATTATAAACAGCCAAAAATAATAAAAAGTACAAATAATTTGCCTAACATAGAGAGTATAATAATCTTCACATGTGCATTTCAAATAAATTAAACCAATAATATTATGATACATTGGTAAAGATGTGAGTTTTTTTATCATTGTAATTGTATTTTATAAAAATTAAGATTTATTAAAAAGAATTTAAAAAAGACTTTTGAAATTAAAATTTTAATTTTGATGTTGTAATTTTGGGAAATTTGTTTCATCGTCATTAGTAACATTATTGAATAATTTATAAACTTATCATATTATTGTGACACATATTACCAAAAATTAACATAAAAAATATGAAGTATGAGTATATTTCACGCGACAGCTACGCTAATGCCTTTGTGGCGTGAAGTCTCATCTTCTGCCAAATATGAAAAATAGAAGGACAATATATATATATATATATATATTGACCAAAAAATTATGAGTTGTTGAAAACATTGATGAAATTGCAAGGGATACAGGCAAGGGCTAAATTACCATTTTTTTTATCAAAAAATAATTAGCCACAGTGGAATCCAAAAAAATGCACATTTATTGACCAACAATAGCACATCACTATTTTTTTTTTAAAAAATTACAGCTTTTTTTAAATTTTAATATTGCAGTCCAATAATCATACGATTGTGTTGCCACAATTATGCTCTTGTTGAATTCAATAAGAAAAGCCAAAACTATCTATACAGATGTGGCATTCTCTCACCCACGCAGAAATTTGTAGTTCCAAATGTCTAAAAAACAAAAAAATTGTATTTCCAATGCAAAAGTTGGCAGGCGATGCCGTCGGATGTCCTTTAAGGGTAAAAATGTAATTTTGCTATTTATTACAATATTTTATAACATATTTTTTGGTAAAAATTTAAAAAGTTATTCCAAACATACATCTTTTTTTTCATATTTTTTTAGCAAAAAAAAAAAAAGAAAATCAAAAAGTACACTTATTTAGATTATTTTAAACAACTCCTAAATTTAACTCAAGTTAAAAAGAAGTCAAAAAGCATTTATGTCAGGACCCAAACCCGCCCCTATAGGTTTAGCGTGATGACCGGCCAGTAATCATAGATTACCTATAGCCTTCATACAAATAGACTTTTTAAATATAAGGTACGGGGCTTAGCGGAAGTCTAAAATAACATAGATATTTTACATTGAGCCGTGCATATATGAAAAGGACTTCATATCATAAGTAAAGATTCACTCTCTATATACATGCACCACATTAATTCCAATCATCCACATCTTATAGTTATACAAAACCCTAAAATGTACACACATACAAAAGCATTTATCAAGCAAAAGGGGTTCAATTAGCATGGCTTCAACTGAGCCTAGTTACTTCACTTGGAAGCTCCTTAAAAGGTTGACCTGGGTAGACTCGAGGCTTTCTTAATTCTGATGTTCAACTTGCTCACCTACATACATATAAATAAATAGTGAGCTAGAGCCCAGTGAGTAATAACAAAATAAAGAGGTTATATGAATGAAGCTCAATAATATTGCCAAACCAAATTTCATTTCTGTTCTCAAAATTCATTAGCTTCATCATCAAGATCTTTCAATATCATTTTATGTGGTACATCCATGAAGTAACAACATTCCAATGATAACAGACCATAACGGTCTAACACTAGAGATCTCTGTGTGTCAATCAATCTAAAATCCATGGTATTGTTTCCCCTAGGCAAGGGCCTAGCCATGGTATTGTCTCCTCTAGGCAAGGGCCTACATTCAATGGATGCCACAAAACCATTTCAAAATAGAACTTCATTCATTATAAGAAAATAACGTTTCAATAGGCCATGTTATCAATTATCATAATGTTTCAATAATTCATTCAATCAATTACATATCCATTTCGATAGCAATAACATTTTCGAAAGTAAAGATAACTTGAACATATCTTTATAAAGTTAATACTCACAGTGGTTTGTCTTGTCACTAAGCCTCGAACATCCACCTAAACAAAACACATAACAAAAGCACAATTTCATCACCATTTCATTTTAATTCAATTCTCTTTACATGTTTTTAGCTTTATTTCATGACTATGTGAGTCCAAATGGTGCCTAAGAACACTTGGTGTGGCATGAGGATGCAAATATGCACTTAAAAGAGTTAGTTAAAATTTGTTGAAAACAGGGTCTCCACTTGAGTGCAACTTCCTTCGCTTGAGCAGGGATTCTCAAGCAGGGGTTCAAAAATAAGGGTGGTCGCTCAAGTGTAACTTCCGTCGCTCGAGTGGTCTGTAAACTTAACAAAAGTACTGCTTGCATGAAATTCCTGCTAGACAGTCACTCGAGCGGAAGATTGAGTAAAAAGGGTCCTCGCTCGAGCGCCACTTTGGTCGCTCGAGCGATCTGTAAAATTTTGTAAAACTTCTGGGAGCTCAATTTTCACACTTGAGCAACACTTTCCTTCCTCAAGCAAACAATGCGAACTCTGGAATTTCAAGAACTGTGTTTGGACTTCAAAGTTGATATTCAAAGGTTACAAACTCGTGTTTTAGGCACAAAAACATGGGAAACTTTATAAAACATAGAAACATAGTTAATTTGGAACTAATTGCTCAAAATCATGAACCAAATTCCCAAAATCTAGCTTAAACCATAAAGGTGAAACCATACAAGAGGGGAACTCTTTAGTCTCTTTGTAAAACTTGACCAAATGGTACGAAAGGTGTAGGAACATGAAAAAGTCTTCAAATAAATGTGTGAGGGTTCCATACATGTAGAGAATTCAAACTCAAATTGGTGATTCATGCATGCATGTATGCAATCATGCTCAATTCTTCCATAACCAAGATGATCCTAGCATATACCTTCTAAATTAATGCAAGTGGCCTCATAGCTTGGTGAATTCACTTCTTACATGGATTATCTACAAGAATTGAGTGTGGTTTCCATACCTAGAGTTAAATTCAAGTGCAATCCTAGCTCAAATCTTTAAGTCTTCCACAAATTCTCTACAAATTCTCCTCTCACTCTCTCTCTCTCTCTCTCTCTCTCTCTCTCTCTCTCTCTAAGGTGTTGAGTTCTTCCTCTCCCTTCCTCAAAATCTCAGCCAAATCATGTATAAGTGAGGTCATAAGCTTAATGGACCTATTTATATGGTATGATTAGCTTAGCCTAATCAAGGTTGATTAAGGTTAATTAATTAGGCTTACTTCTAACCAAGTTCAATCAGTTTATTCTAATTATTTTGATCTAAATCAATTTTCAATTGAAGTTGCCATAAAATTCTAAATATTTTAATTAGTCTATTACGCCAATCAATTTCAGTTTCTGAAGCCATCTAGGCTCCCAATTTCTATCTCTATGTTGTCAATTTGAACAGATATTCCATATAACAACAGATAGCTACAAAATTAAGCATGTAATCACACAATTAAACACACAATCATGCAATTAAACTTATTAGAATAATATAATATAATAGTCCGGAGGTCGAGGTCGTCACAATTTATATATGGAATAGTAGTAGTTTTCTTCTTTGTAGAGCAGATCACACAACCACCTTAATTATGGAGTTTGTTGTTATGCCTCCCTCACTAATAGCCGGTCATGATCGGAAGCTGTTATGCCTAGGAGGCAGAAAACAATTACACACAAACCCACAAGCAAGAACACACAAAGATTTACGTGGTTCAGCAAATCGCCTACATTCACGGGCAGCGGATTTCACTATATGGAGAGAAATGCATATATTACAACAATAGAGAAGGAGGAGACAATACTCACACTCACACTCACACTCACACTCACTCAGTTGCTTACACTTTGTAACTCTTGCACTCTGATTTCACCAGACAAAACTCCTCCCGCTGACTACCCATTTATAGATGCAATGGGAGAGCCATGCTACCGACAACATTAAAGGCAACGACCAACAAGATTAGCCACCCTATCATGAGTAGCTTGACTGAATGTCTAGCTTTTTCTTTTTTTCTTCAATTAGCAGCCATCATTGACAAGGAAAATCGGTGCCAATCTTCAACAAATCTCCACCTTGGCGAGGATTCTCTATCCAACATAGTGATCGATCAACACTGCCATGCACCTGAAGGTGCTTAGTTCCAAGAGATGTTGATCAAGTCCAAACAGTGTTGGAACTTGAACCCAGAAACCACTTTTGTGATCATATCGGTCGGATTATCTGCAGTGCTAAGGCTTTGAAGCAAAATATCCTCTTTATTCACAATTTCTCAGACGAAATGGAAACGGACATCAATATGCTTGGTGCGGGAATGATGATCCTAGTTCTTTGCCAAACAAATGGCATTCTGATTGTCGTAGTACACCTCAACAAGCTTTTGAACAATACCCAAGTCCTCAATCAACCCATGTAGCCAAATAGCTTCCTTAAAGGCTTCTGTCACTGCCATGTACTCCGCTTTTGTAGTAAACAAAGCTACCGTTGACTGAAGTGTTGACCTCTAACATACCGGCCCTTTAGCAAGCATAAATAAATACCCTGTTGTTGACTAGTGTAACAACCCTGACCTCTGATTTACATTAATTCATGGTTAAATAAGCTTAATCAGAAATTAAGAGAAATTCTGAATTAAATTGCATATGTGTGTGTTGCATTATTGTGCTTATATCTGTCCATCATAGAAATATCTGTTTCCGTTTCTACTTCGTTCTATGAATTGAAGGCCTTATCGGCATTTAATCGCGAAATTGACTTGAATTACGTATTAGTTGGAATTTTTAGAACATTATGGTAGGTTCAATTGAAATTTGATTTGGAACGAATTAAATTAGAATAAGCAAATGTCCAATTGATTAGTTGATCAACAAATCAAATAAGCCATTAGCCAAGCCTATATAAGGCATTAGTGGACCCTCATTCACACTTTACACTCACATATCTACATCCTTGTGTAGACACCCCATTTTTGACCGTCCTCAAGACTCGGACGTCATCACTTGTGCATTTGATGATTATGATTTCATGTGTTCGTTTTGAGTCCTCGAAGTTCTCGGTGGAGTGCCCTGCCTTTTAGCTTTGAAACCTTATCTGTTTTGTGCTTGGGTTTGGACCAATCCTTGTTGTTTTTAAGTTTGGAACCTTTTGGTGACCTATCGGCCATGGATGATGGTTGTCGGCTAGAGGTGTAGCCGGTCGGCTACCAGTGGTGGCCGACGGCCACCAATGCCTTTTTTTAGATATTTGTTAACAGTTGTGCCAACTGTTAGCACAATGAGCTGCATCTCCCTACACATGTATGGTGGGATGTTTCTAAGCTTAGGGAGTATTTTTCTATAAATATGGGGTTCCTTCCCCATTTTGAGAGGTTAGCAATTTTGGAGCAAAATTCTCCATCTCTCTCTAGATTTCTCTCTCTCTCTCTCTTGCAAATTTTTGTGTGTATGCTTGGTTTCTCTACACTTTAGCCTATACCTCTTAAACCAAATCTCTTTCTCTTTCAGCTGAGATTCCTTGAGACTTGTTTTGAGCTCTAGCAAGTGGTTTTAGCTTGGATTTGTGCCTAGAGTTGCTCTTTGCTTCAAGAGGTAGTTTGCTAGCTTTGTTCACTTGTTTAGTATACTTGTTTTCTCGTATTTTTAACATATTTTGAGGCGGGTTTTGAACCATAAAAAACTCTATTTTTGTGTCTTAAAAGTGGTGGTTTGAGCCTCTTTTTAGTTAGGGGTGGTTCACCCTTTTTGCTTGTTAGCTTGTATAGCTTTTGTGTTGTGCATTCATCACTTTCAAACCAACATTTTTGGGCCTTTTAACCACTAAATTTTAGAGTATTTTCAGTGGCCAAAAAATTTTTTTGAAGTCCAAAATTGGAGGGGTTAGCCTCCCTTTCTCATGTCTTGTTTACATACCTAGTTAGCTTCACATGTTAGCATATTTTTCTAGCTTAACTTAGCTTAAGTCCAGCATGTTTTAGTTTCTAAAATAACCTGTTTTAGCTTTGTTTTGGGCTGGTTAGTTTGTTTGAGTCTTGTTTTGCATAGTTGTAGTGTTAATTCCTTCACTAGTTTAGTGTTTTAAGGCTTTAACCATCATTGGTGTGAGTTGGTTACATGTTTTCAGTGCTTTCATCACTCATTCCAGCACTTAAGAATCTTTGCAATCTCCCTCATTTCTTCACTTTTTCATTTGCTTTGAGGGTTGTTTCAACCTTAGGGTTGTTTAAGCTTGAGGTTGAGGCTCATGCTTAATGGTTTAATCCTCCTTTGAGGGTCCATTGCCAACGGCATGAAGCTTTCCTCATGCCTTGAACTACCCCTTGGTTGACACTTCTTTCGCTTTAGAAGACACTCACCAATGGACAATTGATTAAAGAATGGTTTGGTAACTAAAATGAGTAAACAAAAATTGGCAAGTAAAAGTGTGCAAGATAAGCATTCTTTGTGTTGCATTGCATGTGTTCAAATCGGACATTAATTTGAACACAAGGAAAATGGGATATTTCATACTCAAAGTGATGAAATGTGTCATTTTCCTTGGTCACCATTACCCTTGATCATGCATGATAGGGTGGTGGTCATTTTGGTCTTGTTTGTGCATTCATTGAACTTGCACAAACTTGGTCCCTTAGCCATCATGCATGGAAATTGCTTGATTGATGGTTTGAGGGCCAAGAGTTTCTCTCTTTTGAGCTTATGTGGTGATAAGGAGCATAAACAGTACAGACAACCTGTGAGAATACATTGTTTTGCTCTGTTTTGCTCTCTATTGCAGCATGGAAGTGTAAACCAGCAGTGGTCGACAGGCACCACCAGTGGCCGACCCGCCACCAATGGTAGCCGACCGGCTCCTTGTCCCTATTGTCGGCCATCAGTGATTTTTGCACAATGTGTTCCTGAGATGGAGCAGAGGTGCTCTAGAAGTTGGAAGAATTTTCCGTGATCAAATATGTGCAAACAAAGGCTTGCAACAACAAAGTAGTGGCTTTTCCGGGTGAAAGATCAAGCATGCATGCATGCATTCCTCACTTCCCGGGATTAGCTAGTTAGTTTAATTAGCATTAGATCAAGCATGTGTTGTAATTAATTAGTTGTAGCTAATTAAGTGTTTTCAATAATTAGTTAATTTAACTTGTTATTCAATTTCGTTTTGTAATTAATTAGCTAGAATAGTTAATTAGTTTCAGTTTGTAATAATTGGTTAGCTTAATTAGCGTAGCTAGTTGGTTAGGTTATTTATTTGGACCCTCCTTCGCGATGGCGTAATGTTCTGATAAGTGTGTGCGCGGTTATGTTTGTCTTCCAGCCCCACTTCTTTCTCCTTTTATTTAATTGCTTTTTATGGTTAGATTAGGGACACATTTCAATTAGCATATCTCATGCTTGCATCCATTCATTCGTCTTGCATGCACCGGGCTCGGCGCATCATTCAAACTGCATTGCAAATTCAATATACGTCTTTGAATACGTGTCTAACTGCATGTTGTTCAAATCGATCCATATGCCATATTAGTAGCCGAGCCTATGAATTGCATGTTGTATGTGTTGCATTAGATATCTTGTATAGTTAGGATCATGCATTTTTCTAACTAGTTTCTGTTTTGGCTTGGAGTACTCGGTAAGTTTTTACGCTTTAGCATACTTGCATGAGTGTGATTGCCATATTGCCATGATTTGCATGCTTGCCATGAGGCTATGTGCTTAAATGCTAAACTGCTTGAATGCCTGTGGATGAAGGCTTGTTGTTTGAATTGGAACGATTTAACGAATGTATGTTTTAAGCCCACTTTGTTGTGGCAAAATCATGTTTTAAGCCCACTATGTTTGGTGACAAATCCGCATCTTTAAGCCCACTTGAGGTGGCAAATTTAAACCATTTTCTCAAACAAACATGAGTTGAATTATTCTAAATTGAGTAAACTAGTCTATACTTGCTTGTGCGCATCACATAGTAAAGCTAGTTTAATAACTGGAATAAGAACACATAATGTTTATAAAAGAACATATCATGATTAGTAGAGGCCGATCTTTGATCAGGCGAGCAGGAGGTGCTCATTTTTGGACCTTCCCCTCTCATACCTAAGTTCCCGAGCCAAGGCAACTTTGGTGATGACAGACACGTGGCCTTTGGCACAAGTCAGGGTTTCCTAAATTTCCCCAAAAATAAAATATTTAGGTAGCGACTCTGTATCTGGCGAAGTAGTCCAATTTTGGCATTATTTGATTTAAAATCAATTTTCCAAAAAGGTTTGCCGGATTTGGACTCTTTGGTGATTATCAGTTTCACATTGCACTTGTGAGATTAGATTCAGAACCGTGAGAGTCCGAACTATGAGGCTTTCTTTTCAAACCCTTTTCGAAAGGCGGGGCGCGAAAAAAGGCGAGTCCACAGTTTCTTGCGACTCTGCTGGGGAATTAGAGAACTTGATTCAAACTGATGATATGTTGTTTTATCTACACTTATTTGCATTTGCATTTGCATCGATGCGCCTAAGTCACAGTGTTTGCCATCTACTATTCCTAAGTGGTTTGCCGGAGGCTTGCTTGGAAAAGCTTCCCAAAAGGCTGACCGGTTGCGGGCTCTGCCACGATGGCAATACAACCCTTGGATCTAGACTACCGCTGTACCGTTTGATCCTCCTTTCACTTCTCGGTGTTAGGTGTGAGAGGTATATTAGGTAGTATTGCTGAGGTACCCTTTTTGACCAATTGACCTAGTTACATATCAGAAGCCATAGAGACTGTTCCAAACTAGGACAAGTTGCTCACCCGGATGCAGGAATTGTATGAAACTGCTTGTTTTGTGTAGTGAATCCCTAGCTCCTGACGAAATTAGGACAGGCTAACCCTACCCCAGCATAGGGTTATTTTGTCTCTCACTTGCTTGATATGTGCTTTTAGAGTGAAACTCTGCAAGAATGTATGTATTAATTGAAAGTCTGGGTATTAGTTTTGGGGCAGAAATTTGGGATAGAAATCAGTGTTGAGTACAGTTGTCCAACTTATGATTGCAACTGTGTGCTGTTTGTCTTTGAGCCGAGGTGTTGTGCGGTTCCTGATTTTTGTTTCTTTTTGCTTTATTTTTCTTTTTGCAAGATAGTCTTTCACCATTGCTTCAGATGATTTTGTTACCCCCAAGCACTCTAGACCCGAGTTAGAAGGATTTGCAGGTCCAAGGATCTAGTCAGGGGACATCCAGTGTTTGTTTCACTCACGCCGATTACCAGACAGAGAAGGATTAGGCAGAATTCACCAATTTAGTAGTCACCTTTTACTTCGCCTGTGCCCAGTCAGGCCCAGTCTTCTACTTCTACTCTAGACAGAGAGTATTCACCAGTTCCAGTAGCTTGAAGTCCTACAGTCAGCATGGAAGATATGCTTCGTTAGCTCTAGCAGACCATTGAGACTATGCAGCTAGATGTTACCCGGCAAGCTGAGACCACAGCCCGCCAGGCCGACGTTATAGCCCGCCAAGCAGAAGTGATAAAAAGGCTTCAGCAATAGCAACCACAGCTGGCAGTAGCCTCAGCATCTCATGCACTCCCAGCAGGAATTTTGGCACCCGAGTCATAATGTCCAAGAAAATGCAGGCATTCTGACAGATCCAATCCTACCTCAGACCTCCAAGGCACCAATTTACCAAATGAAGGCACTGTTTGAATTCGAAGTTGATCCCATTGCACTGAAGGTCAACAAGCTAGAAAAGCTCTTCAAATGGGCTCAGGGCGTGAATTCAATCCCTGATATTGAGGATGGATACACTGACTTGGCAGTAACTCTGCCAGATAGATTCAAGATCTCGTATATAGACCGGTTTGACGGCTCTGAGGATCCCATGGTCCATCTGCGGCTATTTTCAGATATCCTACGACCAATGGGTCTCTCCAGACTACAGAAGTTATCACTTTTTGGCCAGACCCTATCTGGTATAGTAGCTATCTGGTACGCCAAGCTTGAAGACTCTGTGAAGAGAAACTGAGAGGAAATGGCTGAGGCCTTCATAGCACAGTACTCCTACAATACTCAAATCGAGGTCACTACTCGTGATCTCGAAGTGACCTGTTAGGAGTCGAAAGAGGGTTTCTCGGATTTTGTAACCCAGTGGAGGGCTAAGGCCTCCATGATGACTATCTGGCCATCTGAGAAGGACTAGATCAGAATGGTGGTCCGTAACTTGCAAGGAAGACTATTACAGAAAATGATTGTATTGCCTTTATTTACATTTACTGAGCTTCATGAAATAGGGGTACAGATTGAGGATGCAATGAAGTAGGGTCTGATAGACCATGAGAAGGAACAACCCAAAAGGTCCTTTACACGCAGCTCCAATGCAGCCACGACTGGTGGCACTTCTACACGGCCTTCGAATGTGAGCATGGTCACCACTACACCCAAGACTGCCAACCCCTTTGCCGATACATCCAACACAACTTCGTAAACCTCAAGCCATTAGGCCCGAGGCCAGAGGGTCTTCATCCCGCTTTATATGTCTTTATCTGCGGACCTGAGGGTCCTAATAAAAAAGGGGCATCTTAAGCCATTAGAACAACGCCCACTACCCGATCTTCTCCCTTCGAAACACAACCCGACCAAATACTGTGCTTTCCATCAACAACATGGTCATGATATTGATCAGTGCTTCAGATTACGTCATGAGATTCAATATCTCATTGACAATAAGGTGATAGCACCTCTTGAAAAACCCAACGTCACTACAAACCCTCTCCCACCACATAACCAAGCCCTTCCACCCCGGCAAATAAACCTTATTCATGCACTGGGAGTCCCTTACGACCCCAGTATATACATCACCCCTTCTCACCTACCTAAGCCGGCGTTGTTCATCCCTGAGAGCATAGACTTGTGCATGATGAACGCATCCTTGTTCCAACTCGAACCTGTGGCGATGACAGTAGAAGATGAAGGGAGGTTAGCCTTGGTGGAGAATGCCAGTCCGTTGCCCAAGGGCTTTGAGGATTTGTTTGGAGGGACATACGACCCGAGCTGCTATGTTGTGCCAATCAATCAAGCTAAGCCGGAAGTGGTGTTGCTGATTGGAATGGAGGTCAGTGTAGTCCGAGAAGATGGACTAAGCCAGGGATTAGATGATCTAGCCGACCTGGAAGAGGATATAGACAATTTGCAGTTTTTTAATGAACATGATCAAGGGGACGTGCACATTAACTAGTTTGATCTGAACGGGTCAACAGACAATTTTGGATGGCTAAGTGATGAACCCGATGTAGTTGAGGAGAATGAACCGAAGCTTGGAGAACAGAAAGCGGGAACCGCTATGATGGCCGAAACGGCCAACAGGAAAGGGAAACTACCGGAAGGCACTAGTAAAGAACAACTGACTCAGGAACTGGGCATTGTTAGCACTATACATACAGAACAAGAAGTCGGGCTGGAGCGGTTTGGTCAGGAAATGAGTGGAAGTGATCAGAAAGCTAGAATAGCTTAACGCCTTACGGGGAATGTTTCTGCTGAGGGAATACTTAGACTGGAACCAAACAATTGCTTGTCAGTTGTTAGAGGAATGTGGTGGGTAGATGATGATCTACATCTTGTCCATACTGATGAAGATTGGGGTGAAGGCCTTCCTGACAATACCTGGTATGTGGAGGAAGTCGACCACATGATAAGAAGTGGTCGATATTTCAAACCACCACACCTGGACCAACCTGAGGCATCTGGAAAGGACGAAGAGGTAGAGAAACAAAAGGAAAAACAGTTAGAAGAAGAGGCTGTGCTGAAATAGTTGAAGAAGATTCAGGCCGACATATCTATCTGGGGTTTGCTCATGGCTTCACAAGTGCACAGATAAGCTGTACTGTCGGCGATGGATAAAGCCAAGTTGTCTATTGAGACTACCCCGGAATAACTGGTGGGATTACTCTTCCCAGGAGGCGTTGTGCCAACTTTGACCTTTTCCGACAAGGAGTTATCGCCAGAAGGCTCTGCACACAACAAGCCTCTATACATATCCGTAGAGTGCCGAGAAAAATGGGTGCCAGTTGTATTAGTCGACGCTGGGTCAGCAATCAACTTTTGTCCGTGCTGCACGACTTATGCTATTGGCCTAAAATCGGCCAATATTGTGCCTACAGCCCAGGTGATTCGGGCGTATGACAATACAAGCAGAGAGGTGATGGGAATAGTGTATATCATAGTGCAGGTTGGACCCGCTCAACAGGATATTGAATTTCATGTCCTGGACGTTCCAGTCAGTTTCAACCTACTACTTGGGCGACCCTGGCTACACTAAGTAAGAGTTGTCTCTTCCACCCTCCACCAAATGCTTAAGTACCCCCATAGAAAAAATGTGGCCATAGTCTTCGGGAATTCATCTATATATCCTCCGCCTGAGGTCACTATGTATGTGTTGGAGATTGTACATGGTGAAGAGGATGTATTTATTTTAGGGTTTACCTTGGCTGAGGCCTGGGTGGTGCAGAATATCTTGGCTGTTGATGAAAGCTTATATGTCAGTGCCCAATCTGTATATCTCATGAACGAGTTAAAACACATACCCGGAATAGGATTAGGCAAGAGTGGCCGGAAGGGCGTTACTACATTGGCCGATGTGTCACATAACCCTCATGCCTTTAGTCTTGGCTATATGCCTACCAAAGAGGACTGGGTAAGGAAAGGAAAATAAATAGCTAGAAGAGCTAAAGCAAAGCAAAGCAGGAAGCACTACGAGCTTGTGCACTGACCAATTTGGGGAACCCTGAATGGCTATTTTGTTCGGGAGGGAGAAGATTTCCCATTCTGTGGTTTTCCCGAACCTTCGTTCAACTCTGAGAAGCAGTGGGTTCCCGGCTTTGAGATTTTCTTTGACTTGCAGCTGTAAGAGAGCAACACAGAGGAACAGGCTGAACTAACTGCTGAGGCTACAAAGAGCACAGAAAGTGATTCTGACAGCAGTAAACTTGAGGTAGGAGCATCACTGGCGTGTCTCTTTTCGGATCCTCAGATCAACCCGGAGAGCTTGGGGGATGACCTAATCGTTTCCATGATCGGAGACCAATCAGGTGTGGACCCTTCCGGTGGTATCTTCGATGCATCTAACGCACCGTCCCTCACTTGGCAGCTGGAGGAGGGATTCCTGTCCAGTAGCTCTAAGTCAGGTAGTGAACCAGAATCTAATTCCACAAAGTCTGTGGAGTTGGAGTTAGATTCCGGTTCATCTAAGTCTGGGTCCGGTATTCCTGGGGTTGATAACCCGGATGCCGAGGTTTTGTCCAGGTCGTCTTTTTCTTTTTCTTTTGAGTCGGTTGTAATTGAGGAACTGGATGAACTAGACTTTGTGAATGAGAATGGCACTGCAGGTTTTGAGTACTTCTCTATGCCACTTGTATATTGCATTGATCACGACTTTCAAAATTTTAGTGAAAACGACGAGGAAAGAATTCCTCTGGTTTTGAAACATTTGATTGATTAAGAGGAGGAGAGGTTTGTAAAACCCCTTGTTGATGAAATTATTCCAATTAATGTGGGTACTAAGAAGGATCCGCGTCTGGTCCAGATTAGGTCCATGTTGTTTTCGAAGGAACATGAGC
The DNA here is from genome assembly GCA_030407325.1 of Camellia japonica. Classification (NCBI taxonomy): domain Eukaryota; kingdom Viridiplantae; phylum Streptophyta; class Magnoliopsida; order Ericales; family Theaceae; genus Camellia; species Camellia japonica. Next base: position 113,852,472 of record JAPPVO010000059.1, read on the forward strand.
GCTTAGTCGCTTTATTAAAAGATTTCAAAGATGTTTTCGCGTGGTCCTACGAAGACATGCTTGGAATAGATCTTGAGATTGTACAGCATCGGATCCCTCTTGACCCCGAAGCCCGACCCATCAAGCAGAAGCTTCGGAGAATATGCCCGGATTGGGCTTTGAAGATTAAGAAAAAGGTCACCAAGCAGATAGATGCAGGGTTTTTGCTAGTATTTGAGTATTCGACTTGGTTGGCCAACATTGTTCTGGTGCCAAAGAAAGACAGTAGAATTCGGGTGTCTGTGGATTTCAAAGATCTGAACAAAGCTAGTCCGAAGGACGACTTTCCTCTACCGCACATCGATGAATTAGTGGACTTCACCGTAGGCCATGCATTGCTCTCGTTCATGGATGGATTTTTTGGGGTATAACTAGTTTCTAATGGCACCTAACGAGAGAGAGAAAACCGCTTTCACCATGCCGTGGGGAACCTACTGCTACAGGGTGATGCTGTTTGGGTTGAAGAATGCTGGGGCCACCTATCAATGGGCTGCAACCACAATTCTACATGATATGATCCACAAAGAGGTCGAGGTGTATGTAGATGACATGATTGTCAAGTCCAAGGAAAGACAGGGCCACTATACCGCCTTGGAGAAATTCTTCCAACAGATCAGAGAATATCGGTTGAGTCTGAATCCATAGAAGTGCACTTTTGGCGTAACAATAGGGAAAACGCTAGGTTTCTTGATCATATAGAGGGGCATCGAGGTAGATCCTTCCAAAATCAAGGCCATCCTAGAAATACCACCACCAAGGACTGAAAAGGAGGTGCAAGGCTTTCTGAGTAAAGTGCAATTCATAAGACGGTTTATTTCAAAATTAACCTTGACTTGTGAACCACTATTTGGTCTCCTGAAGAAGGGAAAGAAATTACAATGGGATGACCGATGTCAGTTTGCTTTTGAGCAAATCAAGCAATACCTTCAGAACCCACACATGTTGACACTGCCAGAGCTGGAGAAGCCCTTGATTCTGTATCTGTCAGTAACAGACACAACGATAAGATGCAAGCTTGCTCAAGAATCTGAGGATAGGGTGGAGAAAGCCATCTACTACCTGAGTGAGAAAATGCTGGACTATGAGACCCGTCACACCCCACCGGAGAAGGCTTGCTTAGCCTTGGTATGGGCTACGAGGAAGTTGAGGCACTACCTGTTAGCTCACTCTGTAATTCTAGTTTCGAGATTAGATCCCATCAAATATCTCTTCGAGAAACCAGCACTTACGGGTAGGCTAGCTTGTTGGTTGCTTCTTCTCTCCGAATTTGATTTGAAATATGTCACTCGCAAGTCTGTCAAGGGGAGAGCAGTAGTCGAGTTCCTAGTAGATCACCCAGTGAAAGGGAACGAAGCGGTAGAATACCTATTCCCGGATGAAGCTATTTTGCAGGTTGAGGAAGAGATTTGGACAATGTACTTTGACGGAGCGTCTAACTAGTACGGTTATGGGATAGGGGTGTTGCTGATAGCACCTGACAATTCCTATATACCCTTAGCCTTCAAACTCCGATTCAAAGTATCCAACAACGAAGCAGACTACGAGGTGTGTATTGCTGGTTTGGAAGCCACCTTGGAACTAGGGGCAAAAAGGTTGGACGTCATTGGGGACTCGAACCTGGTTATGTCTCAAGCAAAAGGAGACTGGAAGGTCAAGGAAGAAAAGATGAAGATCTATCAGTAGACCTTAGAGGTTTTGATTCCTAAGTTTGAGAAGCTAACCTTCACTCATCTATTAAGAGAGAACAAAGGTTTGTTGACGCTTTATCAACTCTATCTTCCATGACAGATATCCCATTTGGAGTCCAGATGCGTCCGATCATTATTGAACAGAGATATACGCCAGCCTACGAGTTGATCGTAGGAATAGATGAAGTGGAAGATCAAAACCCGTGGTATTATGATAGCTGGAACTTCTTGGAAAAGGATGTTTATCCACTAGGGCAAATGCCAAAGATAAAAGGGAAATACGGCGGATGGTCGTTCAATTTATCATCTACAGGGGTAAGTTGTAGAAGAGGGGTCATCTGGGGATGCACAAGCTGTGTGTTGACGCAAAAGAGTCGAAGCGCCTAATGGAGGCCATCCATGGAGAAGAGTGCGGAGCGCACATGAGCAGAGTAATGCTAGCTCGGAAGATTCTCAGGCAGGGTTACTACTGGTCTACCATGGAGGAGGATTATATTGGTTTTGTTCAGCGATGCCACAAATGCCAAATTCATGCAAATCGCATGAATATCCTGTCGTCGAAGCTGTACAACATGACTTCACTATGGCCTTTCTCAGTCTGGGGAATTGACGTCATTGGGGCAGTTACGCCGAAAAGGTCAAATGGGCATTAGTATATTCTGGTGGCAATTGATTATTTCATGAAGTTGGTGGAAGCTCAGTCTAATGCAGTGTTGAAAGCAGCGCATGTGGCAGCTCAGTCTTATACAGTGTTGAAAGCAGCGCATGTGGCTAAGTTCATCCGTAACAACATTATTTGCCATTATGGAGTCCCAAACGAGATCATTTCAGACAATGGCTCCCATTTCAAGAAAGAAGTGATCGACTTGTTGGAGAAATACAACGTGGCTTTTCATAAGTCATCTACATATCGGCCGCAAACCAACGGAGCTGTTGTGGCCGCCAACAAGAATATCAAGCATATTTTGCAGAAAATGGTTGAGACCTACAGGGACTAGCCAGACAAGTTGCCATTTGTTCTCTGGGGCTACAGAACTTCAATTCGGACATCTACTGAGGAACTCTGTACTCTCTGGTTTATGGGATGGAAGCTGTTCTGTCGATTGAAATAGAGGTTCCGTCACTGCGGGTTATGGTTGAGTGCCAAATAGCAGAAGCGGATTGGCAGCAGAGTAGGTTCGAAGAACTAATGTTGTTCGATAAGAGAAGGCTGAAAGCACTGTACCATGTTCAGGGTTATCAATGTAGGATTGCCTAGGCTTTTAACAAGAAAGTTAAGTCTCAGAATCTTAAGGAAGGGGATTTGGTGCTGAAAGACAACTGAGCTCCCATCCATGACCCTAGGGGCGAGGTCAGACCTAATTGGACTGGTCCTTACATTATCAAAACCATTTGGTCGAGTAGAGCTATTATTCTTATGGACCTGGATGGCCTAGAATTTTCCCAACCGATCAACATGGACAAGTTGAAGAAATATTACCCCTGAGAGGCTCACTAGGCCGAAAACCCGGAAGGGCTACCTAGGTAAAAGTTAGAGCACAAAAAATTAGAAAAAAAGAAAAACTGAGCTCGCAAGGTTGAAAACCCAGAAATGGCGGCCTTGGCAAAAGTTAGAGCGCAAAAGGAGAGCGTTAAAACCCGAGCGAACCCGAACCGAACTACGTAAGGCCAAATTCCCATCTTCGGGATACGTAGGCAACTTCATTCTGAAGTCCGGCCGTAAACACCTCCAAATTAACTGTGTCCATATGTTTGATCAAGGCATCCTTGTCTGTTCATTATTTGAAAGATCGGTTGTGATACTTACCCTGAGAGAAGAGCTGATTACAGTGCTGAGCAGTGCTATTCAGTCTAGGGGCAATTTTCCATTTTTGGATTCGGGTTTGTACATCTCGAGGATAGATTCCATGGGTGTCAAGTTGTGATCCTTATCAAAAATGGTTTTGAAAAGTTTTGATAAAAGTTGATTTTGTTCAAATTAATCTTTTTACAACTTAGACCATTTTTGGACCAAAAGGAAAATTTTTAGTGTCCACAACTTTAATTTCATTGATTTTAGTACAAAGTTCTCCAATTCTTGATACAAATCGAAGTTGCTTTTATTACATTCAAAAGGAAAACTTTAAAAGTTAGATCAAAGTAATAAACTTGGGGCATAGATGAGTCAGGTGTCCCTGCATCCCCTTCCTACGCTTGTGGCAGCTTCCGATGCTAAAGTAGGCCTAGTCTGTGCTTCTTCTTCAAGCCAAGCCAGGCATTCGCTAGAAAAGGGCGTAATTGAAATTAGGGGCAAAAGCCATAAGCTCTCTTATCCTCCATGTAGTGGGATATCGAACCAATTGTGAACCTCGGATTGGGAATGAAGCTGGGTATTCTTCTCCCTTTTCTGGGCAAGTCTAGTCATGTCCGAACTGACGCCTGAACCGGAACGAAAAGTAGAATACGCAGTGTGTCAAGCTAATCAATTGAATGCTGGGTTGCCGAGCCATGCTGTAGCTCATCTTGGACAGATCAAACCAGGGGCAACGCCACGCAATGTCAGCAGCAGACCTGTTGCACAGCCAATGGCACAACCACCCCTTGTTCGGGAAATTAACTAGCCGTTGGCGAAAGAAATAGCCTCGTGCTAACTATGCAGGGCAAGAGTCCACTACCTTCAACCTGTCCATGAGCCATATCTGGGGAGGGATGAAAGAAAAGAGAGATTAAAGAATCGAGAGGTGTATGTTGAGAGAAAAAGTGAGAAAAGGGCTTTGAGAGAAAAACTGAGCATGAGTGCCGAGTGATGTGAGAAACACATATTAGAAAATGTGGAAAATATTACCTGAAGAAGCAGTGGACTTCCTGCAAATTTGTTTGTCTCTCGCCGATGAAAGGCGTCTAAGCCCATCAAAGTCTCGACTAATACCAAGCCAACGCAACTCTTGCCCTCTTTCAAGCCTTGTGCCACTTCAACTAGCCGAATACTAGACCCGTCGAAACTAGGGGCAAGAAGGAAATGTGCTAACATGCACAAACAAATGGCGTGTTGTCGGAAACCTCACCAAAGAAGATCGCCTCGGTCACTGGTATTAGAAAATCGATGAATCAAACTGGGGATATCCAGCTCTCTGTTGTGAACCAAGGATCGGGCATTGTGTAAAGTGAGCCCACACATCCTTCCCAAAGCTTGGATGTGACCAAAACGGGGCTAAGGCAAGACTTCCTCATCGCGACGGGACTCCATTAGCACTTGAAATTCTTCGATTTTGGGGCATATCTCTTGTCCCCAGAAGCTAAAGACATGTGTGACTGGGCTTTAACATCTAGTTGCGGCATGCAGGAACGGAAAATAAAGCAGAGAATGACTCAGCAGGAATAGTGCATTTATGCCAAAACCTCGAAAATTCAACTTTTCAGAGTCATCTAAAGTGGCAATCCAATTCAAGAGTTTTTCAGTGAAGAATGGCTCCATTTGTGAAGAGTTTGCAGCTGAAATGAAGAAAACACAAAGTCTGAACCTTTTGTAGAAGATAAGGCAGTGAGTGGAAGCCAAGTGTCAACATTTTGGAAGTTCCTCACATTGGTGGTCGACCGGCCACTAGTGATGGTCGACAGACCACCTTGGTAGCCGACTGGCCACCATTGGTGGGCGACAGAGGCCATTCATGGCCGATAGCCCTTTTCGCAGACTTGCTATCCACCTTTGTGTTGAGAGTGCTAAAAGCCTTTGTTTTGTTTTACTCTTTGTATATGTTAAGGCCTTGTTTTGAGTCCTTTTAGTTTTAGCAAGTTTGTTGTGTTGTATTTAAGTTGTTTATTGAACTGTTTTGTTCATCGAGTTATTTATCAAGTCATTTTGTTGTATATCGAATTGTTCTGTTGTTTATCGAGGAGTTGTTATTTTCATTATCGAGTTGTATTACTTTGTTTATTTCAGTTGTTGGTCGGTTCGTTACCTGATTTAGACTGTTATGACAATACAAGTATTTGGTTTCCAATGTCAAATTCAATCTCATTTTCATGCAATGCGGTGCTCATGATGCAAAATACAACACTTTTTTTTTTTAAAAAAAGCTTGGTTTTCATTTCGATCATGGTTGTTTTTACAAAAAGTGCAGTACAAGTTTTTTTAAAGAAAACAAAAACCTGTCTGAGGCTGTACAAAGTGCTAACACTACTAATAAAAAGAAACTAAGCAAAAATACATAGATCAGCGCCAGCTATCTTAGGCTCGAGAGGCCCTCTTCGTCCTCTTCCTCAATGGAGCAGACTCTGCAGCACTGTCTCCATCTACGCCGCTGTCTGAACTGGATACCAAACCGGAACCGAAGTCATCGCTGCTTTCTGCTTCAGAACCTGGCTCAGTAGCATCGCTACTAGCAGAACCCAAGCTGGCGTCATCGTCTCTACTCTCGGATGACTCGACATGTTGACTCGCTGCCTCCTCGGCCTCGCTAGTCTCAGTGTCAACCTCGCTCAGAATAGGCTCGGAAGGGCCACTCTCAGTTCGGGCACTCCTAGCTCTGCCTTGATTACGTGCTGGAGCCTATCTCTCTTTCCCTGCTGCCGAAGGGGGTACTGATGGTCCTAGTGCTGCTGGTGCTGGTGCTGTCTGTATAGGTGGGACCTAAAAATGCAGTTGTCATATGTATATCAAATGCAACTATGGTGTGTAGAATAAGTGTATACAGAAGTCAGGTACAATGTATGAATTCAGATATAGTGTATCAGTGCAGCGTGAAGAAATTTTCAATTGAAATGTCAGTTTGAATGTGTTAGTGGAAATTTGATGACTGGAATGTAAGAAGACTGAAGAAATAACCTGAATGCCGTGGAAGTTGAGCAGTGCCTCCCTCCTCAATATCATGCTCTCGAATGAGGCTAATAGCTCTACCAGATCCTCAGTGTATCCAGGAGGTGCCTACAAATGCATTGGAAATGGTCAATGTCCAGAAGGAACAAATATCAAAGAAATGAGAACACTAAAGAATGAGGTACATACCGGTGGTGCATCAGGAGCTCTGATATATCTATGTCCCGCTGCGGCAGGCTCAATCAGGATCTGATATGCTTCCCAAGTATATTGCCAACATGCGAGTGCAGTAGGCAGCTCTGGCCAGCCGATCGTCTGCCTCGTCTGTGTGACCTCTCTACCACGTGCCCCAGTCGCCTTGGGTATTCTGGGGCTCTTATCCCTCCACCTCCGTGAATGCCGATCAAAGGAGGCATGAGGTGTGTCTCGATGAATGTAGCATAATCACCCTCCCCCAAGAAGTAATCAACATCCAAGCCTTTGATAAACTGGATCATCTCTTGGGAGGTGAGCTCCTCTGTAGCTCTCAAAGATGGTGGGGGTGCCATGGGAACTATCGGTTGCGGCAAGCCCAAGGTCTAGCGTACGAAACGCTCACCTAAAAACCAGGCTCGACAAACCGGACCCTCGAATAGAAGCTGGAAACGGGTGTGTGATAACCCAGTTCCGTTTTATGCTAATTGGCCCTTATTATGAATGTGATTATGTGTTTGACATGATTTTGTGTGCCATTATGTGAAAATATGTGGTTTTGAATTTCTATCTATTCACCGTAGGAATATCTGTTTGATTATCTACTTTGGAAATTAAATTGAAGGCCCTATCGGCCACAGAAACTGAAATTGATTGCGCCATTGTGGTTGGCGTAATTTTTAGAGCCTACGGTGAAATTTAATTGAAAATTGATTCGGATCAAATTAAATGGATTAAATTAATGGGGTAGTGCTCAATTATTTAAATATTAGGAATTTTGATTAGAGGAGCTTATTTAGTGGGCCACTTTCACTCAAATTCTCTCTTTAGCTTCATTTGACTGATTTTGAACTCAAGAAAAGAGAGAGAGCCGACCTTGAGAGAGAGAAGAGGCATCTTGGTGTATTTTTGCTTATGAATTGTGAATTGGGAAGGCTAGGTGCAAGAGTTGGGCATAAATTGTGAAGATTAAAGCTCCTTGGTGAGTAATCCATGAATTCTAGTTGTAATTTTGTAAATTTAGAGTTGATTGATGATCAAGATCAAGGATTGTGCTATAAGTGATGGGATTAAGTTGGTTTTGTTGAATGTGAGGTAAATAGACACATGCATGTAGGAAATTGCTATGAATTTCCATGTTTGAGCATAAGTGTATAATCCATGTTGAATTTTTGGTTGAAATCCATGTATTTGATCACCTCTTCACCAATTAAGTTGAGAATAATGTGTATCTCCCACATGCATGTGCAAATCATGGAAGTGTGGGTTTTGAATGTTTGAATTTAATGTATTGGTGATGAGTTTGGGTCAATCTGAAGCATGCATGTAAGTAATTCAAGAAATTGAGCTTCAAAATGTTGTAATTTGGTGTTTGTACCATGTTAGTACGTGTTTATGTGAAGTTTGAGCCATAATATGCAAGAAATGTTGGTTTGAATGTTGAATTCGAGCTCAAGAACACATTCTGGAAAACCCAGAATTCATGATGTCCGCTCGAGCAGGGAAACAGCCACTCGAGCGTAAAATACGAGCTCCCAATATTTTTCTGCAGACATGACGTCCGCTCGAGCGCAGAAGTTCACGCTTGAGCGGGGAGCCATGTAGTGAGGCCTTCAGCTCGAGCGCCCAAATTAACGCGCGAGCGTAAATTTGATGCATCCAGTACTTTTGCAGACCTCATGGGTCCACTCGAGCGAGGAAGTACACGCTCGAGCAGGGACCCTGTTTCTGAAAATTTTAAAAAGGCATTCTGTGTTTCGTTTTCTGTTCTCTTTCACTTCTAAGTACTCTTAAGCATACATTGAGCATTATAATTGAATTAAAGGAATAAGAATAAAGCCTAAAGAGGAATATGTGAATTAAAGAATGGATTGAATCATTTGTGACCCGTATGTGTTATGTGATGTGTAGGGTCAAGCTCCAGGGCAAACCAACCAACCGATCACTGTGAGTAATATCTTAACAAAGATATCTGAAATATATTGTTGTCCAATTACTTACTTCTATGTAAGTTTATAAGTTTGTTAATTTGAATGGTGGACAATGTTTGCTATGCCAAATGAATGGGCCAAAGGCCAGTTTGATACGAATGAATGAATGAACGGGCCGAAGGCCAGTCTGACATAAACGAATGGGCCAGAGGCCAGTATGAGTTTGAATGATAGAATGAATGGGCCAGAGGCCAGTATGAGTTTGAATGATAGAATGAATGGGCCAGAGGCCAGTATGATCTGAATGAAAGATAAATGGGCCAAAGGCCAGTTTGATATGAATCCATGAATGGGCCAAAGGCCAGTTTGACAAGAAAGTCTGAATGGGCCAAAGGCCAGTTTGACATGATCGAGAGTATGAATGGGCCCAAGGCCAGTTTGACTTGAATGATACGAAGGAATTGGGCCCGAGGCCGCATGATGTATTTGAAACCGTAATCACTTGACCTATATTTATATATGTTAGATAGAGATACGAATTGGGCCTAAGGCCGCTTGAAGCACGTTGTTCTAAATACCATTTGTGTAACTTCCTTATTTGATATTATTCACTGGGATTTCGCTCACGCTCATTCATGTGTTTGTAGGTGAGCCAAGAGAGGTCCAAACACAGCCTCAGTGAAGTTTGGAAGGAACACCCAAGTTTTGAAGAGTCAGCCCTAGCGTCTCACGCACGCCTTTTTGTTATCCTATTTTATTTGGTCATGTTGGCGAAGACTTTGAATCTGTTGTATATAGTTTCCATGGGTTGACTTAGACTTAAATGGTCCTGTCTGTACAGAACCTTATGCTACTATATTTTTTGAAGTGAGTTATTAACATGTATGTGTATGGTTTGTTATGACGTGCCATGTAAGCACAGCTCTATGGACAAAGTTTTAAATTTTGCTTCTGTTTGGCCCCTTTACTCTGATGAGTTATGTCAGGTTTGGTTTGAGGCCGTAGGTAATCTCATGATTACTGGCCGGTTATGTCCTTAACCTTTGGGGGCGGGTTCGGGTCATGATAGAGTTGTATCAGAGCACGAGTTAATAACTCACACACTTTTCCAAAAGAGCAATAAGCATCTAGAAAAGATCTAGGATGCATTCATGTGATAATTATGAATTTGATAGCATCGAGAATGCATCTAAATGTTTCAATGTGAACAACTATGTGTTATAAGTTTGTGATTTGCTTGCATTGCAAATTATTTGAATATGTATGCTCTTTAATATATGCGTACCTGTGAATCTTTTGTACAAAGTATAATGTAAGTTTAATCAGATGGTGAGAACAAGAGGTGATGAGATAGAAGAGTCCTCTACTGCCAGAATGGATAGAATGGAAACGTTGATTCAGGAAATGGCAGAGACATTGAGACAACAACAAGAGTGGCAACAACAGTGACATCAGCCACATCCTCCACCTCCACCTCCAGCACCACCTGTGCCAGATAATCAAAACGATGATCAGATAATAGCTCTCACAAAAGAGTTTAAGAAAATGAAATCACCACAGTTCCACGGGGGATTAGATCCGTTGAAAGCTGAAGCATGGGTTCTCAGCATCGAAAAATTGTTTGAAGTATTCCTGTGTTTGGAGACACAGAAAGTGCTTCTAGCCACTTTTATGTTAGAGGATGAAGCAAGGAGATGGTGGATGTTAATGCGAGAAAATCATAAAGATGTTGACTGGGTGAAATTTCTGGAAATTTTCTATGAGAAGTACTTCCCATAATGTGTTCGGGACTGGAAAGTGTCAGAATTCATGGAACTTAAATAAGACAGCATGACAGTGGCTGAGTATGAGGCCAAATTCACTGAATTGGCTAGGTTTGCACCACATGTGATTGATACTGACAATAAGAAAGCGAGGCATTTTGAAGGTGGGCTTCGAAGTGACATATTAGAAAGGGTGAATGTCTTGAAGCTAGAAACCTATATTGGGGTGCTAGACCGGGCCATAATATCAGAAGCTAACATAGCTAGGCAGGCTAAGCCAACAACATAATGGAAAGGCAATAAAAGGCAAGGCTTCTTTCGGAAGAAGAAATTTTCGAAAAAGCAAAACACGGGCTCCTTAAGTACTTCGAATTCTTCCCGAGACACATCTCCTATGTGCAACATTTGTAGCAAAAGGCATTGTGGGGTTTGTTATCATGTGTCAGGGACCTGTTTCAAATGTGGTAAACAAGGGCACATGACCCGAGATTGTAATCAAAACAGTGGGAAGCTAGCTGCTAGCTTGACTGCATCGATCCTGAAGCCGGGAAATACTATGAGATCTGCTACCACTGGGGATACCGTGAGACAAGGGAGAGTTTTTGCGCTTGTTCCAGGCGATACACGGAATGCCAACACAGTTGTCTCAGGTACTATTTCTGTATGTAATCAAGATGCTTTTGTGTTAATTGACTTCGGATCAACACACTCTTTCGTAAAATGTGCATTTGCATCTAGACTGAATAGACCTCTAGAATTATTTCCATATCTGCTATGTGTATCTGTTCCATCCGGGGAATCAGTGTTGTGTGAATCTGTATATCGTTTTTGTGACATGCGTGTTGGGAATGCCACTTTGTATGTGGACTTGTTACGCCTGAATTTTAGGCATTTTGATATAATTCTGGGCATGGACTGGTTAACTAAATATTGTGCCACTATTGATTGTGTGACAAAACGGGTTGTGTTTAGACCACCAGAACAAGAAGAAATTATGTTTGTGGGTAACGGGGTAGTACCTCCACCTTATTTGATATCTGCAATGAAAGCATGTAAACTAATCAGGAAAGGGTGCTAGGGTTACTTGTGTTATGTGTTGTCTGAACAATCTGTAGATGTTGAATTAAATGATATCCCTATTGTTAGAGAATTTCCAGATGTGTTTCCAAATGAATTACCAGGGGAATAGATAGACAGGGAGATAGAGTTTACAATCGAGATTATGCCAGGCACCCAGCCCATTTCCAAAACTCCCTACAGAATGGCTACTGCCGAAATGAAAGAGTTGAAAGAATAGTTGCAAGACCTGCTCGACAAGGGGTTTATCCGACCTAGTACTTCACCGTGGGGTGCACCGGTGTTGTTTGTGAAAAAGAAAGATGGAACCTTACGCTTGTGTATCGATTATCGGGAATTGAACAAGGTAACAATAAAGAATAAATATCCCTTACCCCGTATTGATGACTTGTTTGACCAGTTGCAGGGATCACAAGTGTTTTCCAAGATTGATTTGAGATTCGGGTACCACCAGTTGAAGGTAAAGGCAGAAGATGTTGAGAAAACAACATTTAAAACGAGGTATGGTCACTTTGAATTTCTTGTTATGCCATTTGGAGTGACTAATGCTCCTGCAGCATTTATGGACTTAATGAACCAAATTTTTAAAACCTACCTTGATGAATTTGTTGTAGTTTTTATTGATGACATTTTGATATACTCCAGAATAGAGTTGAACATGAACGTCATTTGAGAACTGTCCTGCAAATACTTAGGGAAAGGAAATTATTTGCTAAACTAAAGAAATGTGAATTTTGGTTGGATGAAGTTGTTTTCTTAGGGCATGTTATCAACAAGGAAGGGATTTCAGTGGACCCGCAGAAAATAGAGGCAATTGTGAATTGGCCTACACCGACGAATGTAACAGAGGTCCGTAGTTTCATGGGCTTGGCCGGGTATTACAGGAGGTTTGTGAAAAACTTTTCAAAGATAGATGTACCTCTTACCAGTTGACACGCAAGAGGCAATCATTTGAATGGAATGACGAAAGAGAATCTGCCTTTCATGATTTGAAAACGAGACTGACCACTGCACTAGTACTGACATTGCCCACAAGTACGGAAAACTTTGTAATTTTCAGTGATGCGTCTTATAAGGGTTTGGGTTGTATATTAATGCAGAATGGAAAGGTTATTGCTTACGCTTCCCGACAGTTGAGACCACACGAGAAAAACTACCCAACACACGATTTGGAATTGGCTGCAGTTGTGTTTGCTTTAAAAATCTGGCGGCATTATTTGTATGGGGTCTACACGGATCACAAAAGTCTGAAATACTTCTTTACGCAGAAAGAGTTGAATATGCGTCAGAGGAGATGGCTGGAACTGATAAAAGACTATGATCTTGAGATTCAGTATCACCCCGGAAAAGCTAATATAGTTACGGATGCCTTAAGCAGAAAATCAGCGGGGAGTATGGCTTGTTTGCTTACTAAACAGAGAGAGATCTTACAAGATTTTGAGAAGTCTGGAATTGAAGTAGTAATGTGTGAACAGGGCGGATTGATAGCTGCTATTACAGCCGAGCCGGCAATCATTGGTGAAATCAAACGAAAACAGAAAGAGGATGAATTCCTCAAGAAAGCGATTGATGAATTTGAGACAAGTCCTAAAGCAGAGTTTAGCATTGAAAATGAAGTGTTGAGATTTCGAAATCGAATGTGTATCCCAGATATTCCGGAACTAAAGAGAAGGGTTTTAGATGAAGCCCATAAATCAGTGTTTGCTATGCATCCGGGTAACAATAAAATGTATCGGGATCTGAAACAAACCTATTGGATGCCTAAAATGAAGAAAGAAATTGCAGAATATGTGTCCAAATGTCTTTAGTGTCAGCAAGTTAAAGCTGAACATTAGAAACCAGGCGGTCTACTTCAACCTCTCCCTATTCCTGAATGGAAGTGGGAGCATGTGACTATGGATTTCGTTGTCGGCCTACCTCGGACTCCTCAAGGTATGGATTCTATTTGGGTTGTAGTTGATAGACTGACTAAATCTGCATATTTTCTACCAGTTAGAACTACGTTTAATGCATACAGACTGACATAAACGAATGGGCCAGAGGCCAGTATGAGTTTGAATGATAGAATGAATAGGCCAGAGGCCAGTATGAGTTTGAATGATAGAATGAATGGGCCAGAGGCCGTATGAGTTTGAATGATAGAATGAATGGGCCAGAGGCCAGTATGATCTAAATGAAAGATAAATGGGCCAAAGGCCAGTTTGACATAAATCAATGAATGGGCCAAAGGCTAATTTGATATGAATGAAAGTCTGAATGGGCCAAAGGCCAGTTTGACATGATCGAGAGTATGAATGGGCCCAAGGCCAGTTTGACTTGAATGATACGAAGGAATTGGGCCCGAGGCCGCATGATGTATTTGGAACCGTAATCACTTGACCTATATTTATATATGTTAGATAGAGATACGAATTAGGCCCAAGGCTGTTTGAAGCACGTTGTTCTAAATACCATTTGTGTAACTTCCTTATTTGATATTATTCACTGGGCTTTCGCTGACGCTCATTCATGTGTTTGTAGGTGAGCCAAGAGAGGTCCAAACCCAGCCTCAGTGAAGTTTGGAAGGAACAGCCAAGTTTTGAAGAGTCAGCCCTAGCGTCTCACGCACGAGACTCGTCTCCGCCTTTTTGTTATCCTATTTTATTTGGTCATGTTGGCGAAGACTTTGAATCTGTTGTATATAGTTTCCATGGGTTGACTTAGACTTAAATGGTCTTGTCTGTACAGAACCTTATGCTACTATATTTTTTGAAGTGAGTTATTAACATGTATGTGTATAGTTTGTTATGACGTGCCATGTAAGCACAACTCTATGGACAAAGTTTTAAATTTTGCTTCCGTTTGGCCCCTTTACTCTGACGAGTTATGTTTGGTTTGGTTTGAGGCCGTAGGTAATCTCATGATTACTGGCCGGTTATGTCCTTAACCCTTGGGGGCGGGTTCGGGTCATGACAGGGTGGCCCCCCGAGCTCCAGTAAACTGGTCTTCGACTCCCTCAAGCATCGTCGCCCAAGGCTATAGAGAATGTACAGCTTGTTAGTTGCTATTGGAATATTACAATATGAATTAGAGCTGAAGTAGAATGAAAATAACAGTGAATTTTGAGTTACCTCTGCTGCAGTCACGGTGTCGAAGTACCGGCGAAAGAATGAAAAAGTCTCTCGTGTCCTCCGCAGGGATCTCCCGTCATACCTATGAGAGTATGGCACGACATGAGGCATCTCCACCTCTGGCTCTGGGGCAAGGGCCGGGAAGTAGGCATATGCCCAAAGCTGTAAAAAGAAAAGGGCCATATTGAGTGTATAGTAAAACACAGGGAATCCAGAAAACAAAGTGTGTATACAATGTCTAGAGAATGCAAAATACAGAGAGCAGAATGTGCATGCAGTGTACAAAAAGTACAAGTGTGAGTGCAAAAAGTAGAATGTACAGTGTGCAGAAAGTACAAGTGTGAGTGCAAAAAGCAGAATGTGTAGTGCAGAAAGTATAAGTGCAAAGTAGAAAGTACGGCAAGAAATGCAAAGCAGAAAAGGTAAAGCATACCTTCCAGGCTCTCCAGTAGCCACCGACCCCGTTCCCACTCCGGCAAGATGTTGAGCTCATGTATCCATATAATGTGGCAAGGCCAGCACCGCCCCAGTTATAAATGCGGACTTGAGACAAGTCCACCAATGCACTCAGGAGATATAATCCAACAGTGTTCGCTCTGTCTGCGAACAAAGTTGTGCCGAAGAGGAACATCAAGAAGCCACGAGTGTAATGCTCGGTCTCCTCTGGGGTCACTGGCTCTCTCCCTCGAAGCTGCTCTGCAAACTAGCTGTACTGAACTATCTCTAATCGGAAGATAGGTAGGTGTGCTCCTAGCAGATAGATCCATGCTGCCTCCCACTCACCCATGTCTGTATCATAAGGGATCGGACGGCCCCCTACCTCTATGCCAGTGAGCATAGAGAAATCATATGGAGTCATCGTCATCTCTCCCATGGTAGAGAAGTGGAAAGAGTTGGTGGTATCCCACCACCTCTCTACCAATGCTCTAAGTAAAGGTCGACTTGCTATGAGGTGTGATAGCCCCATGCAGAACAAGCCAAAGCCGGCCTCATCAATAATGTAACGGACACCATCGGGGGAGCTCATAGACCACTCTCTCGTGGATGTGGCTCCATAGCCTCTGATAGAGTGGCAATCCTCCTGTGATCAGAATTAGCAGGTGAAAGGCAGTGTAAGAAATATAGTGCAAGAATATGTTCAGAATGAGCAGGTGAAAGGCAGTGTAAGAAATACAGTGCAAGATTATGTTTAAAGCGAGCCGGTGACAAGGCAATGTAAGAAATACAGTGCAAGAGTGTGGTTTAAGCAAAAGATGCAAGGTACAGTGAAGAAAATATGAGAATACAGTGTATACCTCGGTGGCGCCATAAGATAAATGAGAGACTGGCACTCGTAGAAAAAGGTCCTCTGGTGCCCCTCGTTCAAACCTCCTAAAATGCTGGACACTTTCAGGTGGTAGCACATACATTGGAGGATCATACGTCGTCGGGTCGAAGAGTCGAACCCTAGGTGGTATTAGCACAGACTCGGGTTCCGCCTCCATTCCTGGGGACAACTGAGGTGGAACCTCTGGTGAAGCTCCGTCGTGAGGAATATCATCTGCCATCTGGAAAGAAGATGAGAAAAGTGGCCGAAAATGAGAAAAATGGATGGAAAATGCCAAAAGTCAACAAAAGTCAACCCTAAGAGAGACAAAAAGGGAAGAAAAAGTCAAAGCCCGACATAGAACCCAAGAAGAACTCGAGGGAAACAAGCCTTAAGTGGTGAAACTCCAAGAAAAAACACCGAAATCGAATTTCAATCGGTTCAAAACGGAGTATACAAAGAGGATTTAGCGAATCAAACGTGCGTAGAGCGTTGGAAAACGTGTATAAGGCTTGGATCTAGAGGGAAAAAGTGTCTAGAGAGAAGAAGGAAGGATTTTTAGACATGGAGATGTGTGGAAAATGAAGTTTGGGTGAGTATACTTAAAGACCCGTGGTGAAATGACCAAAATGGGCTCGAACTGCCACCAGTGGTGGCCGACAGTGCATAGGGGTGGCTGACAGGTGGCCAACACCCTTCTCTGGTGGCCGACAAGTGCCCAGTGCTCCTCTTTGAGTTTTGATACTATTTTGTGTCTTCATTTCTCAAGAAGTGCAAGAAAAGTTCACTTTTAAGTGCGAATTGCCTCTGCGGAAGCTCCAAACTGTGTCTTTAGTACATGATGTTCATTGCTAGTCAATACGAACAAAGTGTATCCTTTCAAAACATATTGCAACTCTTCTGAAAGGTAAAATCGGAAGTTGCGACTGAGTTGGTTTTATCAAATATCCTTTTGTCATTGCCTGGAACGTGCATTTCACATATACTGTTGCATAGAAGGTGCATTCTGTTACATAGAACATGCTTTCAACTTATCATGCATAGAACATGCTGTTAATCTTGCATAGAACATGCATTACATGTTGTTAATCTTGCATAGAAGATGCATTTCATGCTAGTGATCACGCATAGAACATGCATTTTATACTGTTGCATTGAACATGCATTCCAATGTGGCCTAGAACATGCTCCGGCTCTCGTCGCATAGAATATGCTTCTGTTTTGTTTCTTACATGTTTTGCATGGAGCATGCCATTAAAATTGTATCTTCGTTATTTGCCTTGCGTAGAACATGCATTTTTACTGTATTACACCTATTATGTTTCTTTCTTATGCAGGCACGATATTGTATGTATGGTTCATTCAGAGGTATTCCAAGTAGAATCACTTGTACCCTTCGAACACTCCTTTTGGTTAAAAGCATTTAGGTGTGTCCTGGTGTTTACACCACTCCTTTTGGTTAAAAGCATTGGGTGTCCCGGTGTTTACGCCACTCCTTTTGGTTAAAAACATTCGGGTGTGTCCCGGTGTTTACCCCACTCCTTTTGGTTAAAAGCATTCGGGTGTGCCCTGGTGTTTACACCACTCCTTTTGGTTAAAAGCATTCGGGTATGCCCCGACGTTTACATCACTCCTTTTGGTTAAAAGCATTCGGGTGTGCCCCAGTGTTTACACCACTCCTTTTGGTTAAAAGCTGTAGCTTGACTTTTTCACGCCCCCTTTCGGAGAGCTCAAATTGGTCCTACAGTTCATACTCCTGTCACAGTTCCGAATCTAGTTTCACAAGTGCAATGTGAAACAGATAAACACCAAAGAGTCCAATCCGACAAATCATTTTGGAAAATCGATTTTGAATCAAATAATGCCAAAATTGGACTGCTTTGCCAGATTACAGAGTCGCCACCTAAATATTTTATTTTTGGGGAAATTTAGGAAACCCTGACTCGTGCCAAAGGCCACGTGTCCGTCATCACCAAAGTTGCCTCGGCTCGGGAACTTGGGTACGAGAGGGGAAGGTCCTGAAATAAGCACCCCCACTCAACCGATCAAAGATCGGCCTCTACTATCATGATATGTTGTTTTATATACATTATACATTCTTATTCCAGTTTATTAGCTAACTTTACTAGGTGACGCACACAAGCAAGTATAGACTAAGTCGCGAGATTTGGAACATTTCAACTCATGTTTGTTTTCAAAAATGGTTTGAATTTGCCATCCTCAAGTGGGCTAAAACGCGGATTTGCCATAAAACATGATTTGCCACTTCCCAAAGTGGGCTTAAAACATACATTTGTTGAACTGTTCCAATTCAAGCAACAAAGCCTTCATCCACAGGCATTCATACAGTTCAGCATTTAAGTACATAGTCTCATGGCAAGCATACGAATCATGGCAATATGGCAATCACACTCATGCAAGTATGCTAAAGCATAAAACTCACTGAGTACTCCAAGCCAAAAGAAAAACTAGTTAGAAAAACACATGATCCTAACTATACAAGATGCCTAATGCAACACATGCAATGATGCGATTAATAGGCTCGGCTACTAATATGGCATATGATATAATTTGATAACATGCTTTGAAACATGTATTCAAAGAAGTAATGAAATTACAATGCAGTTTGAATGATGCGTCGAGCCTCGGTGCATGCAAGACAAATGAATAATGCAAACATGCAAGCATAAGGTATGCTAATTGAAAATGATCCCTAATTTAACCATCGAAAGCGGTTAAATAAAAGGGAGAAAGACATGGGGTTGGAAGACACACACACACACACACACGCACACTTATTACAACATTACGCCCTCACGAAGGAGGGTCCGAATGAATGAAGCTAACTAGCTACGCTAATTAAGCTATTACAAACCAAAACTAATTAACTATTCTAGTTAACTAATTATTACAACCGAATTAAGCTAATTAATTACAAAATGAATTAATTAACTTAGTTACGACTAACTAATTAAACAAAGCGATTAAATGGCCTCGAGGGTGAGGGACGAATGCATGCTCGATCGACTTCCTCCCCGAAAATCCATCGCCTTGCCATCGGACACCTCTATTTGCATTTTTTTTGACCACTGAAAATTACACCAACTTCTAGCACACCTCTACTCCACCTCAGGAACACACTGAACAAACTTTTCATTGATGGTCCGTCGGCTACAATTGGTGGCAGTCGGCCACTGCTGGTGGCCAGTCGGCCATTACTAGTGGCTGGTCGGCCACTCCTTTCTTGAACTTCTCTTTTTTGCTGCAACAGAGAGCAGACAGAGGCAAAACAGTGTATTCTCAAGGAGTATGTGTACTATTACCCTCCTTATCATTACACAAAGTCAAAAGAGTGTAATTCTTGGCTCCAAAACCACCAACCAAGCATTCTCAATGCATGATAGCCAAAGAACCAAGAAGTACAACTTCATTGTATGCAAAACAAGACTCAAGACCATCACCTTATCATGTGTGATCAAAAGTAATGGAGACTAAGGAGATTGGCTCATTTCATCCCTTTGAGTATGAAATGCTTCAATCTTCCTTGTGTTCAATATAACGTCCGATTGAACACATGCAATGCAACACAACACAAGATGCTTATTTTGCCTCTTTTACTTTGTTCATTTTATTTACCAATTTTAGATTACCAATCCATTCTTTAATTGGTTAGTCCAAAAGGTGAGTGTCCTCTAATGGAAAGAGGACTTAAACCACAAGTACCTTGAGTATGAAAGAGGCCTCATGCTATTGGTAATGAACTCCCGAAGGAATTAAACCATTAGGGATGAGGGTCTCAATTCCACACTCAAGCCAACAAGGGGTTCGAAGTCACTTTCAAAACAAATGAAAGAGCAAAGAATACAGGGAGATTGCAGAGATTTTAGTGCTGAAATGGAGTGAAAAATGACCCTAAAACATGCAAGCAACTCATGCAATTCATGCTAGAAAGCCTAAAACATTAAGCTAGTGAAGGAGATTGCACCACAACCACGCAATGCAAGCCTCAAAGGGCCAAACTAGCTCAAAACAGAGCTAAGACCAGTGAAAATAGTGGCAAAATCATGCTAAGATTAAGCTAAGTTAAGCTAGAATAAGAGGTCAAAACATAGCACAAGCTAAACATAACAAGCACAATTGCACTACAAGCACACAAAACAAGCCTCAAGTGCTCCAACCAACCCAAAACAAAGCTGAAACATGCCAAAACATGTGAAGCTAGAAAATAGAGCCTAAAACGTGCTTGAATTAAGCTGAATTAAGCTAAGTTAAGCTAGAAAATCAAGCTAACATGTGAAGCAACCTAGGCATGGAAACAAGACACAAGGAGGGGAGGCTAACCCCTCATATTTTGGACTTCAAAATTTAATTTTTACCACTGAAATAACTCTGATTTTTAGTGGTTGGGTGTAGACACCCCATTTTTGACCGTCCTCAAGACTTGGACGTCACCGCTTGAACGCTCGGTGATTATTCATGTTCGTGTTCGTTTGGAGTTCCCGGAGTTCTCGGCTCGCGCGCCTTGCCTCAGGACCTCCGAACTCGACTGTTTTGTGTCTGGTTTTGCACCAAACACTTTTGTTTTGCCTTGGAAGGGCAGGGAGTGCCTTGTGAGACATCCCTACACACCACCGGCTGGGGCTAGAGGCCACCGGCTGGCTAGAGTTTCCATCGGCACTATATTGTGCCGGTCGACACTATTTTGTGCCGGTCGGCACTCTTTTTGGCAAAATGACCATTTTGCCCTGCCGACTACTGTGCACTTGCTTTCTGGGATATTTTCAGACAACTTTGTAGCTTTTTCTCCCCTCCATACACGTGTATGGAGGGGATGCACTCCTTCCAAGCTTGTTTGACAAGCTTTGCAAATGCCTATAAGAGGGGAGCTTCTCCTCTTGGTTTAGGGTTAGCTTCTTGAGAGTCAAAACCAGAGCTTATATACATATACCTCTGTCATATATCTATATCAAGATCTCCCTCCCTTTGTGTGTGTGATCTAAGGCCAAAAAGTGTGATTTTGTCCTAGTTTTGCTCCTTTACACACACCATTACACCTTAGCTTGAGTTTGAGAGGCTTGGAAGGTTATTTGTGTTGGTTTTGGACTGGTTTTGAGCACTAGGGAGGGGCTGCACCATTTGATCTTCAAGGGATCTTCAAGGGTAAGAACATCACTTTATATTCCCCATTCTTGCAACCTTTTTTACCCTCTTTGCTTTGTGTTTTTGAGTTTGTGTTTAAGATAAAAAAGTCTTGTTTTTACTAGCCCAAGAACATTCTTTAAGGTCATTTGTCTATTTGAGTGAAGCCTCACTCTTTTAGGCTTTGTTTTGGTCCTTTTGTGCCTTTTCTTGGAGGCCTTGTTTGCTTGGTGTCCTTTGGCCTTCTCACCACTGAAAACCAGTGGGTTTTCAGTGGTGAGGATGTTATTTTCGAGCCTCATTTAAGGGAGAGACACCCCTCTTCCCTTGGTCCTTGTTTGCCCTTGTTTTGGGTTCAAAGAATAGCATGTATGCATAGTCTTGTTTGGCTTCATTTAAGAGTTTTTTTGAGTGTTTCGGAGCATGTCTAAATTCTGTTTTTGGTCGGATTTGTCACCTCTAATATGTCTCTCATACTTGCTTTGAAATGCCTTCTTATGCTTAAAAGCATGCCATACTTTGAGACCTTGATTTTAGCATGTTTTTAGCTTAGTTTCATGGGGATGCTAGCATTATTTTGCCATGTTAGAGGGCTGTGAGCCACTGTTTTAGTCCCATTTGGTGTGCTTCACATGGTTGTTTTGTACTTTAGGCTTGCAAGCCTTGTATGTTTTGGCTCCTAGCATGCTTAACTTGTCTTGATCCCATGATTTGGCATCATCTAGGGACATTTTTCAGTCCATAAATCATGCTTGTATATATGCATGTGTAGCCTATTTCATGCCATAAGGGTGTGCTCTAGTATGTCTAGGAATAAGCATTGTGCATGCTTCTATGTTTGATGCATTTTTGGGGCTGCCCTATATGGGGTTTGGGTGTCATTTCACATGCTAAAAGCCTGTTTTTGGTTGTTAGATGCATGCCATGAGTGGTTGTGTAAGTGGTGTCAAGTTACTCTCTTTGGTGCCTTAGACTTAGGTCCATTGACTAGCATGCTTGCATAGCATTTTATCTATGTTTTGGGGTACACTTTGCCACTGTTTTGGGGGGGTTTGAGGCCTCCCCCATGGTGGTTAAGACCATCATTATATGCTCATCACATGCTAGTTGCATACTTGGTTGATCCCATTGCATACTTAGCTCATTTTTGTATCACACTAGCCTCTTTTACATTCTAACATTTTGCATGATTAATGTGTTAGTTGTGTGGTACTTAATTTGCTAACATCCTAGTTTGCATGTTTGCATGTTTGCATGTTTTGCATAGTTGCATTTCATCACTTGGTTTGGGGTGTCAAACCAAGTATGGAAGTTGAGGGGTGTTTGTACTCCAAGTGACTAAACACACCTCAACTCCCATGTCACTAAGGCCCTTGACCTCCACATGATAGGGACTTAGTCTTCATCTTTTGTGTTGCATGCATTTCAATTAAAACATGCAACCTTGGTTCCTTAGGCTATCATGCATCAAATGCATCATTGATGGCCCTAGAACCAAGGGTCAAACCTCCTTGAGTCCCCAAGCATGATAGGAGGCAATGACCATGCTTACATGTCCCCCAAAACCCATGCCATGCATTGCTGTCTTGCTGCTGCTGTCAATCTGTCTCCTGCAGGGACTTTCTGCCGGCCGGCAGTAAATAGTGCCGACCGGCACTATTTTTGGGCCGATAAACCATATAAGTGGCCGGTGGAATTTGTAGACAGCCGGTGAACTCTCTCTCCAGCCGATGACATTCAATGGCCTGCAAGGAAGGTACTATGGAACTTTGGGAATTTTTGGAGGGGCAGGGCAGCAAACGCAGAAGCAACAGTGCCATGGCACGGGTTTTCCGGGCAAGACGGATCGAGCACGCATCACTCGCACATCCCAAGGCAGGGCTGAGGCCCCATTTCTTTTAGTTATTTGCTTTAATTTTAATATTCAGAATTTTGTAATAATTAATTTATTCGTTTATTTCTTTCGGGTCTGTATTATTTATTTATTCGGTCCCTCCGAGTGAGGGCAAAAATGTAATAAGTGTGGGTGCGTGGGCATGTATGTCTCCCAACCTCCATTTCTTTCTACCCCTTTTATTTACCTGCTTACGATGGTAGATTAGGGCACGTCTAATTTAGCATACCTTATGCAATGCATGCGTGCATTCATGCATTTGTTTACATGCATCGGGCTCGGCACATCATGCAAACTGCATCGTAATTTCAATTCAAAATTGAATACGTGATAGTTGTTGCATCTCACGCGCCATGTTTAGGGTTAGCCGAGCCTGTTTAGATTACACTCCTGTATGTGTTACATTAGCCACTTAACATTGAACTAGGTCATGCATGTTTGCTAACTAGTTTACTGTTTTGGCACGGAGTACGATGTAAGTTTTTATTGCTTTAGCATATCGCATGCGTGTGAATGTTTGCCATGACAATAGGATTGCCATGCGGCTAATTGCTTACATGAGATAAACTGTTTGAATGCCTGTGGGTGGAGGTTGGATTGCGTGAGTTGGAACAACTCATTGAAATCCGTATTTTAGCCTACTTGCGAGTAGCAAAAACCAACACGTTTTTCGAGACAAAACGGATATGCAATGCTTATTTCCAAATTAGGCGATCTAGTCTATACTTGTTTGCTGCGCGCATAACATAGTAATTCTAGGCTAATAACCGGAATAAGAACGCATAAAGTTTTCAAAATTGGATATCACGGTTAGTAGAGGCCGGTCTTCGGACCGGGCGAAAGGGGGTGCTCATAGCTGACCTTCCCCGATCGTACCCAAGTTCCCGAGCCAAGTCACTTTGGTGATGACGGACACGTGGCCTTCGGCACCGAGTCAGGGTTTCCTAAATTCTCCCATTTTAAAATATTTAGGTGGCGACTCTGTAATCTGGCAAAGCAGTCCATGTTTGGCACTACTTTTTCAAAAATCTGTTTTTCTTCAAAACGATTTGCCGGATTCGGACTCTTTGGTTCAGATTTAGAACCGCGACGAAAATCGAGAGTCCGAACTGTAGACGAGGTCCCACCGCGGATGTGCTACATTGGGCCAAAAATGTTGATACAAAGATGGTGAGAAATGGCACAAAAGGCTTCACAAGCCAAAGAACAAAAAGAGGAGACAACCCCCTAACTCACCAAGACTTAAAATACCATTTTCAAACCTCAAAAATAGAGTTTTTGTAGTTGAAAAACCAGGTCAAAACAGTACAAAAAGATAGTAATTTAAATTATGCAAGACAAGTTTAAAAGGCAAGCCTTATACCTCTTGAAGCACAAGACAATTTCAGGCACAAATTCAAACTCAAAACCCTTTCCAAAGCTCCAAGAAGACCTCCTAGGACCTTAGCTCCAAGGTAGTCAAGATTGATCAAGAGTCTGTGGGCAAAGATGTAGAGAAAGCTAACTACAAAGCATAAAATAAGAAGAGAGAGAGAGAATTCTAGAGAGAGAGAGAAAATTTTGTTCCAAATTGTCTAACCCTCCAAAATGGGAGAGAGACCCCCCTATATATAGAAAAACAAGTTTAGAGCTTGTATCCATCCCTCCATACACATGTATGGAGATGCACATCAGTGAGCAACAGTTGGCACAGCTGGCAAACAAATATCTGAAAAAGGAGAAAAATGCCCGTCGGCCATCAATGTGGCTGACCGGCCACCACTGATGGCCGGTAGGCACAAGCCATGGCTGATGGACTATGGGGATGGCCAATAGGCCACCCTCTCCTCCAGATTTGAAACAACAAGCTCTTGGTCCACAACCGAGCACAAAATAGACAAGTTGAGAGGCTCGAAGGCAAGGCACTCCGCCAAGAACTTTAGGCGCTCGAAACGAACACGAGCACACGAAATCATTGAGTGTTCAAACGATGACGTCCAAGTCTCGAGGATGGTCAAAAATGGGGTGTCTACAAAAGCATTCGGGTGTGCCCCGGTGTTTACACTACTTCTTTTGGTTAAAAGCATTCATGTGTGCCTCAGTGTTTATACCACTCCTTTTGGTTAAAAGCATTCCGGTGTGCCCCAGAGTTTGCACCACTCCTTTTGGTTAAAAGCATTCGGGCATGTCCCAGTGTTTACACCACTCCTTTTGGTTGGAAAAAAAAAAAACCACTCGGGTGTGTTTCAGTGTTCACACCATCCGTGTTTTCTTCCATGTGCAACGCATTAGGATCTTGTTTGAGGCTTCTAGTGCGCCCGACTATCGCTTTTTGATTTTTCTGCGTGTCATGTAGTTAAGCTTACATAATTTTTTTACATCTTTTTTGCATGAAATATGGTTCAGTTTGTAATTTCCATGCATGGAGTGTTTGCTTACTTTCGTGTTAGAGCTGTTGTACCTTGTTTCGGTTTGCTTGCATTGCATTTGCATTCAAATGTTTCATTACAGCCTCATTGCATGATCATAAGTTATTTTCCTGCATCATGCATATCATTTGCATCTTGCCCCAGAACTACGCTGGTTTGATTCCTAGCAAAGGGATACGTAGGTAGCCGACGGGTGCAACCATTTGTTTTGCCTTGCTTGTTTGTTTGTCCAAGTCTTCGGCCTTGTCAAAAATGGGTCGTCTCTAGTCTTTGACATTCACTCCCGTCATTTCATGACTTCTGAATTCTGCCAAAGAGGGGCAACTGTAGACACCCCATTTTTGACCATCCTCAAGACTCGGACGTCATCACTTGTGTATTTGATGATTATGATTGCATGTGTTCGTTTTGAGTCCTCGAAGTTCTCGGTGGAGTGCCTTGTCTTTGAGCCTTGAAACCTTATTTGTTTTGTGCTTGGGTTTGGACAAATCCTTGTTGTTTTTGAGTCTGGAACCTTTTGGTGACCTGTCAGGCACCACCATGGGCTGTCGGCCATGGATGATGGTTGTCGGCCAGAGGTGTGGCCGGTTGGCTACCAGTGGTGGCTAATGCCTTTTTCTAGATATTTGTTGATAGTTGTGCCAGTTGTTAGTACAATGAACTGGATCTCCCTACACGTGTATGGTGGGATGTTTCTAAGCTTAGGGAGTGTTTTTCTATAAATATGGGGGTTCCTCCCCAATTTTGAGAGGTTAACAATTTTGGAGCAAAATTCTCCCTCTCTCTCTTGCAAATTTGTGTGTGTATGCTTGGTTTCTCTACACTCTAGCCTATACCTCTTAAACCAAATCTCCTTCACTTTGAGCTGAGGTTCCTTGAGACTTGTTTTGAGCTCTAGCAAGTGGTTTTGGTTTGGATTTGTGCGTAGAGTTGCTCTTTGCTTCAAGAGGTAGTTTGCTATCTTTGTTCACTTGTTTAGTATACTTGTTTTCTCATCTTTTTAACCTGTTTTAAGGCTGGTTTTGAACCATAAAAAACTCTTTTTTTTTTGTGTCTTAAAAGTGGTGGTTTGAGCCTCTTTTTAGTTAGGGGTGGTTCACCCTTTTTGCTTGTTAGTTTGTATAGCTTTTGTGCTTTGCATTAATCACTTTCAAACCAACTTTTTTGGGCCTTTTAACCATTGAATTTCAGAGTATTTTCAGTGGCCAAAAAATTGTTTTGAAGTCCAAAATTGGAGGGGTTAGCCTCCCCTCCTCATGTCTTGTTTGCATGCCTAGTTAGCTTCACATGTTAGCATGTTTTTCTAGCTTTACTTAGCTCAAGTCTAGCATGTTTTAGTCTCTAAAATAACCTATTTTAGCTTTGTTTTGGGCTGATTATTTTGTTTGAGTCTTGTTTTACATATTTGTAGTGTTAATTTCTTCACTAGTTTAGTGTTTTAAGGCTTTAACCATCATTGGTGTGAGTTTGTTGCATGTTTTTAGTGCTTTCATCACTCATTCCAGCACTTAACAATCTCTATAATCTCCCTCATTTCTTCACTTTTTCATTTTCTTTGAGGGTTGTTTCAACCTTAAGGTTGTTTAAGCTTGAGGTTGAGGCTCATGCTTAATGGTTTAATCCTCCTTTGAGAGTTCATTACCAACGGCATGAAGCTTTCCTCATGCCTTGAACTACCCCTTGGTTGACACTTCTTTCGCTTTAGAAGACACTCACCAATGGAAAATTGATTACAGAATGGCTTGGTAACTAAAATGAGTAAACAAAAATTAGCAAGTAAAAGTGTACAAGATAAGCATTCTTTGTGTTGCATTGCATGTGTTCAAATCGGACATTAATTTGAACACAAGGCAAATGGGATATTTCATACTTAAAGTGATGAAATGTGTCATTTTCCTTGGTCACCATTACCCTTGATCAGGTATGATAGGGTGGTGGTCATTTTGGTCTTGTTTGTGCATTTATTGAACTTGTACAAACTTGGTCCCTTAGCCATCATGCATGGAAATTGCTTGATTGATGGATTGAGGGCCAAGAGTTTCTCTCCTTTGAGCTTGTGTGATGGTAAGGAGGGTAAACAGTACAGACAACCTGTGAGAATACACTGTTTTGCTCTATTTTGCTCTCTATTATTGCATGGAAGTGTAAACCAGCAGTGACCGACAGCCACCGCCAGTGGTCGACCGGCCACCACCGGCCACCAATGGTAGCAGACCGACCCCTTGTCCCTCTTGTCGGCCATCAGTGATATTTGCACAATGTGTTCCTGAGGTGGAGCAGAGGTGTTCTGGAAGTTGGAAGAATTTTCAGTGATCAAATATGTGCAAACAGAGGCTTACAACAGCAAAGCAGTGGCTTTTTCGGGTGAAAGATCAAGCATGCATGCATTCCTCACTTCCCGGGATTAGCTAGTTAGTTTAATTAGCGTTAGATCAAGCATGTGTTGTAATTAATTAGTTGTAGCTAATTAAGTGTTTTCAATAATTAGTTAGTTTAACTAGTTATTCAATTTCGTTTTGTAATTAATTAGCTAGAATAGTTAATTAGTTTCGGTTTGTAATAATTGGTTAGCTTATTTATTCGGACCCTCCTTTGTGAGGGCGTAATGTTATGATAAGTGTGCGTGCGGTTGTGTATGTCTTCCAACCCCACGTCTTTCTCCCTTTTATTTAATTGCTTTTGATGGTTAGATTAGGGACATATTTCAATTAGCATATCGCATGCTTGCATCCATTTGTTAGTCTTGCATGCACCGGGGCTCGGCGCATCATTCAAACTGCATTGCAAATTCAATATACGCCTTTGAATACGTGTTGAACAACATGTTGTTCAAATCGATCCATATGCCATATTAGTAGCCAAGCCTATTAATTGCATGTTGTATGTGTTGCATTAGATATCTTGTATAGTTAGGATCATGCATTTTCTAACTAGTTTCTATTTTGGCTTAGAGTACTCGGTAAGTTTTTACACTTTAGCATACTTGCATGAGTGTGATTTCCATATTGCCATGATTAGCATGCTTGCCATAAGGCTATATGCTTAAATGCTAAACTGCTTGAATGCCTGTGGATGAAGGCTTATTGTTTGAATTGGAACGATTTAACGAATGTATGTTTTAAGCCCACTTTGTTGTGGCAAAATCATGTTTTAAGCCCACTATGTTTGGCGGCAAATCCGCATCTTTAAGCCCACTTGAGGTGGCAAATTCAAACCATTTTCGCAAACAAACATGAGTTGAATTGTTCCAAATTGAGCAAACTAGTCTATACTTGCTTGAGCGCATCACATAGTAAAGCTAGTTTAATAACTGGAATAATAACACATAATGTTTATAAAAGAACATATCATGATTAGTAGAGGCCGATCTTTGATCAGGCGAGCAGGGGGTGCTCATTTCAGGACCTTCCCCTTTCGTACCTAAGTTCCCGAGTCGAGGCAACTTTGGTGATGATGGATACGTAGCCTTTGGCATGAGTCAGGGTTTCCTAAATTTTTCCAAAAATAAAATATTTAGGTGGCGACTCTGTATCTGGCAAAGCAGTCCAATTTTGGCATTATCTGATTGAAAATTGATTTTCCAAAAAGGTTTGCTAGATTTGGACTCTTTGGTGATTATCAATTTCACATTGCACTTGTAAGATTAGATTCAGAACCGCGGGAGTCCGAACTGTGAGGCCTTCTTTTCAAACCCTTTTCGAAAGGAGGGGCGTGGAAAAAGGCGAGTCCACACCTTGGTAGCAAAAACGTGAGAGATGGTGAGAGGCCAAGAACTTGAGATCAACTTGAGGTAGAGAAGGACATTGCTTGGAGACTTGAAGGATTGCTCAAGATTACCTCTAAATCTTAAGGAATTGAGAAGCTAAGATGAGAACTCAAGCCCTTAGTCATGCTTTTGAGTTGGTAAATTCATGAATTCAAGAGAATTGAGTGGGTTAACATGAGTTTTGAGCTAGAATTGAAGAAAGTTAAGTATTTTCATACATGCATGCATATTACATAGCAATTGGAAGTTGTTTTCAAAGTTTTCCTCACATGCATGTTGTAATTCTAACATGGTTTGAAGAATTCATAACATTTCTCACAATTGGATCTCATTTAATCATGTTTTGGAAGCTATGAACTCAAATGAATACACTGCATGTCTTGCTCATATCATATTCTTATATTTCAAGTTGAAATTTTGGACAATTGACATGTTTTTGGGCCTTGATTTCATGAAATGATCTTTAACTCTAAATGTTTTCAAGTTTAAAACTGATTTTCTCATGTTTTGGGGCCCAAAGGTTGAGTTAAATGGTTTTGAATTCGAGTTTGGAGTTTGGAAGTGCAATCTAGAAATCCCAGGTTCTACACTTTCGCTCGAGTGGTAGAATCTGCACTTCTGCTCGAGTGGCCACCCTATGATTTTACACTTTCACTTGAGTGACCTGAGGTCGGCTCAACCTATTTCCAAGACCCCCTATAGAGTGTCAAACTCTGAACTTAAAGAGTTGAAAGTTCAACTCTAAGAACTCCTAGACAAGAAATTTATCCGCCCAAGCACATCACCTTGGGGTGCTCCAGTCTTATTCGTAAAGAAGAAGGATAGGTCTTTTGAGGTTACATATAGACTATCGTGAATTGAATAAAGTAACCGTGAAGAACAAATACCCACTACCCCGAATAGATGACCTGTTTGACCAACTTCAAGGAGCGCAAGTGTTCTCCAAGATAGACCTTAGATCCGGATATCACCAGTTAAAGGTCAAAGCAGAAGATGTTGAGAAAACGACATTCAGAACTAGATATGGGCATTATGAATTTTTAGTTATGCCATTTGGAGTAACAAATGCACCAGCAGCTTTTATGGACCTAATGAACAGGGTGTTTAAATCACATCTGGATGAGTTTGTTATTGTGTTTATTGATGATACTTTGATTTACTGCAAATGTAGGGAAGAACATGAGAACCATTTGCGGACTGCTTTATAGATTTTAAGAGAAAAGAAGTTGTATGCAAAATTGTCCAAATGTGAATTTTGACTTGACAATGTAGCATTTTTGGGCCATGTAATTAACAAGGATGGTATCTCTATTGACCCTTAAAAAATTGAAGCAATTGTGGTTTGGCCAAGACCAACTAATGTGTCAGAAGTTAGAAGTTTTCTGGGACTTGCAGGTTACTACAGAAGATTTGTGAAAGATTTCTCAAAACTTGCTCTGCCATTGACACAGTTGACGCAAAAAAATATACTGTTTGACTGGAACGATCAACAGGAGTCAGCCTTCCAAGAATTGAAAGCTTGACTGGTAACTACACCAATCCTGACTTTACCAAACGGTACAGATGGGTTCCAAATTTACAGTGATGCTTTCTATAAGGGCTTGAGGTGTGTCTTAATGCAAGATAGAAAGGTAATTGCTTATGCCTCTCGGCGACTCCGTCCTCATGAAAAAAATTATCCGACCCATGACCTTGAACTCGTTACGGTGGTTTTTGCTTTGAAGATTTGGCGACATTATCTATATGGTGTGACTTTTGAAGTGTACATTGACCATAAAAGTCTCAAATATTTCTTCACACAAAAAGAATTGAACATGAGACAGAGAAGACGGTTAGAGTTAATCAAAGACTATGATTTACAGATTTTGTATCATCTGGGAAAAGCTAATACTGTGGCAGATGCCTTGAGTCGAAAGTCAATAGGAAATTTGTCATGTTTGCTCACTGGTCAGAAAGAATTTCTGTGTGATTCAGAAAGGAATGAGATTAGAATTGTATTGCGAGAACAAGGTGGAATTTTAGCTGCTATCTCCGCCCAGCCTGCAATCATTGAAGAAATTAGAGAGAAACAACTGCAAGATGAATTCCTGAAAAAGATCGTGGATGAAATTGACTCCAAACCAAGGCCCGGGTTTGTACTTGAGAACAATGTGTTGAAATTTCAAGGTCGCCTTTGTGTGCCAGACTATGTTGATTTGACGATTTTGACAAGCACATGGCTTTAATTCTCTTCAATTCGAATTATGTGTTTTGTCGTTGTGAGGAACAGTAAGGTTGGCTAGACCAACTATACATCTACCTTTGTTTCTTTAATTTGTGTCCCACTCTGTCTGTCTGGTGGCGTGGTGTCAAGGTGCGCCCATCCAAGGGTCAACACCTTGACGCCTGTAGACGCGCCCCGAGAACTCCCGGGGCTCCGTGCCTGCGGGGGCACGAATTACGTTTTGTTCTCTAGCTACTACAGTTCGGACTCAATGTCACGGTTCTGAATCTAATCTCACAAAGTGCAATGTGAGACCGATAAATCACCAAAGAGTCCAAATCCGGTAAATCGTTTTGGAAAACTGATTTTTATAAAGAAGTGCCAAACATGGACTGCTTTGCCAGATACAGAGTCGCGACCTAAATATTTTATTTTGGGGGAAATTTAGGAAACCCTGACTCATGCCTAAGGCCACGTATCCGTCATCACCAAAGTTGCCTCGGCTCGGGAACTTGGGTACGAGAGGGGAAGGTCATACAATGAGCACCCCTGCTCGCCCGATCAAAAATCGGTCTGTACTAAGCATGATATTTTGTTTTTGAAAACACATGTGTTCTTATTCCGGTTATTAACCTAGAATTACTATGTGATGCGCACAGCATACAAGTATAGACTAGATCGCCTAAGTTGGAACAAAACATTGCATGTTCGTTTGCTTGAAAACGGTTTTGAAGTTTGCTACTCACAAGTAGGCTAAATCGCAGATTTCAATGAATTGTTCCAAATCAAGCAATCCAACCTTCACCCACAGGCATTCAAGCAGTTATATCAAATAAGCAGTTAGCCTCATGGCAAGCATGCTTTCATGGCAACATTAACACATATGCAGTATGCTAAAGCGTAAACACTCACAGTGTACTCCGAGCCAAAACAAAGAACTAGTTAGAAATCATGCGTGATCCTAGTTCATGTTAAAATGGCTAATGCAACACATGTAAAAATGCAACTTAGATATGCTCGGCTATTCTAATCATGTCATGTGAAATGCAACTTGATACATGTATTCAAATAGGTATTGAAATACAATGCAGTTAGTATGATGCGCCGAGCCCGGTGCATGCAATACAGATGAATAGATGCACACATGCAAGCATAAGGTATGCTAATCGAAATATGCCCTAAAACTAACCATCGTAAGCGGTTAAGTAAAAGGGAGAAAGAAATGGGGGTTGGAAGACATGCATCACACACACGCACGCTTATTACAACAATTGGCCCTCTCGCAGGAGGGTCCAAATAAAAAGCTAACTAGCTAATCTAAGCTAATTAAACTAATTATTACATCACAAAAACTAATTAACTAACAAGCTAATTAATTAAGCTATTACAAATCAAATAAGCAGCTAAACACATTAACTACTTAAGTACATAACCAAAACATAAACTAGCTAAGCAAATTAGCTAAGTAAAGCGATAAATCAGGAGCCTCAGAGGGAGAAGAATGCATGCATGCTTTGAGGAGGGAGACCACCTGCCGACCACTTTTCTTTACTGAAAACCAGAAAAAGTGGTCGGCTAGCCAGGTTTACTGGTCGGCCGACCAGTTGTTGCTGCCAAACTCCATTTTGCTGCAACAGAGAGCAAGAAAGGGCATGGCAATGTATTTGCAAAGTATGTGTGCACAACCACCCTCCCTATCATTTTATAAGCTCAAAGGAGTGTGGTTCTCGACCCTCGGGCCACCAATCACGCATCTCGATGCATGATGGTCAGGAGGCAAAGTCGCACAATTCAATGTAAAATGAATGCACACATAAACACATAAGACCTAGAACTCTATCATGATTGATCAAGAGCATCGGCAACCGAGAATTGAGGCACGTTTCATCACTTTAAGTATGAAACGTTCCTCATTTCCCGTGTTTGGACTAATACCCAATCCAAACACATGCAATGCAACAACAAGCATGTTAAATATGTAATGCAACCTAAGCATGCAAGAATGCAATGCAACCTAAGCATGCAAACATGCAATGCAAAGGACAAGTATGCAACAACATGCAATGCAACATGGCATACTCAATGCAATGAATAACATGGCATACCCAATGTAATGTGATTATGGCATACACAATGCGAGCAAGAACATAGCATGTACAATGCAAACAACAACATAACATGCACAATGCGATATAACATGGCATACACAATGCTCAATGGACTTAAACCAAAATGGATAGACCTTAGCCATGCCCAAAACAGTGGCCATAAAACCAAAACAAAGGCACAAAAGGGCAAGGCAAACATGCACATGCCTTGGCCTATCAAGTAGGCCTAAGAGCACAACCCTCAAGGGTGCTCAAGGAATGATAAACATGGAAGTGCGAGAACACTAAATGCACTGAAATAAGGTATGAAATGATGCCAAATCATTCAAACATATCAAGTATGGCATGCTAGGGTCCTTAAGGCATGAAGCTAGCAAAGAGCAACACATAGGAGGCATGCAAAACATGGCACAAATGCATGAACCAACCATGGACAGAGCTTAATTAAGTCTAAACAAAGACCAAAACATGCTGAGATGGGGGCTCAAATGCCTAGGCAAGATGGCATACATGCTAGGCCACAAACTAGGCAACAGTGCATAACACTCAAAGGCACTGAAAGCATGAAAGAAATAGGAACATGGCAGTCCTATATGCTCTAAAATGTCATGTTAAAGGATGCCAAATCATGTACACAACACAAATGAAGAATGCTATGAAGCTCAAAACTTGAAACTAGCATAGGCATTTACACTATAGCTATGCAAAACATGAAGCATATGGCAAAGGCAACCCAAAACAGTCCTAGAACATGTCAAAATGAGTCTAAAACATGTATGAAAGGAAGCCAAAATATGCTAGCATGAAGGGCATAAGGCATGGAATATGCAAGGCAAATAAGGTAGATTACACTACACCTACCAAGACCAAGCATGAGATGGCTTAACCAACAAAAATCAGAGTTATATCATGGCAAAATAACCCCAAAAACACATTGAAATGATAGCTCGCAAGCTTAGGCATGAAGGCATACGTAATGATTAAGGGCATAAAACACCAACTCCTCAAAGCATGGAATAAGTGAAAGATGCAAGAGTAAGACCATGAAACATGGAATGAAATCACATTCCAAATGATGCCAAATCATGGAAATAGGCCAAGCAATGCATGCTAGTGGACTTGATACACAAAGCTAACAAGCTAGAATGCACTATAGCTATACAAAACATGGTATGCATGACTAAAACAACACAAATCAGAGCTTAAGCATGCTAAAACATGGACAAAAGCTTCTTAGAGTTAAGCCAAAAGCATGTTAGAATGACATGTTAAAGCATGGCACACATTAGGCTAGTTTATGGAAATGCACTACAAGTGCATGGAGCATGCAAGGACCAACAAACCAAACCTTAACAGAGGTATGACATGGAAAAACATCACCAAGAAATGCTGAAATGGAGTCAACATAAGCTAGAAAGACATGCTACTTCATGAAGCATACATGACTAGTTTATGAA
Organism: Camellia japonica; assembly: GCA_030407325.1. Taxonomy (NCBI): domain Eukaryota; kingdom Viridiplantae; phylum Streptophyta; class Magnoliopsida; order Ericales; family Theaceae; genus Camellia; species Camellia japonica. The sequence goes on from JAPPVO010000059.1 coordinate 113,887,348, forward strand.
ATTTACATAATAAGTGTATAAGGCATGCAAGAGCCAACCAAACCAACCCAAAACAGATCTAAGGCATGTTAAGACAATACCAAAAACCTACTGAGATGGCCCCAAAACAAGCTAGAAAGACATGCTCAAACATGAGGCACACACAGCTAGTTTGTAAGATTTACACTACAAGTGTATAAGGCATGCATGGGATGACCAAACCAAGTCAAAACAAAACTGAGGCATGCTAAAATAATCCCAAATGCATGCTAAGAACAAGCCAACACAAGCTTAATAAACATGCTCAAACATGAGGCATATGAAGCAAGTATTCAAAATACAAGGAGAGGGGATGACCCTCTCCTATTTGGGACCTCAAAACCTCCTCTCCACCACTGAAAATCCTCTGGATTTCAGTGGTAGAAACGTCATGCAAAGGTGATCCCAATAGCTTAAAAACAAGGCACAAGAACAAGACCAAACAAGGCCTAAGAGGGGGTATATTACCCCCAACACAAAAGTGACCTTAAACAAACATTTGAAGGACTGAAAAATAGAACTTTTTGTAGTAGGAAGTTAATCTTAAATCAGTATGCAGATAGGTCTAAAATCTTAAGCAAAACAAGGGGTTTAAGGGGTTAAAGGCTCACCCTTGTAGAATCTCTTCAAAACCATAACTCCAGCAGCTTTTCTAAGCTCAAACCAATCCAACAACACCAAAACTAGCTCCTAAGCACCTCAGCAACAAAAGGATGGTGTTTGAGTGTGTGTTTGTGTGTTAAAGTGTTGTAAAATGACTCTCTTGAAGCACAAAGGAAGAACAAGGGCAAGATAGATACAAGTATGTATGTATAACTCTCAAGCCTCAAATTTTTTGAACCTAGAGGGGGGAGGAGGTGGTTCTCTCTTATAGAGAACAAAGAACAAGCTTGCTGGACAAGCTTTGGCCTCAAAGACATCCCTCCATACACGTGTATGGAGGATGGCTTTAGTGCCTTCCAACTGTGCCAGCTGGAAGAAAATATCTCCAAAAAGGTGACAAAAAGCAGCCGACCACTTGAAGTGGTCGGCCAGCTACTTAAGGTGGTCGGCCGACCACCACAAGTGGTCTCCCAAGACAACAACTGGTCAACCATGGTGGGAGATGGTCTAGATCATGAAAACAATGCAGTGGTGTGGTGGCCGACCAGAAAAGATGGCCCAAAGACCAAGGACACCAGTTGGCCGACCAAAAAACTGGCTGGCGGGAGGAAAAGTGGTCTTTAAGGGGAATAATTGGTCTCCCACCCTTGTACCACCTTCCAAACAAGGAAAACAAGGTTTGTACCCAAAACAAACCAAAACGGATGCAAGACGAAAGTTCAGGAGGCAAGGCACGCGGCCGGAAGCCTCGAAAACTAGTCTACAGGCATCAAAAGTGGTTCACGACCACAAAAGTCGTCTCCCAGACCACAGTGTCCCTCTAGGCAGAGGCAACAAGGTGTGGTTCAAAAACCACGCCAAACGGAGAACGTTAAGCGGTCCCGAGTCAAGGTGCACAGCCGTAGGCTCCGAAAACTGAAAACTGTTCTCCAAGTGGGAAAAGTGGTCTACGACCACAAAGAGATGGTCTACAGGCCCTCTCCCTCCCTCCAGGGAAAAGAAGCAAGGTTCGATCTGCAAACTGAGCCAAAGCATGAAGAGTTCAGAGGCCCAGAGGCAAGGCCCTCAGGCAAAACTCCAGAAACTCGGAACAAGCACAACATGCACTATCACCGAGCGCTCAATCGATGACGTCTGAATCTTAAGGTCGGTCAAAAATGGGTGTCTACAATGCCACACTCATTTGTGCCCTTTGAAGAGCCAAAAACATGCTTAAGAAGTTGTTGGTGCAAGTGCAAGTGCAAGCCAAGGCCCAAGGCATGCCATGAAGCAGCCCAGCCACAACAGGCCACAGACTTGTCTGCCCAGCAGCAACTTTAGGCCAACTTTTGGAGGGTCAAATGTAGTCTTTTTGCCTTGTAAATTTTTATGTAAGTACCTTAGTATTAAAGGTGTTTTGGGTTCAAGTATTGTAATTTTTCTCTTTTTGTAGAATTTTTAAAAATCCATTATGACTCCTCAAACATAGTGGATGTTTCCTCTTGCCAACTAGGAAATGGCTTAACAAGCTATATTTAGGAGGGGGTACCCAAGTGTTGAACCAGACCATTTGTGCCTTTAAAGTAACCTAACCTAGCTTATGGTAAGGAAACTTTTGTAGCACTTTTGGTGCATTGTTAAACTATTATAATGCCTTCTTTTGATCAATGAAAAGTTCATTTCGCTTTTAAATTGTGCAAAACTTTTCAATTGTTGCTTGCTTTAATTTTAGCTTGTTGCTTGCTATTTTGTGGCTTGTCTCCAATCTTGTGGCTTATCAACTTAACTAATATTGTGTTTGCTTGTCTTTGCAAACCTTTTGAATTTTGTTAGCAGGCTAGTGAAGAGAGTTAACTAGCGCCACACATATTTGCATATCATTGTCAAGACTTCCGCATTGCCGAGGTGTGACAGTTGGTATCAGAGCCCAGTCTATTTGGCTTTCTCTATTATTAGCTTTCTAAATGGATGCTACTAGCAACCATCAACCCACGCAAAGGGAGAGAATTGAGCTCTTGGAGCAACGTATGGACAACATGGAGGCCATGGCAGCTTCATCGGCCAACCTTGAGCTATGGGTTCATGATCTTGAGCAAACTCATGGCCCTACTCAAGGGCAAGATTTTGAGGATGTTTTCACTGAACTCAGGCTAGAGATTGAAGACCTCAGTGGCTGGGTTGGTGTTCTTACCCGTGTCTTCGGCAATGCTCCTAGCGGTGGCATGGAATTCACTAAGGCGCGTGTGCCCGAGCCCTGTGCCTACGGTGGCGCCCAAGATGCCAAGGAGGTAGAAAGCTTTCTTTTTGATATGGAACAATATTTCAAAGCTGTAAAAGCTAATGCTAAGGAGACAAGGATTTCTATGGCCACAATGTATTTGTCCGGTGATGCCAAGTTGTGGTGGCGGACTAAACATGATGAGATGCAATGCGGCTTATGCACAATTGAGACTCGGGAGCAACTTAAGCATGAACTTAAGCTCCAATTCTTCCCTGAAAATGTTAAGTATAATGCCCGTCGTGCTTTGTGGGATCTCAAGCACACCGACACTATAAGAGATTATGTGAAACAATTCTCTGGGCTTATGCTAGACATCAAAGACATGTCAGAGAAAGACAAGCTCTTCTTTTTTCTTGAGGGATTGAAGCCATGGGCCAGAGTTGAACTTCAAATGCAAAGAGTACAAGATTTAGCCCATGCACAAGCAGCAACTGAGTGCCTTATGGACTATGCCGAACCTAAGCAACGGGATAGTGGTTCCCCGCGCAAGAGTATGGGAGGTGGAAAGTCCCAAGGCTATGGCAAACCTAAGAGTGGAGGAGCCAACACTTCTACATCCAAAACCCATTTAGGTGGAGGACAATGGCAACAGAAGAGCTATGGTGACAACGCAAAAGCCCCTCAACAATTCTCTATAAGCAAAGCAAAAGGCCCTATCTCTTGTTTCTTATGCAATGGGCCACACCGGTTATCTGAATGTCCACAAAAGCATGCCTTGAATGCTCTAGCAACTATGTCTAACCATGTCTCTCAACCAAGTGATGATGATATCGAGGAAGAAGACGTGCAGTCTAGGCGAAGTGGCAAGGGTTCTAAGGCAGTTGCTCTAGAGTGAGATCCTTTCATATAATGAATGCCATGGAGAAGAAGGCTTCCACAGGGAGGCCTAAGAAGAATGCCAAGAGTGGCAAAGTGGGCAAACATTCAGATCCTAAACAACTTGTGGAGTCCAAAGATGAAGGCAAATGGAAGAAACCCACACATGGTGGAGTCGAACAAGAGCAAGTCATCCAACAAAGGTTTGGTGTTTGTGGATGTAAAATTCAATGGGAAGCCCCTCTGTGCTTTGATTGACACAGGGGCCACCCACAATTTTGTTACGGGGACCGACGTTGAAAGACTTGGGCTATCTTTAGAAAAGGATGGCAGCCACATCAAGGCGGTTAACTCGGTATGGCAATCTATCTATAGGGTTACAAAATCTGTTCATTTGAAGGTCAGCACTTGGGAAGGAAGGGTAGATTTCACCGCAGTACCCATGGATGACTTCCAAGCCATCCTTGGATTGGATTTCTTGAGAAGCACAAAGATGATAGTCATGCCTTATTCTAATAGTATGTGTGTCATGGGGAAGAAGCCATGTCTCATTCCTGCTATGGCCACGAACAATAGTGACCGGTTTGTCTAAACTATGTAACTCAAGAGGGGTGTTAGGCTTGGAGCAAACTTGGGTTGCCGCATTAAAATTGAATGAAGTTCTCGAATCTACTCTTGTCCCAGCTGCAATCAAGAAGATCTTAAGGTAATTTGCAGATGTTATGCCTAAACAGTTGCTTAAGGAGTTACCTCCATGCCGAAGTGTGGATCATGCTATCAAGTTGGTGCTAGGGGCAAAGCCACCAGCTCGTGCACTATATAGAATGGCTATTCCTAAGTTGAATAAGTTAAGGAAATAGCTTACGGAGTTGTTGGAAGTAGGCTTCATTAGGCCATCTAAGGCCCCATTCGGTGCACCTATCTTATTCCAAAAGAAGCAAGCTGGTAGTCTTCGCTTATGTGTGGATTATCGGGCACTTAACAAGCTGACCATCAAGAACAAGTATCCCCTTCCTCTCATTGCCGATTCATTTGATCAATTGAGCAAAGCAAGGTATTTCACAAAGCTAGATCTTCGATCGGGGTACTATCAAGTAAGAATTGTCAAGGGAGACAAGCCTAAAACTACTTGTGTTACTCGTTATGGCTCTTATGAGTTTCTTGTCATGCCATTTGGCTTGACCAATGCCCCAGCAACATTCTACACCATGATGAATGAAGTTTTTCAAGAGTATTTAGATCAATTCATGGTAGTATATTTGGATGACATTGTAATTTATAGCTCCACTTTAGAAGAGCACGTAGAGCATCTTCAGAAGGCCCTTACCAAGTTGAGGGAGCACAAGCTTTATGTCAAGCTAGAGAAGTGTTCTTTTGCCCAAGAGAGGATTAAGTTCCTAGGGCACATTGTTGAGCATAGATGCATTAAAATGGACCAAGAGAAGGTCAAGGCTATTTAAGAGTGGCAGCCACCCACTAATGTCTCGGAGTTGCAGTCATTCCTTGGGTTAGCTAATTATTATTGCAAGTTTGTTGAAGACTACTCAAGACTAGCTTCCCCATTGACAGAGTTGCTAAAGAAGGGCAAGCCATATGTTTGGGCGGAGGAGTGCCAACAAGTCTTTCAAGCCTTGAAAGAAGCTATGTCAAAAGACCCTGTTCTTGCTCTACCTGACTTAGGTAAAGCTTTTGAGATACAAATTGATGCATCTGATTTTGCTTTGGGTGGTGTTCTTTTGCAGGATGGTCACCCAATTACCTATGAGAGTAGGAAGCTTAATGATGCCGAGTGAAGATATCTAGCTCATGAGAAAGAGTTGCTTGCAGTAGTGCATTGTTTGAGGACTTGGAGGCACTACATCTTGGGCTCACGGTTTGTTGTAAAGACTAACAACACGGCGGTTAGCCATTTCTTAACACAACCCAATCTAAGCACACGACAAGCACGGTGGCAAGAGAAGTTAGCAGAGTTTGATTTTGCCTTAGAATACAAGGCTAGTGCCACCAACCATGTGGTTGATGCACTAAGTAGGAAGGCGGGGCTTGTCGTGTGCCATCATGTATGTTCACTTACTTCCATTTCAACCAGTATCAAGGAGAAAATCAAGGCTCATCTAGACAAGGATGTTATGGTAGAGAATCTTATGAACCTTGTCAAAATGGGCAAGACTTGCCAATTTGGGTGCAAGATGGACTTCTAATGACAATAGGCAACCGTATCTTTGTACCTACGGCTGGTGATTTGAGAAAGACACGTCTTAGGGAGTTCCATGATACACTTTGGGCAGGACATCCGGGTTGGGAGCGAACACTGGCCTTGGTGAAACAAGAATATATATTGCCCCTAATGTGTAATGATGTGGAAGAATATGTCCGCACTTGTCTCACTTGCCAGCAAGACAAGGTTGAGCATATGAAGAAAGCAGGCTTGCTTGAACCTTTGCCTATGTTTAAACGTTCATGGGAAAGTGTACCACTTGACTTCATCACTGAACTGCCTAAAGTGGGAGACATCGGGACTATCTTGACTATTGTGGACCTATTTTTCAAGTATGCCACCTTTGTAGCTGCCCCAAAGTATGTTTTAGCGAAGGAGACTGCCTAACTCTTCTTCAAATACATTGTTAAATATTGGAGTGTGCCTAAAAGTATTGTTAGTGACCGGGATTTGCGTTTCATTGGCAACTTCTGAACAGAGTTATTCAAGCTTCTTGGGTCACAACTTAATACTTCATCAAGCAGAGATGGATGGGCAAACTGAACACTTCAACTGTATGCTCGAGGAGTATTTGCGCCACTTTGTCAATGCTAATCAACAAAATTGGGTGCAACTTCTTGATGTAGCACAGTTATGCTTCAACTCTCAAAGAGTAGCTCTACAGGCAAGAGTGCTTTTGAGATAGTGAATGGACAGCAGCCACTGTTGCCCCCACATAGTAGATGGACCTTATGAATGAAAGTCACCCAGGGCTTACCAATTTGTTAAGGAATGAAAGAGAAACCATGACATTACTCGTGCCTATCTTGAAAAAAGCAGTAAGTAAAATGAAGAAATAGGCTGATGAAAAGAGGAGGCCACTTAAGTTTTGGGGATCAAGTTCTTGTCAAACTCAACCCCGAGCAACGCAAGTTCATGAGGGGAAGAGACAGAAGGCTAGTGCGCAAGTATAAGGGACTAGTAACCATTTCGAAGAGAATTGGCAAGTGTGCTTACAAGATAGATGCTCCATCTTGGCTCAAAGTGCACCCAATTTTCTATGTGAGTTATTTGAAGCCTTACTATCCAGACAAGGAAGATCCAACCCAAAATGAGCTGAAATGCCAAACCATCACAACGAAAGCAGGAAAAAAGTCTATTGAATCTATTTTGGCCATTCGGGTGAAAATGGTTTCCAAGAAGAAACTAAGGCAATACTTGGTGAAATGGAGAGGCCTTGGAGATGAAGAAATCAACTGGGAATGGGAGGCAGACTTGTCAGCTTTTCAAGACGAGATTGATGCTTCTTGGGCAAAGTCGTCGAGGGCGTTGACCGTTCAAGTGGGGGAGACTATCAAGGTGCGCCCATCCAAGGGTCAACACCTTGATGCCACATTCATTTGTGCCCTTTGGAGAGCCAAAAACATGCCCAAGAAGTTGTTGGTGCAAGTGCAAGCCAAGGCCCAAGGCATGTCATGAAGCAGCCCAGCCACAGCAGGCCACAGACTTATCTGCCCAGCAGCAACTTTAGGCCAACTTTTGGAGGGTCAAACGTAGTCTTTTTTCCTTGTAAATTTTTATGTAAATACCTTACTATTAAAGGTGTTTTGGGTCCAAGTATTGTAATTTTTCTCTTTTTGTAGAATTTTTAAAAATCCATTATGGCTCCTCAAACATAGTGGATGTTTCCTCTTGCCAACTAGGAAATGACTTAACAAGCTATATTAAGGAAGGGGTACCCAAGTGTTGAACCAGACCACTTGTGCCTTTAAAGTACCCCAACCTAGCTTATGGTACGGAAACTTTTGTAGCACTTTTGGTGCATTGTTCAACTATTGTAATGCCTTCTTTTGATCAATGAAAAGTTCATTTTGCCTTTAAATTGTGCAAAGCTTTTCAAAAGTTGCTTGCTTTAATTTTAGCTTGTTGCTTGCTATTTTATGGTTTGTCTCCAATCTTGTGGCTCATCAACTTAACTAATATTGTGTTTTCTTGTCTTTGAAAACCTTTTGAGCTTTATTGGCAGGCTAGTGAGGAGAGTTAACTAGCACCACACACACTTGCATATCTTTGTCAAGACTTCCACATTGCCAGTGTGTGACACGTGGCCAGTGGTGATGGTGAAAAATGTGTATTGAGAATGTAGGATTTAGAATTTTGTTCTAAAAGATAATTTGATTAAGGAATAAAATTATAATTTAAAAAAAAAAATTGTGTGTAAGGAGAATATTGTCATACGAGTATGCAAAATACTTTGGGTACACGATAGGTACGGCTTGGGTAATTTGGGGCATAATTAGAAAATTTTTTTTTTTTGGCCAAGATTGTAAAATATTAATTGTTAATAAAATTAGATTACAACTAAAGTTGTTGTCGTTGCTTCATCAGCTCGAATCTCTGACCTTTCCCTCATCACACTTTAATTGCAAGATTATTGAACCAAACCCAAGATCTAATACTAAAATACTTACATCGTGTCTATTTTTTTAAAACTTTTTAAATATAAGATAGTTTTACAATTGTGACGACCATCTCCTTAATTAAGAAAATTAATTATGTTGATTATATGCTTATTGTTAATTATGTGATTATATGTTATGAAGTGTTATGGAATTGCCATGTGATTATTTGAATTGTGTTATTGTGGACAGATAGGTTAGGGTGAAAATTAAACCTGTCTGATTCGTTAATTTTAACAAATTAGAATTAAGAAATTGGATAAGAATTAGAGCCTAATTCACACTAATAAGATAAAATTTGACATAATTAAGATTATATTAGGATAAGGATTAATTTAATTTCATTAGAAATGAGTTATTAGCTTTAGTTGAATTAATTAAAATCCTACTCATCTATTTACCCATTTAATTGGTATAAGGGAAGACAATAGGTTTGGTTGAGTCCTTTGCGCACACACACGTAGAGAGAGAAAGGAAGAGTAGGCATTTAAGAGTTCATCAAGAATACCAAGAAGAAGAAGAAAATTGAAGGAGAAGTCGAAATTCATTGTAGATAACTCAATTCTTTAACCTCTAGGTAAGAGTTCTTCTCTTGTATCTTATCAATTTGAAGAATCATATGTATATTTATGGAATTTAAGATCACTTAAGAAGAATATAAACTTGATTGTAAGATTTGTAGAAATAAATGGAAAATTAACACATGCTGTAGACACCCTATTTTTGACCGTCCTCAAGACTTGGATGTCATCGTTTGAACACTCGATGATCTTATATGTTTGTGTTCGTTTTGAGTGCCTGAAGTTCTCAGCCGAGTGCCTTACCTTTGAGCCTCTAAACCTGTCTGTTTTGTGCTTGGTTGTGGACCAAGAGCTTGTTGTTTCAAGTCTGGAGGAGAGGGTGGCCTGTCGGCCAGCCCAATAGCCTATCGGCCATGGCTTGTGCCTGCCGGCCATCAGTGGTGGCCGGTCGGCCACATTGATGACCGATCAGCCACTAGTGATGGCCGACGGCCATTTTCCTCTTTTTTTAGATATTTGTTTGCCAGCTGTGCTAGCTGTTGTTCAATGAAGTGCATCTCTATACATGTGTATGGTAAGATGAATTCAAGCCTTAACCTTGATTTTCTATATATAGGGGGTGCTCTCCCCCGTTTTGGAGGGTTAGAAAATTTGGATCAAATTTCCCTCTCTCTCTCTCTAGAATTCTCTTTCTCTCTCTTCTTGTTTTGTGCCTTAAAGCCTTGTTTCTCTACACCTTTGTACACTAACCCTTAACCAAACTTGACCACCTTGGAGGTGAGGTCCCTTGGAGCCTAGTTTGAGCTTTGGAAGGAGGTTTGAGACTGAAATTGTGGTTGTTTTGTGCTGTGCTTCAAAGGTAGAGAACTTACCTCATTTAAGCTTATTGTGCACACTTGTTTTGCTATCCTTTTATACTATTTTTGAGCTGGTTTTCAACTACAAAAAAAAATCTGGTTTTTGAGGCTTAACATGGTGGTTTGAGGTCATTTTGCGTTAAGGGGTAGTCCACCCTTCTTGTTACTTAATTGTGTAAGCTTTTGCACCATCTTTTAGCATTTTCAAATCAAACTTTTTGGGCCTTTAAACTACTGAAATTCAGAGTTATTTCAGTGGCAAAAACCTCATTTTGAAGTCCAAAATTGGAGGGGGTAGCCTCCCCTCCTTGTGTCTTGTTTGCATGCCTAGATAGCTTAAGATGTGAGCATGTTTTTCTAGCATTTTGTACCTTAATCTCAGCATGTTTTTGCTACTGTTTTGATTGGTTTTAGCTCTGTTTTGAGCTGGTTTGGTCCTTTGAGGCTTGTATTATGTGGTTATAGTGTAAAGAGGCTTCACTAGCTTAATGTTTTAGGCTCTTAGCATGAATTGCATGAGTTGCTTGCATGTTTTAGTGTCATTTTGCACTCCATTTCAGCACTGAAATCTCTGCAATCTCCCTCTATTCTTCACTCTTTCATTTATTTTGAAAGGGGCTTTGAACCCCTTGTTGGCTTGAGTGTGAAATTAAGACACTCGTGCTTAATGGTTTCAATCCTCTTTTTAGGGTTTCTACTAACCAAGGCCATGAGGTCTCTTTCATGCTCAAGGCACTTGTGGTTTAAGCCCTCTTTCCATTAGAGGACACTCACCTTTTGGACTAATCAATTAAAGAATGGATTGGTAAGCTAAAATGGGTAAATAAAACATGATAAGCAAAAGAGGCAAGATAAGCATCTTTTATGTTGCATTACATGTGTTCGGATTAGACGTTAATTCAAACACGAGAAAAATGGGACGTTTCATACTCAAAGTGATGAAACGTGCCACTTTTCTTGGTCACCATCACCCTTGATCATACATAATAGGGTTGTGGTTTCGTCGAGTCTTGTTTTGCACTCATTAAGCTTATACAAGTTTGGTTCTTTAGCCATCATGCATGAAAATTGCTTGGTCGATGGCTTGAGAGCTAAGAGCTACACCCCTTTGAGCTTGTGTGATGATAAGGAGAGTAACAGTTCATACACTCCTTGAGAATACACTGCTTTGCCTCTGTTTGCTCTCTGTTGCAGCGAAAAAAAGAAGTTCAGGGAAGGGGTGGCTGACCGGCTACCAATGGTAGCCGATAGCCACCATTGGTAGCCGACCAGCCAAAAATGAAAAATTGCACAAGTGTGTTCCTGAGTTGGAGCAAAGGTATTCTGGAAGTCGGCAGCACTGTTGGTGTTTAAGCAAGTGTAAACAGAGGTGTCTGATGGCAAGGCGGTGGATTTTCGGGAGGAAACCAACCAAGCATACATGTGTCCCTCGCCCTCGAGGCCATTTACTTGCTTTGTTTAATTAGTTAGTCATAGCTAATTCATTCATACAAGTGTTGTAATTAATTAGCTTAATTCGGTTTGTAATAATTAGTTAGCTAGAATAGTTAATTAATTGTATTATAATAGTTAGCTTAATTAGCGTAGCTAGTTGATCAGCTTATTCATTCGGGCCCTCCTTCGCGAGGGCAAGATATTGTAATAAGTGTGCGTGCGTGTGTGTATGTCTTCCAACCCCACGTGTTTCTTCCTTTTATTTAAACCGCTTTCGATGGTTAGCTTAGGAACATATTTCAATTAGCATACCTTATGCTTGCATGTTTTGCATCCATTCATTTGTCTTGCATGCACCGAGGCTCGACGCATCATTCAAACTGCATTGTTAATTTCAATACTTCTTTGAATACGTGTTTCAAAGCATGCCATCAAAGTGTTGCAAATACCATGATTAAGTAGCCGAGCCTATTTAATTTCATATTGCATGTGTTGCATTAGGCATCTTATATAGTTAGGATCATGCATCTTTCTAGCTAGTTTTTGTTTTGGCTTGGGGTACTCGGTAACTTTTATGCTTTAACATACTTGCATGAGTGTGATTGCCATATTGCCATGTTTCGCATGCTTACCATGAGGCTATGTGCTTAAATGCTAAACTACATGAATGCCTATGAATGAAGGCTTTGATACATGAATCAGAACAATTCAACGAATGTGAGTTTTAAGCGCACTTTGCGAAGTGGCAAATCATGTTTTAAGCCCACTATGTTTGGTGGCAAATCCTCATTCCTAAGCCCACTTGAGGATGGCAAATTCAAACCATTTTCAAAAGCAAACATGAGTTGAGTTGTTCCAAATTCTCGCGATTTTAGTGTATACTTGCTTGTGTGCGTCATATAGTAAAGTTAGCTTATACCCGGATAAGAACACATGAGGTGTATAAAACAACATATCATGATTAGTAGAGGCCGATCTTTTGATCGGGCAAGCGGGGGTGCTTATTTCATGACCTTCCCCCCTCGTACCCAGGTTCCTGAGCCGAGGCAACTTTGGTGATGACGGACACGTGACCTTTTGCACGAGTTAGGGTTTCCTAAATTTCACAAAAACAAAATATTTAGGTGGCGACTCTGTAATCTAGCAAAGTAGTCCAATTTTGGCATTATTTGATTTAAAATCGATTTTCCAAAATGATTTGCTGAATTAGATTCTTTGGTGTTTATCAGTTTCACATTGCACTTGTGAGAGTAGATTCAGAACCACAGGTAGAGTCTGAACTGTGAGGCCATCTTTTCAAACCCTTTCTGAAAGGCGGGGGCACGAGAAAAAGATGGGTCAACAGTTTCTGGCGACTCTGCTGGGGACTTAGAGAACTTGACTTGAACTCATGATATGGTGTTTTATCTATATTTATGTGTTTCTTTGCATTGCATTTGCATTGGTACACCTAAGTCACAGTGTTTGCCATCTGCTATTCCTAAGCGGTTTGCCGGAGGCTCGCTTGGAAAAGCGTTCCATAAGGCTGACTGGTTGCGGGCTCTGCCATGATGGGAACATAAGCCTTGGATCTAGACTACCGTTGTACCGTTTGATCCTCCTTTCACTTCTCGATGTTAGGAGCGAGAGGTATTTTAGGTAGTCTTTCTGAGGTTCCCTTTTTGACTAATCGACCTAGTTGCATATCGGAAGCCACAGAGACTATTCCAAACTAGGACAGGTTGCTCACCTGAATGTAGGAATTGTATGAAACCGCTTGTTTGCGTGGTGAACCCCTAGCTTCTGACGAGATTAGGATAGGGCAACCCTACCCCATCATAGGGGTGTTTTGGCTCTCACTTGCTTGATACGTGCTTTTAGAGTGAAACTTTGTTGGAATGTATGTATCAATTACAAGTCTGAGTATCAGTTTGAGGGTATCAGTTTTTAGGTAAAGATTTGGGGCAGAAATTAGTGTTTGAGTACAGGCGTCCAGCTTAAGATTGCAATTGTGTGTTGTTTCTATCTTAGTCGAGGTACTGTACGGTTTTTTATTTTTTGTTTCTTTTGCTTTATTTTTCTTTTTGCAAGGTAGTGTTTCACGATTGCTTCAGACAAGGCAGTTACCCCCTAAGCACTCTGGACTCGAGTAAGGCGACTTTATTGATCTTGGGATCTTGTAAGAGGACAACCAGTGTTTGCTTCGCTACCCCCAGTTACAAGACGGAGGAGAGTCAGACATAACTCACCGGTTCGACAGTTACCTTCCTTTAGCAAAGTCTAGTTTTCTGCTTCCACTTCGGAAAGAGAGTATACACCAGTTCTGATAGATCAGCACCCCTTAGTCAACATGGAGGATATGCTGCGCCAAGTTTAGCAAACTATCTAGAATATGCAGCTAGATGCTGCCCGCCAAGCGAAAATTGCAGCCCAGCAGGCTGAGTTGATCAATAGGCTTCAACAGCAACAACAACCATAACAAGCAGCAGCTTCTGCTTCGCAACCACCCCCAGTCAAGGTTCTAATACCTGGGATTACAACTAATGTCCAAGAAATGCGGACATTCCGGCAGAGCCAGTTCCACCCCAGACTTCCAAAGCACTAGTTTACCCAACGGAGGCATCGTTTGAGTTTGACGTCGACCCTACCGCACTGAAGGTGAGCAAGCTTGAGAAACTCTTCAAACGAGCTTAGGGTGTCAATTTGATCCCGGATATAGAGGATGGTTATACCGATGCAGCAGTGACTTTGCCAGATAGGTTTAAAATGCCGTATATAGACCGCTTTGACGGCTTGGGTGATCCCATGGTCCACTTGCGACTGTTTTCAGACATTTTGCGGCCGATGGGCCTAACTAGACTGTAGAAGTTATCCCTCTTCAGCCAGACCTTTCTGGTATTACGGTCATTTGGTACACAAAACTTGAGGATTCTGTAAAAAGGAACTGGGAAAAGATGGCTAAGGCCTTTATCGCTCAATACTCCTATAACACTCAAAATCGAGGTCACAACTCGTGATCTCGAAGCAACTCACCAAGAGCCGAAGGAAGGCTTCTCTAATTTCGTCACTCGGTGGAGGGCCAAGGCCTCCATGATGACCACATGGCCAGCTGAAAAGGATCAAATCAGAATGGTCATCCGTAATCTACAATCGAGGCTGCTACAGAAGATGATAGTCTTACCTCTGCCTACATTTGCTGACCTCCATGAAATAGGGGTGCAGATAGAGGATGCAATCAAATAGGGTCTGATAGACCATGAGAAAGAGCAGCCCAAGAGGGCTTTTATGCACAGTTCCAATGCGGCTATGAGTAGTAGTGCAGTTGCAAGGTCTTTTGATGTGGGTATGGTCACCACCACACCGAAAACTACCACCCCATTTGTCGGCACATCCGACACGACCCCACAAACCATGAAACACCAACCCCGAGGCCAGAGGTTTTCACCCCACTCTATATATCTCTATCTGAGGCCTTGAGGGTCCTGATTAAAAAAGGGCATCTGAAGCCCCTAGAGCCACGACCATTGCCTAATCCCCTTCCTCATACACACAACCTGGTCAAGTATTGCGCCTTCCACCAACAGCACGGTCATGATACCGACCTATGCTTTAGATTGTGTCATGAGATTCAAGATCTCATTGACAATAAGGTGATAGCACCTCCTCAAATGCCTAATGTCACTACAAATCCTCTCCTACCACATAACCAAACCCCTTCACCCCGGCAAATAAACCTTATCCAAACACTAGCCGTCCCATACGACCCAAGTATATATATCACCCCCTCCCACCTACCTAAGACAGCGCTGTTCATCCTGAAAAGCACAGACTTGTGCATGATGAGCGCGTCCATATCCCAACCCAAACCTGCGGTGGTGACTGTGGAAGAGGAAGGCGGGGTAACCTTAGTAGAGAATGGGAATGTTAGTTCAATGCCTGAGGGCTCCGTGGACTCATCTAAAGAGGAATACAACCCTTGCCGCTATATTGTGCTAACTAATCAGGCCAAACCAGAGCTGGAATTGCTGACTGGAATGGAGATTAATGTAGTCCAGAGGACGGACCAAGCCAGGGACTGGATGACTTAGCCGACCTCGAGGAGGACATTAGTAACCTACAGTTCTTCGATGAACAAGATCTGGGGAGTGTACAGATTGATTGGTTTGATATGAACGGATTAACAGATAATACAGGATGGCTCAGTGATGAACCAAATGTTGACGAGGGATCTCAACCAAAGCAGGAACAGCTGGAAACGGGAACTGCTGCAATGGCTGGAAAGGTCAATGACAAGGGAAAGTTGCCGGAGAGCCCTGGTACTAAGAATTTTACTTAGGAATTGAGTGGTGTTAGTACAGCCGATACAGAGCAAGTGGCCGCACTGAAGCGGTTTGAACACGAAAGTAATGAGAATGATCAGAAGGCTAGAAAGGCCAAAGCCCCTGAGGGGACTGACTGTGTTTGTGGATGCAGGAGTGCTTACAGTGGAACCGGACAGCTGCTTATTGGTTGCTGGAGGAATGTGGTGGGAAGATGATGATTTGCATCTTGCCCACAAGGATGAAGATTGGGGATAGAATCTGCCAGATGATACTTGGTATTCCGAGGAAGTCGATCACATGACTCGGAGCGGGCAGTATTTCAAGTCCCCACACCTAGACTAACCAGAAGCATCTAGGAAAGATAAGGAGGTAGAAAAACAGAAGGAGAAACTGTTAGAAGAAGAAGCTGTACTGAAGCAGCTAAAGAAGATTCAAGCAAACATATCCATTTGGAGATTGCTCATGGCTTCACGGGTGCACAGACAAGCCATCCTATTAGCAATGGTTAAGGCTAAGCTCTCTATCAAGACAACCCCCGAGCAATTAGTGGGGTTGGTCTTCCCAGAAGGGGCTTCGCCGACTTTGACCTTCACAGATAAGGAATTGCCACCCGAGGGCTCTGCGCATAACAAACCACTATATATCTTCGTTAAATGTAAAGAGAAGTGGGTGTCATTTGTACTGGTTGACACTGGGTCTGCAATTAATGTGTGTCCGTCACGCATGGCCTATGCTATTGGCCTGAAGCCAGCAGACTTTGTACCAATGACCCAGGTGATCTGGGCTTATGACAACACAAGTCGAGAGATGATGAGGATAGTTTAGATCAGAACGCAGGTTGGCCTGGCACAACAGGATATTGAGTTCCATGTCCTAGATGTTCCGGCCACTTTTAACTTTCTCCTTGGACGGTCGTGGCTGCACCAAGTGAAAGCTATCTCTTCCACTCTGCATCAGATGTTAAAGTACCCTCACGAGAAGGGGGTAGCCATTGTTTTTGGAAATGCTTCTATACATCCTCCGCCGGAAGTCACTACACCGGTACTGAAAATTGTACACGGTGATGAGGATGTCTTTTTGTCTGGGTTCACCTTAGCTGAGGCCTGGGTGGTGCAAGATATCTTGGCTGTTGATGAGGGGTTGTACATCAGTGCTCAATCAGTCTACCTCATGAATAAGCTACAGCATGTACGCGGGATGGGATTAGGAAAGAGCAGCCGGAAAGGCGTTGCTGCATTGGCTGAAGTGCCACATAACCCTCATACCTTTGGTCTGGGCTACATGCCTACCAAGGAGGACTGGGTAAGAAAAGGAAAGGAAATGGCAGGAAAAGCCAAAGCTAAGCAAAGCGGGAATCACTATGAGCTGGTGCATAGACCCATTCAAGGAACCCTGAACGGCTGCTTTGTCCGGGAGAAGGATGATTTCCCATTTTGCGGCTTTCCTGAGCCATGGTTAAACTCAGAAAAGCGGCGTTTACTCGGCTTTGAGATTTTCTTTGACCTACAACTGCAAGAGGATGAAGCCACAGAGGAACAGACTGAATTACCAACTGAGGCTGAACAGAGTACTGAGGATGCGTCCAATGGCAGTGAACTTGAGCTAGGAGTAGCGCTGGCTTGTCTCCTTTTGGATTCTCATATCAAACCTGAGAGCTTAGGGGATGACTTCACTGTTTCCATGATTGGGGATCAATCGGCTATGGACCCTTCCGGTGGTAATCTGGATACATCTATCGCACCCTCTCTCATTTGGCAATTCGATGAGGGCTTTTTGTCTAGCAGTTCTGAATCAAGTAGTGAACCGAAATCTGATTCCACAGAGTCTGTGGAGTCGGAATCAGATTCCAGTTCTTTTGAGTCGGAGTCCGGTATTCTTGGGGTTGATAACCCGAATGCCATTATTTTGTCCAGGTCGTCTTTTTCCTTTTCTTTTGAGTCGGTCGTAACCAAGGAATTAGACGAGTTGGAAGCTTTGAATGAGAATGGTACCACTGCTATTTCTGAGTACTTTTCTGTGCCACTTGTATATTGCATTAATCATGACTTTCAAAATTTTGATAAAAACGACGAGGAAGGAATTTCTCTGGTTTTGAAACATTTGATTGATCGAGAGGAGGAGAGGTTTGTAAAACCCCTTGTTGATGAAATCGTTTCAATCAATGTGGGTACTAAGAAGGATCCACGTCTGCTCCAAATCGAGTCCACGTTGTCTTCGGAGGAACGAGAGCGCTTAGTCGCTTTATTAAAAGATTTCAAAGATGTTTTCGCGTGGTCCTATGAAGACATGCCTGGAATCGATCCTAAGATTGTATAGCACCGGATCCCTCTTAACCTTGAGGCCCGACCCGTCAAGCAGAAGCTTCGGAGAATACGCCCGAATTGGGCTTTGAAAATCAAGGAGGAGGTCACCAAGTAGATAGATGCAGGGTTTTGCTAGTATCTGAGTATCCTACTTGGTTGGCCAACATTGTTCCAGTGCCAAAAAAAGATGGCAGAATTTGGGTGTGTGTGGATTTCAGAGATCTGAACAAAGCTAGTCTGAAGGATGACTTTCCTCTACCACACATTGACGAATCGGTGGACTTCACTGCAGGCCATGCATTGCTCTCCTTCCTGGATGGGTTTTCTGGATATAACCAGATCTTGATGGCACCTGAAGATAGAGAAAAAACTGCCTTCACCACGCCGTGGGGAACCTACTACTATAGGGTGATGCCGTTTGGTCTAAAAAATGTTGGGGCTACTTATCAACGGGCTGCAACCACGATCTTGCATGATATGATCCACAAAGAGGTTGAGCTGTATGTAGATGACATGATTGTCAAGTCCAAGGAAAGAGAGGGCCACTACACCGCCTTGAAGAAATTTTTCCAACGGATCAGAGAATATCGGTTGAGGCTGAACCCACAGAAATGCACTTTTGGTATCATAGTAGGGAAAATGCTAGGTTTCTTGATCACGCAGAGGGGCATTGAGGTTGATCCTTCCAAAATCAAGGCCATCCTAGAAATGCCACCACCAAGGACTGAAAAGGAGGTGCGAGGCTTTCTGGGTAAAATGCAATTCATAAGACGATTTATTGCAAAATTAACCTTGACTTGTGAACCACTATTTGGTCTCTTGAAGAAAGGAAATAAATTCTAATGGGATGACCGATCCCAGGTTGCTTTTGAGCAGATCAAGCAGTATCTACAGAACCCACCCGTGTGTCACCGCCAGAGCTGGGAAAACCGTTGATTTTGTAACTGTCAGTAACCGACATGACAATGGGTTGCATGGGTATGGGCTACCAGGAAGTTGAGGCACTACCTATGAGCTCACTTCGTAATTTTGGTTTCGAGATTAGAACCCATCAAATATCTCTTCAAGAAACCAGTGCTTACGGCTAGGCTAGCTCGTTGGCTGCTTCTTCTCTCCGAATTTGACTTGAAGTATATGACTCACAAGTCTGTCAAGGGGAGAGCAGTAGCTGAGTTCCTGGCTGATCACCCAGTGGAGGGAGACGAAGCAGTAGAGTATTTGTTCCCAGATGAGGCTATTCTGCAGGTTGAGGAAGAGATTTGGACCACATACTTTGACGGAGCGTCTAACTAGCACGGTTATGGGATAAGGGTGTTGCTGATAGCACCCGACAATTCCCACATACCCTTTGCTTTCAAACTCTGGTTCAAAGTATCTAATAATGAAGCAGAATACGAGGCATGTATCACTGGACTGGAAGTCGCCCTGGAACTAGGGGCAAAAAGGTTGGACGTCATTGGGGACTCGAACCTAGTTGTGTCTCAAGCAAAAGAGATTGGAAGGTTAAGAAAGAAAGGATGAAAATCTATCACCAATCCCTGGACATCCTGATTCCCAAGTTTGAGAAGCTAACCTTCATGCATCTGTTAAAAGAGAAAAATAGGTTCGCTGACACTTTATCAACTCTATCTTCTATGATAGACATCCCTTTGGGAGTCTAGATGCGTCCAATCATTATTGAACAAAGGTATGTGCCGGCCTATGAGTTGATCGCCCCAATAGATGAAGTGTAAGATCAGAACCCCTGGTATCATGATATCTGGAACTTCTTGAAAAATGAGGTTTATCCACTATGGGAAAATGCCAAAGACAAAAGGGAAATACGGCAAATGGCTGCGTAGTTTATCATTTGCGGGGGTAAATTGTATAAAAGAGGCCATCTGGGAATGCACAAGCTGTATGTTGATGTAGAAGAGTCGAAGCGCCTAATGGAGGCCATCAATGGGGGAGAGTGTGGGGCACACATGAGCGGAGTAATGCTAGCCCGGAAGATTCTCAGGCAAGGTTACTACTGGTCAACCATGGAGGGGGATTGTATTGGTTTTGTTCGGCGATGCCACAAATGCCAAATTCATGCAAATCGCATGAATATCCCGTCGTCAATGCTGTATAGCATGACTTCACCATGGCCATTTTCAGTTTGGGGAATTGATGTTATTGGGGCATTTACTCTGAAGAGGTCAAACGGGCATGAGTATATCCTCGTGGTAATAGACTATTTTACAAAGTGGGTCGAGGCCCAATCCTACGCAGTGCTGAAAGCGTCGCACGTAGCCAAGTTCATCAGGAATAATATCATCTGTCGTTATGGGGTCCCGAATGAGATCATCTCGGACAATGGTTCCCACTTTAAGAAAGAAGTGATCGACTTGTTGGAGAAATACAACATGGTTTTTCGCAAGTCATCTACATATCGGCCGCAAACCAACGGAGCTGTTGAGGCCGCCAACAAGAACATCAAGCACATTCTACAGAAAATGGTGGAAACCTACAGGGATTGGCCAGACAAGTTTCCATTTGCTCTCTAGGGCTATAGGACTTCAATTCGAACGTTTGCTGGGGCAACTCTGTTTTCTCTGGTTTATGGGATGGAAGCTGTTCTGCCAATTGAAATTGAGGTTCCATCCTTGCGAGTTATGGCTGAGTACCAGATAGCAGAAGAGGATTGGCAGCAGAGTAGGTTCGAGGAACTAATTTTGTTCGACGAGAGGAGGCTAAAAACACTGTACCATGTCCAAGGATATCAACGCAGGATTGCCAGGGCTTTCAACAAGAAAGTTAAGTCCAGGAATCTGAAAGAAGGGGATTTAGAGCTCAAAGACAACCGAGCTCCCATCCATGACCCTAGGGGCAAGTTCAGACCTAATTGGACTGGTCCTTACATCATCAAGTCTATCTAGTTGGATGGAGCTGTCATTCTTATGGACCTAGATGGCCTCGAATTCTCCCAACCAATCAACATGGACAAGTTGAAGAAATACTATCCTTGAGTGGCTCGCTAGGCTGAAAACCCGAAAGGGCGACCTAGGCAAAAGTTAGAGCGCAAAAAATTAGAAAAAGGAAAAAATGAGCTCGCAAGGTTGAAAACCCGAAAAGGGCTGTCTTGGCTAAAGTTAGAGCGCAAAAAGGAGAGTGTTAATACCCGAGTGAACCTGAACCGAACTACGTAAGGCTTGATTTCCATCTTCGGGATACATAGGCAACTTCATTCTGAAGTCCAGCCGTAAACACTTCCAAATCAACTGTGTCCATGAGATTGTTCTGGTCATCTTTGTCTTTTCTGTATCCAAGAGTTCGGTTGTGATCTTCACTATGAGAGCTCTTTATAGTATAGTGCAGTGCTATTCAGAGAAGGGGCAACTTTTCATTTGCTGGATTCGGGGTTATACATCTCAAGGATAGATTCTAGGTGTGTCTAGTTATGATCCTTGTCGAAAATGGTTTTGAAAAGTTTTAATAAAAGTTGATTTTGTTCAAATTAATCATTTTACAACTTAGACCATTTTTGGACCAAAAGGAAAATTTTGAGTGCCCACAACTTCAATTTCATTGATTTCAATACAAAGCTCTCTAACTCTTGATTCAAATCAAAGTTGCTTTTTTATTACATTCAAAAGGAAAACTTGAAAGTACAGATCAAAGTAATAAACTTGGGGCATCGATGAGTCAGGTGTTCATGCGTCCCCTCCCAGAGCTTATGGAAGTTTCGGATGCTAAAGTAGGCCCGGTTTGCGCCTCATCCTCGAGCTAAGCTATGCATTCACTAGAAAGGGCGCAACTGAAATTGGTAACAGGAGCCAGAAGTTCTCTTGTCCTCTATGTAATGGGATATCGAGCTAGTTGCGAACCTCGGATTGGAAATAGAGCCTGGTACTCTACCCCCTCTTCTGGGCAAGTCTGGTCATGTCTGAACTGACACCTGAACCGGAATGGAAAATAGAAGACACAGTGTGTTAAGCCAATCAGTTGAATACCAGGTTGTCGAGACATGCTGTAGCTCATCACGGGCAGATCAAACCAAGGGCAACGCCAAGCAATGTGTAGACGTCCCCGAACGCCCTGGGAGGATGAGTCCCGTTCTGTTCATATTGGGTTTACTATATTTCGGACTCAAATTGTCACGGTTCTTAATCTTGAACCAAAGAGTCCAAATCCGGCAAATCGTTTTGAGAAATAGATTTTTGAAAAGAAGTGCCAAACATGGACTGCTTTGCCAGATACAGAGTCGCCACCTAAATATTTTTTAATGGGGAAATTTAGGAAACCCTGACTCGGTGCCAAAGGCCACGTGTCTGTCATCACCAAAGTTGCCTCGGCTCGGGAGCTTGGGTACGATTGGGGAAGGTCAGCTATGAGCACCCCCTCTCGCCCGGTCCGAAGACCGGCCTCTACTAACCGTGATATCCGATTTTGAAAACGTTATGTGTTCTTATTCCGGTTATTAGCCTAGAATTACTATGTTATGCGCACAGCAAACAAGTATAGACTAGATTGCCTAATTTGGAAATAAGCATTGCATATCCGTTTGTTTTTTGAAAAATACTTTCAAATTTGCTACTCGCAAGTAGGCTAAAATACGGATTTCAACGAGTTTTTCCAACTCAGACAATCCAACCTTCACCCACAGGCAATCAAACAATTTATCTCACATAAGCATCTAGCCACATGGTAAGCATGCTGTCATGATAGCATTCACACGCATGCGGTATGCTAAAGCATGAAAATACTTACATCGTACTCCGTGCCAAAACAATAAACTAGTTAGCACACATGCATGGTCCTAGTTCATGTTAATTTGACTAATGCAACACATACAGGATGCAATTAGGGTAGGCTCGGCTGACCTAAACATGGCATGTAAAATGCAGTCAATTAATGCACGTATTCAATTTGGAATTAAAGTACAAATGCAGTTAGCGTGATGCGCCGAGCCCGGTGTATGCAAGACAAATGCATGGATGCACGTATGCATAGCATAAGGTATGCTAATTTAAACATGCCCTAATCTACCATCATAAGCGGGTAAATAAAAGGGAAGAAAGAAGTGGGGATTGGAAGACATGCACACACACGCACCCGCACTTATTACAGATTCGCCCTCGCCCGGAGGGACCAAAAGAATAATACAAATTAATTAACTACGAGCTAATTAATTATTACAAATTGCCTAAGTAGTTAACAAACTAACTAAGCTAGGAAAAACAGTAAACCGCCTCGGGAAGAGAGCCTGATGCAATGCACGCTCGGTCTTGCTCAGAAGTGCACGGCCATGCGCAATCTGCCTCTGTTTTCCCTGCTCTGCCCCTCTGAAGACTGCCAAAGTCTCTAGATGTGCTTACTGGATGTTGAGGAGTGCCACCGGCTGGAGGGAATCATCACCGGCTGTGATTTAGTGTCCATCGGCACACAATGAATCCATCGGTCACCGATTTATTGCCGGTCGGCACTCTGTGTAGTCGATCGGCAAGAAGTTCCTGCAGAACCTGTTTGACAGCAGCAGAGGACAGAGCTTTGCATGGCAATGCAATTCAAGCTATATATGCACCAACCAAGCCTCTTATCATGTTTATGACTCAAAAGGACATGGTCCTTGGTTCTTGGACCACCAATCAAGCATTTTCATGCATGATGGCCCAAAGAACCAAGTTGTGCACATTGATTTCAAATGCAATGCAAGCTAACAAATAAGAGCCCAATCCCTATCACTTGATCAAGGGACAAGGCATGCATGCTAGATGGAATGCAACCTAGGCATGTTAACTAGTATGCAACATGGCATAAAAGGGAAGCATACAATGCAATGCACATTAGGCACACAACCTTAGGAACAAAGCAAACAAGCATACCACAATTATGCAAACCACTAGAGCATGCAAGATGGAATCTAAACATGCAACATGCTAGGCATTCGACCAAAGGAATGCAAGGCAAATGCAAGTGATTTCAAGCATGCAACATATGCAACCAAAGCATGCAAACATGGTACAATGTAACAACACTTGAATGGCATGCAAGGGATGGATTTACACTAATTGGACAGCTCTAGATTAGGTCCAAAACAGTGGCTAATGTGCTCAAGCATGGAGGCAAAATGACATGCAAACATACATGCACTTATGGTCCAACATTTAGGCATATTAAAGCAACTTTTAAGCACACTCAAAAGGCACAAACATGGACATATAACCAACATGTTAGACACCAAAAACATGCTAGAAAAGGTGCCCAATCAAACAAGTCATGCAAGTAAGGCATGCTAGAGGGGTTAAAGCTTAAGGCATACAAGAGGTATTGCATGGTGGCTATACAAAGCAAGGCATGAATGACTCCAACGACTTAAAACAGTCCCTTAGCACACCAAATCATGCAAATAAGCTTCACAAAGCTTGGCTAAAACACAAAAGCATGATAGTCTAAATGCTATGCATGTATTGAGACAAATCATGGCATTACAAGGTAGGTATGCAAAGCAAGCATGGTGTACCAAAACCAACACACAACAATGTTATATCATGGCATAATAAGCATAAAAAACAGCTATGGCATGATCAACAAACACTCAAACATGATGCTCCCTCAAGAGGCCAAAAAGTGCCCTTTTCAAGGACAACAAGGAGAGGGGGTGGCCCTCTCCTTCTTGGGACTTCAAGGTACCATCCTTACCACTGAAATCCCTCAAGATTTCAGTGGTGAGGAGGCCCAAACACCAAAGTCCCGGAGCTCACTCAAAATGGCACAAAAAGGGGCCTCTCAAGGCTTAAGAGGGGTCAAACACCTCCAAACCACAAAACACTCTAAACAAACTATTTAGAGGGCCCAAAAATAGAACTTTTTTGTATTATATACTAAGCTCAAAAACAGTTCTAAGATAGGCAAAAAAAGCAATGCAAGAAAGGGGTAAAAAGGACTAGTTTCTTACCCTTGAAGAACCTCTTCAACAATGATGAACCAGCCTCTTCTTGAGCTCCAAATCAGCTTCAAAGCTCCAAATACAGGCCTCAAGAACCTCAATTCCAAGAGGATAGTGTGATGGTAGGTGTTTGTGTGCAATCCTAAGGCTAAAACACACTAGAACACACAGGAAGATATAGAGATAGGAAATATGTATAAACCCTAACCCTAATCCAAGCTTCTCTCACAATGCTCTCTAACCAAAATCTCTAACCCTAAGGCCAAGAGAGAAGGGCTCCTCTTATAGAGGAGCCAATCTTGTAAAGCTTACCAAGGAAGCTAACAAGAAGGCTATCCCTCCATACACGTGTATGGAGGGGAACAAAATGCAGACAGCTGTTTTAAAATATCTGCAAAAGCAGATGAACAGTAGTCGGCTGCTCAAAAATGCCATTTTGACAAAATGGACTGCCGACCGGCAACAAAGAATGCCGACCGACAATATACATTGCCGGTGGCAACAAAATACCAGCCGGTGGCCTCTAGCCATGGCCGGTGATGTGTGGGGATGCCTCACAAGGCATTCCCTGCCCCTCCAAGGCAAAACACAAGTGTTTGGTGCAAAACCAGACACTAAACAGTCGAGTTCGGAGATCCTGAGGCAAGGCGCGTAGCCAAGACCTCCGGGAACTCCAAACGAACACAAACATGGATGATCACCGAGTGTTCAAACGGTGACGTCCAAGTCTTGAGGACGGTCAAAAATGGGGTGTCTACAGTTGCCCCTCTTTGACAGAACTCGAAAGTCATAACAATGACGGGAGTGAATGTCAAAGCCCAGAGACGACCCATTTTTGACAAGGCCGAAGACTTAGACAAACATGCAAGACAAACAAGGTATGCGCCCGAAGGCAGGGGCAAAATGCAAGACAATGCACGAAGCCGAGCATAACTTATGATCATGCAAAGAAAGCTGTAACGAAGCATACATGCGACAGTTTTAAGCTAGCATACACCAAACTACACTACAATGCAGAAAGGATGTAAGAGAATTATGCAATTCTCGATACGTCTCACGCGGAGGATACAATACCTGTCCGGTTCGTCTGGTTCCACCAGCGGTAAATGAACTGTACATACAATATCGTGCCTGCAAAGAAACAACACTTAACAGGTATGATATTGTTAGCAACATGCATGACAATGCAAGAATGAATGCAAAATGATATGCAATATATACAAAACAATGTATAAATAATGCAAATGAAAATGCAATGCAATTGAAACAATGCAAACTACATGCAAAGCAATTGAATCATGATCCAATCATGAGCGGTTCGAAATCACACGAATGTCAAATAGATTGATGGAGGTGACAAGTCCGTCTACCATAGAACGATCAACTGAACTATGAGTAATGTAGACGGACACAAGAACGAGTATTGGGGGAATGACATAAGTGGGGTAACGACCCGCTGGAGAAAGGACAATGATCCTAATGCTGGATGCAAAATTACACTACAATGTAATATGCAATGGATATGCTGGGAAAATGGCAATGGATATGGCATGCGGGCCAACCAAATCTTGCCTAGGAAGGTGCACGCAAACCAGCACGTCTAACATAGAACGGTCTACACATGCAGAACTGCTTTGACACGAAAGTAAGGGCACATACCAGACCAAGCTCAACAAGGAAAGGTGCAAGCCATAGTGGAGGAGTGATGCAATGAATGCATGCAAACTACAATGCAATGGAATGGATACAATGGATATGGCACGCGGGCCAAACCAATCTTGCCTAGGAAAGGCATGTACGCAAACAAGTCACATTTAACACAGAAAAGGTGCCGCAACCCTCAACCAACATACCAGCGTGGACTAGGCGTGTGCACATGCAAACTGTGCTTAACGTGAAAAGTAGGGGCACATACCAGACCAAGCTCAACATGGAAAGGCGCAAGCCATAGATGGAAGTGATGCAATGGATGCATGCAAACTACAATGCAATATCTACAAATATGCAATGAATGGATATTTACAATGGATATGGCACGCGGGCCAAACCAATCTTGCCTAGGAAATGCATGTACGCATACGAGCCGCGGCTAACATATGCTACTGAACTATGTTCGACGTGAAAAGTATGGGCACATACAGACCAGGCTCAACATGGAAGGCGCAAACCATGAGGAATGATGCATGAATGCATGCAATCTAAAATGCAAATGCATGACAATGCATGTTTACAATGGATGCATGACAATGCACTATGATGCAACGGCTATGATTGCAGCTTTCCCTATCTTACCAACAGGGCGATATACTAGGTTGGTTCAGTATCCAGAATTGAGGCGCAGACATGCTACCTCAACCTATGGGGCTTCCATACAGATTTGAAGCCGAGGATACACCCTTGGGTATTTAAACCAGACTTTAGTCTCGAAACTCCCGAACCTTTGCGTTCTAGGCATAAGCCATTCGAACTCTAGTTTTCACCGTCCCAGTTGGTCTTCTAGGAACTCACCGCAAACACAGGCAGGTGGCTTTACCAGACCACCGAAAGTCGTTCGGGCACAACAAACACCAAAGGAATTGCACCTTTAGAGGATTTAAGGTCTCCTAGACCGGGATGCAAAATGTATGCATGACAATGCATGTTTTTTTGTTGTTTTTTTTGGATGCAAATGATGCACGATGTTGAAGTGCGCGACAACGCACTTACTTGAAATGCATGACAATGCATGAATTTGGGATGCGGTGCACGAGACAGTGCGATGGAATGCATGCCAAATGCAATGAGGTGCGCAAAACAGCGCGGTGTAATGCATGCCAAATGCGATGAGATGCGCAAAACAGCGCGGTGCGTTTAGACAACGCGATGAAAGGTCTTGCACACGGATTTTAGCTCCTAGACCGTGCGTGTTTAAGGTCTTGCCAGACTGTGACGAACAAACAATGCGATTGAATGCAATGCTGACTGCGATGAAATGCGATGCACAAAACATGCGATGGGATGCATGCCAATGTAATGAGATGCGCAAAACAGCGCGGTGCGTTTAGACAACGCGAGTGAAGGTCTTGCACCTCCCAAGGATTTTAGGTCTCCTAGCCGTGCATGTTTAGGTCTCGCCAGACCGTGACGAACAAAACAATGCGATTGAAATGCAATGCACATGACAGTGCATTGAAATGCGATGACAAACAGTGCGTGGGATATGCACAAAACAGTTGTGATTGAAATGCGATGCACATGGGGCAACTTTCGAACTTTATAAAAGCCAAAAGGATACGAGAAGGATACACCTTGCACGAATTCGAGTGCCACGCACAGGAGACACGATCCGAGGTCAAAACGGAGGCCGGTTGAGCGTCGGAAGGCACTGTTTTGCACTGTTTTAAGAAATGAAGGCTATGGACCACTCATATAACCCAAGGAAAGGTGTAGGAGGCTCAAAACCACTGTGGGAGACCACCGGATGTCCACCGGCCATCAGAATTCATCACCGGCCGTACATCGGCCATCAAACAGTTCCATCGGCACAATATATTGCCGACCGGCAAAGAGTGTGGCCGACCGGCAAAGTGTTCCTGTTCGGGGCAGTTTTGACATTTCGGCCGTGGGTCTTTTAAAATAGGGTTTCTAACCCTATTTTCTTCACTTCACTGTTCTTGCTCGAAAATCCTCCTCCTCTCTCTCTCTAGAGCTATTTTCGTCCTTCGATCTCCTCGTTTTCTTGCGTTTGCCTGTTCTAGCCTTGATTTCGTTGTTCGATTCGCGAATACCTTCGCGTTTCGATTGTTTTGAACCGATTGAAATTTCGTTTCGGTGCCTCTTTCTTGATTTTCGCCACTCGGGGCTTGTTTCCCTCGAGTTTTTCTCGATATCTGTGACTTTTCCGCACTCCGGCTTTCCCGGCCATTTCCGGCCCTCTCGGGGTTGACTTTTTTGTTGACTTTTCACATTCTCTCCCATTTTTTTCCTTCTTCGGCCATTTTTACATTCTCTTCGAGATGGCGGACGACTTCTTCCACAGGGCGGGCCCCCTCCAGAGCTTGAGATGGACCCCGAGGCCGAGCCCTTGCCACTCCGCATCCGGCCGTTCGATCCGGAGACCTACAGGCCCACGGTTCACGTGATGCTCCCCGATGGACTACGCCAGTTCCGGAGCTTCGAGAGGGGCGTGCACGCGAGCTACTACTTCGTGAGCCAGAGTCACACTTGTCGCACGGCGCTTCCGAGGTACACTTTCTTCCCCGGTTTAATTTTCCGCAATGTAGAATATTAAACTGCTATAGTTGATTCTGTTCTTCAATTGCTTAGCTCGAATGCACTGATGCACTGTACACTGTAGTTGATCGCAACAAACTTGCAACTGATAACTGTTAAGACTGGCACATACACACACAGTGCACTGACCTTGAGTCATTCAAACCATCGGCACACACCGTATTTTACTGCAAACTCAACGGCACCCGGGACCTGTTGAATCTAAAAAAACTTGCACACATGCTACGTTTGCACTGAACCTACTACGAACACATGACACATCACACGTCGTAGCTCACTGCTAGCACACTGACAGCCGATGTCTGTTTGATTTCTGAAAAACGTGCACACATGCCGTATTTACCCTGAACCACTCAACACACTGACATATCATATGCTGTAGTTCCCTGCTAGCACACTGACACCCAATGCCGGCTTGAATCTGAAAGACGTGCACACACGCTACATCTGTACTGAACCGTTCAACACACTGACATATCATATGCTGTAGTTCCCTGCTAGCACACTGACACCCAATGCCGGCTTTACATTTGAAACGCGCACACACACACTATATCTGTATGCTTCTCAAAACTGCATCTTGAATATTGCTTCGCAATTGCTGTTTTTGATTACAGGGGGACTCCCATACCATCCGCGGGTATGGGAATGTCGTTGCCCGAGACTGGTATGCGGAGTTGCCAGACGCGGTTCTCCAGATCGTCGACGAGGCGGGTTTTGGCATCTTCTGCAGGGGGCTCTCCCAGCTTACTACCTGCAGACCCTTGCTCGCTGCTTTAGTGGAGAGGTGGTGGGATACCACCAACTCCTTCCACTTCTCCGTCGCAGGGGACATGACGATGACCCCTTATGATTTCTCGATGCTTACCGGCATCGGGGTAGGGGGGATCCGATTCCCTTCGATACTGACATGGGTGAGTGGGACGCCGCCCAGCTGTACCTGCTCGGCGCTCAGCCTCCCCTTGCTCGAGCAGGGTTTGTCAGATACTCGTGGTTCGAGAGTCAGTTCCAGACTCAGCGAGCCTTGGAGGAGGAGGCGCAGATGACCCCAGAGGAGGTAGATCAGTATGCGCGAGGCTTCATTATGTTTTTGCTCGGGACGACCCTATTCGCCGACCGGGCGAACACCGTGCCTCTATGCCTGTTGAGCGCACTGGTGGATGTCAGGCGGATCCGCGACTATGACTGGGGTGGCGCAGGCTTGGCCACTTTGTATGGTTACATGAGTTCTTCTTCCCGCCTCAGCGGACAGCTCCTTGCGGATACTGGCGAGCTTGGGAGGTACATCTTCTTCCCCTTTTTACATTTCTATTTTCTGCTTTACATTTTCTGTATTCTGTATATGCACGGTCTATCTCTCACTGACTATATACTGCACACGCGGCACACATATATCTCTGCTTTACACTGACTGTACACTGCACACACTGTACACACTGCACAATATACTGCACAACACACACGGCTCTGCCATTTTTGCTTTATTCTGCATTCTGCTTTATCTGATAATCATACTGATATCTGTTCTGCAGTTGTGGATCTATGCCTACTTTCCCAGGCTTGCCCCAGTACCCGATGTGGAGATCCCGCTCGACGTCCCCTTTTCTCATCGCTTTGATGTGCGGTGTGTGCGGAGACCCGGGAGTCTTTTATTTTCTTCCGCCGCTACTTCGACACCATCACCGCCGCAGAGGTATGTTCAACTTTAGAGTTTGCTTAAGCTTCGCATAACACTGTATTTTGATAACAGATAGATGACAAACTGCATTTGTACCTGCAGATCACCTGGCAGCCTTGGGCTCCGTTGCCGGCAGTGGTGAGAGACCATTATGAGGGCGCAGAGGAGACTGCTCGCCTCCGGATTCTGTTGGAGGGCCCGGTCTGTCGGGCTTGGTACCTGGGGAGCGCTTCTTGCGTCAGACCCTGGGTTTACCGGAGCAGATAGTTTCGGGTCCGCCTCCTACACATATGACGCATACGGAGAGGCTTTCTCTCGAGCACCTGAGAGAGTGTACTGCTGGCTGGGGCGCGGAGCGTCACAGAGGCGAGGGTGATTATGCCGAGTACGTCCGGACCTACATTATGCGACCCTTGAGCAGTGGTCGGCGAGCTGAGGGGGCGAGGCCAGCGGTGCCGGCAGCTGGAGCGGGAGCGTCGAGGAGGGCTCGAGTCCGCGGCAGGGTGGAGTTCAGAGAGGGCGGGGGACCGGCTGGCCTGCTCTGCCCACTTCATTGACTTACAGAGGGCAGGGTGGGGCGACCTACCAGATCCCCTTTACCCCTCCCCCGGCTGATCACGAGTTGGTCGGTGTCCCCGACTTGCCTCCGGTATGTATTATTGCATTTCGCGTCTTGCATTGGCATTTCGTTTCATTTATTTATATTCCGCAGAATACTGATGCATCTGATACTTTTGCAGGCGTCCTCCGAGTACACCGGCAGTCATTGGAGATGAATGCCTCCATGATGGAGATGCTACAGCGGACTTTCGACCTCCTGGCCCTTTACAGTATCCCGGTATGTTCTTTCTGACCACAGTCTCAAACCATACATAAACTGATTCGCATAATCTGATGCACGATACAACACTGGATACCCAGCCCTCTCAGCACCTAATACACTGTACTCACACACTGCATTCTGCACTGATCCACTCCTCGCAGCATACATATACTGTACTCATACACTGTATTCTGCACTGATACACTGCTCACACTGTACTCATACACTGTATTCTGCACTGATACACTGCTCACGGCGTTCACACACTGTACTCATACACTGTATTCTGTATTGATTCACTGCTCACGGCGTACTGATGCATTTGCCTTTTATGCTTTTCAGCCTCCTTTCCAGATCCCTCCGGTGGGTGGTGCTCCAGCTGGGCCCTCTATTCCTGCTCGAGGAGGGCGTGGAGAGACTGCACGTCCCCGTACCAGGGGAGGGCGTACTCATGTTGGGAGTAGCTCTCAGGCACCCATTCCTGATGACGAGGATGATGAGTCCGAGTCCGGGTCCGAGGCAGAGGCAGAGGTAGAGGCGGGGTCGTCTGAGGAGGAGATCGGAGGTGATACTGACTCGAGCTCTGATGACAGTGTTGCTCCTGATGATGCTCCTGGACCTTCGTCCAGGAAGAGGGCGAGGACAGACTCCCAGGCTTGAGACCTCTTGATGTTGATACAGACTTTTGCTGTTTTCTTCTTCTTTTCTGTACTTTTCCCTTTTTGTTGGTAGTTAGAGTACCTTGTACTGCCGCAGGCAGATTTTTGTTTCCAAAACTATGTACTTGAAGGATGATGAAATGAAACAAACTTTTTTTATCTAAAAAGTGTTACATTTGTATATCTCATGCATTGCATCGCATTACATTATATTATTTATCCAATGTAAATGAAATTGATCTGTTGTCTGAAAATTGAACACTTGTTGTAATAATCAGATAACCAACCAGCAAATAGCAAACAACCCAAGCAAACTACTGTTCATTCTGAACACACACCCATACTCCACTGGGGATTGATCTGCAACAGCCCGTAACATGGCATTTGGTTCATTCTGCACACAGCAAACCCTGAACAAACAGCCCAATCTGACAAGACGGACTACAAAGCTGAAACGGTTGAAGTTGAAGCACACTCAGATGCCCAAATTTTCTCTTTTCTTCTTTTGCTTCGCTAAATGTAGAGAATGGCACAGCACTCTGAGCAAAACGATTTTAAATTGAAGAAAGGGTTTTGCAACCGGGGTATCGAGCCTAAAACTGAACACAGCGGAAAAGACTCAAACAAAAGGTGACGACCTGGACACAACGAGGCACGCTCGGAAAAGACTCAAGACAAGAGTTGCGACAAAACAAGCGAAAGACACGACTCACGGACGCGTTCACAAGAATGAGAGACCTCAGATCACGAGGAGCCAGTTTCCCCGGGTTTTGTTCCCACCCTTTCTGATTTGTGATTCTCACATCGCTCGGCCCTCAGGCTCAGTTTTTCTCTCAAAACCCGCTTGCTCACTTCTCTCTCCACTTACACCTCTCTATTCTTTATTCTCTCATTTTTCATCCCTCCCCAGGGTGATTGATGGACGAATAGGAAGTTGCGGGTTCGTGCCCAACACCGTTAGCTCACGGCTATTTCTCCCGGTGGATAGAGTGCCCTTCTGGCAAGTATGTGGACGGCGGGGGAAAGACAGAATACCTGACTCGGCTGTGCCCCTAGTTCATCACTTTGACCATTTTTCGTTTTCTAAAATAGTTTTAACCAAAATGAGAGCAGATTAACATACTTGTTCAATTTTGAAAATCATGCGAGTCAGGCTGCGAGCACTGAAAATTTTCCCTTTCGAGTCCAAGAAGATGGTCCGGGTTTTTGGAGAAATAAAATAGTTTTCGAGAAAATAGTCAACTTCAGTAAAAAAATTTCAAAACTATATTGTTTTGCAAACAGTCAATGCTCGACGGGCACAGAACTTACCCTCGAGATGCGCAACCTCGGATCGGAGGCAATGGAAAATTGCCCCTTGTTTGGAAGGACGGGGCATGACAACGGAAAGTTGCCCCTGGTTTGGACGATAACTTTCGGCAAAGGAAAGTTGCCCCTTGTCTGGATGGTGCCGCAGCATGCTGCAAACTGCTTTTATCAATGACGACTGAACTCCGAAGACGACGGTCTGAACCAATATATGGACACAGTCACTGTAAGAGCAATGGTGGCTGGACTTCAGGATGAAGTTGCCTACGTATCCCAAACATGGGAATCAAGCCTACGTAGTTCACGGTTGTTATAACCGAATTGTCGGATGCAGAGAAGGCAAGGATGATCAAGACCATGACATGGACTGAGGCGCTATGAAAGCGTTGGGGGCTGGACTTCAGGATGAAGTTGCCTACGTATCCCAAATATGGGAATCAAGCCTTACGTAGTTCCGGTTAAGGTACACTCGGGTATTTTAACCTTTACTTTTTCAGGCTCTAACTTTTGCCAAGGTGCCCAGTGCGGGTTTTCGACCTTGCGAGCTTCTTTTCTTCTTTCTCTTTTTTCGTATTCTTTTTCATTTCTTTTCTTCCTTCTTTTTCTTTTTCTTCAAATTTTTTTTTTTCATTTTCATTATTTTTCTCTTCTTTTTTTTTGCATTTTTCTTCGTGCTCTAACTTTTGCCTGGGTCGCCCTTCCGGGTTTTCGGCCCAGCGAGCCTCTCAAAGGGTAAAAGTGTAACAAGCCCATGCCAAATGGTTTTGAAATTGAAGCCCTCTGTATTCGGGAGAGTGACTACTGTGTCGATTTGCAGAAGAATCCATCACGGTTGCTTCACGAACTTTTTCCAGTGAGACCTGACCTTCTTGATCTGATTTTGGTGCCTCTTGCTCGAGGGCAGCTTCAAATTGGGCCACACAAGCCTTTCATGGCAGTTAACTGTTGAATATTTTGAATGGATTCCAGGTTCGAAACAGATAGATTGAATCTTGAGGCTGAGAGCGATCCTAGGCTGTACAATCTCAAGAACGATTCCACACAAGTCTTCACAAGACTGTGCAAAACATTTTGTTTTTGAAAGTTTTCAAGAAGGCGACGAATCGCTCACGCTGAAGAAAGTGTGGAACCAATCTGGACCAAGCCAGGATCCTTCTCAGTACTCTCGCTGACAGGCATGATTTCATTCATTAAAAGTTTAGTATGCCTATCTTTCTCTCAAATATGATCAAAGTTTCGCAAAACCCGAGGAATTGCTTCCTCTTCGTTTTTTATCACCGCAGTGTTCAAAAAGGGTTTTTGAAAAGCTTAGGTCATTACAATGATGTTCAAGGCACAAGAGAGTAGGTAGAATGTACTGCCGTTCCATTCGCCTCCTCTGGCACAACTAACTCACACTGAAAGCAAGCATGGAAAATGAGATCGCCACAGCTGTTTCATTCAGATTTGTTGGTATAACTGGCCCCTCGGCAGAGACAGACTCAAAAACCAAAAACGGGTGATTACAAGACAAAACGGTGTTCGAGGTAACAACCCCGGAATCACCTGACATTCTATACAAAAAGGGGGGGATTGATTTGCTACAACAAGACAAACCTGTAAGCAAAAGGACTGACTCAAGACAATGAGACAGACTCAAAACAAAACAAAAGACTGACTCGACACCCAAGCCAGAATTTACAAAATTAGTGTTCGCAGATGCTCAAAAATGCGTGCCAGACGCCACATCCATAATGCACCAGGCACTGCCCGCGGGCGGTTCACTTTCCAATTACATACTCGCAGTATCTGTGTCGTCAAAATCCAATAACTAGGTAGTAACGGACTTGGCTGAGGTGGGCGGGAGGATAACCTCATTGTCAATCAAATCCTGTACCTCATGACGGAGGCGGAAGCAATTATCGGTAGCATGACCAGTTTGCTGGTGGTACGCACAGTACTGAGCAACATCATGTGTAACAGGGAGATTCTTCGGGAGAGGCCGAGGCTCCAGGGGCTTAAGATGCCCTCTCTCGGCAAGGATTTGAAGTGCCTTGGACAATGGCATGTAAAGAGCGTGGAAGACCCTGAGCCCTCGGGGCAAGTACTTCGAAGGTTGAGTATTCTTGCTAGACGCACTAGCAAACGGGTCAGCAGGCGTGGCCTTGGGTTTCTGATCCTTCCCGGATACAGGGTTGGGAGCGGGAAGAACTGTTCTGGCATGACGGGGCCTATCCCGATTTTCTGACTGACTTGAACTACCCTCAGGTGGGGTGGGGAAAGCATCCTCCACAGCTTTTGTCACAACTGCAGATATCTGTTGCTTATTCATCCCCGCGGCTTTCAAAGCCTCGACTGCCCATAGCAGTTGTTCGATGGGATCGGCATCTGCCTTCATTTTATCTTTACCTCTGGCCTCAGCCTGATCGAGGGTTTGGGTTGATGTTGATATGTCATTGCCATAGTTGGAGGCCATCTCTGGTTGGCTAAGTTCAATCACAATCCGTCCCAACAGCGGGGGCTCCTGGGGCGTAAAACTTCCGGCATATGGTACGGCTGGCGGCGAAGCGGACATCCCATAGGCGAGATCCGCCACAGACCTCTGGAGATCACCTATCATCCCCATCAGTTCAAATGTAGTAGGCTCGCGAGCCTGATATAGCTAAGGGGTCCAAACCAGGTGTGCAGCAGGCGACCTAGGTGGATGCGGCATGTCAATATTGGTCTCACTTTGTAGAGT
Organism: Camellia japonica; assembly: GCA_030407325.1. Classification (NCBI taxonomy): domain Eukaryota; kingdom Viridiplantae; phylum Streptophyta; class Magnoliopsida; order Ericales; family Theaceae; genus Camellia; species Camellia japonica. The sequence continues at coordinate 113,923,486 of JAPPVO010000059.1, forward strand.
GATTCCTTGATCCAACGCGGCTGTCATAACCACGATCTCTTCTGAATTCTGCGTCATGCTGAGTCTGCTATACTGGATGGCGACTAACGGATCAGATATCTAACTTGCCTCAGCAAAAGGAAACACTGACTGTTCTGAATCAGACTCTCCTGTACTGAAAGGAAAAACAAGCAGCATTTCAACCCAAACAGATCAAACACAGGTATAACTGAACCACTGTACTCTACTGCTATTCACTATTTCCCAAAACTCACTGTCCTGAAACACTGAATCGAATACCCACAGATATAACTGATTCCCAAAATATCGACACTGGTGCCTGCAGGCCGGATACCCAGACTTGCAAACTGGTATATGCATTCCCCTGTAGAAATACATACTAAAAGCACATAGCAAGTAATGAGAGCCAAAACACCCCTATGTTGGGGTAGGGTTTCCCTGTCCTATTTTGTCAGGAGCTAGGGTTTCACTACGCACGCAGCGGTTTCAAACAACCTAACATCGGGTAAGCAACCTGTCCTAATTTGGAATAGTCACTATGGATTCCGAATATGCACTAGGTCGAATGGTCGAAAAGGGTGCCCCGGTAACACCGAGGTTTGTGTTCCCATACTGGCAGAGCCCACAACCGGTCAGCCTTATGGCATGCTTTGACAAAGTCATGCCTCCGGTAGGCCGTTTAGGAATAGCAGATGGCCAACACGGTGTCCTAGGCGCACCAATGCACATGCAATGCAAAGAGACACATAAATGAAATCAAAACAGGATATTACGAGTTTGAGTCAAGCTCTCTAAAATGCCCAGCAGAGTCGCCAGAAACTGTAGACGTCCCCGAACGCCCCGGGAGGATGAGTCCCGTTCTGTTCATATTGGGTTTACTACAGTTCGAACTCAAATTGTCACGGTTCTTAATCTTGAACCAAAGAGTCCAAATCCGGCAAATCGTTTTGAGAAACAGATTTTTGAAAAGAAGTGCCAAACATGGACTGCTTTGCCAGATACAGAGTCACTACCTAAATATTTTTTAATGGGAAAATTTAGGAAACCCTGACTCCGTGCCAAAGGCCACATGTCCGTCATCACCAAAGTTGCCTCGGCTCGGGAGCTTGGGTACGATTGGGGAAGGTCAGCTATGAGCACCCCCTCTCGCCCGGTCCGAAGACCGGCCTCTACTAACCGTGATATCCGATTTTGAAAATGTTATGTGTTCTTATTCCGGTTATTAGCCTAGAATTACTATGTTATGCGCACAGCAAACAAGTATAGACTAGATTGCCTAATTTGGAAATAAGCATTGCATATCCGTTTGTGTTTTGAAAAATACTTTGGAATTTGCTACTCGCAAGTAGGCTAAAATACGGATTTCAACGAGTTTTTCCAACTCAGACAATCTAACCTTCACCCACAGGCAATCAAACAATTTATCTCACATAAGCATCTAGCCACATGGTAAGCATGCTGTCATGATAGCATTCACACGCATGCGGTATGCTAAAGCATGAAAATACTTACATCGTACTCCGTGCCAAAACAATAAACTAGTTAGCACACATGTATGGTCCTAGTTCATGTTAATTTGACTAATGCAACACATACAGGATGCAATTAGGGTAGGCTCGGCTGACCTAAACATGGCATGTGAAATGCAGTCAATTAATGCACGTATTCAATTTGGAATTGAAGTACAAATGCAGTTAGCATGATGCGCCGAGCCCGGTGCATGCAAGACAAATGCATGGATGCACGCATGCATAGCATAAGGTATGCTAATTTAAACATGCCCTAATCTACCATCATAAGCGGGTAAATAAAAGGGAAGAAAGAAGTGGGGATTGGAAGACATGCACACATACGCACCTGCACTTATTACAAATTCGCCCTCGCCCGGAGGGACCAAAAGAATAATACAAATTAATTAACTACGAGCTAATTAATTATTACAAATTGCCTAAGTAGTTAACAAACTAACTAAGCTAGGAAAAACAGTAAATCGCCTCGGGAAGAGAGCCTGATGCAATGCACGCTCGGTCTTGCTCGGAAGTGCACGGCCATGCGCAATCTGCCTCTGTTTTCCCTACTCTGCCCCTCTGAAGACTGCCAAAGTCTCTAGATGTGCTTACTGGATGTTGAGGAGTGCCACCGGCTGGAGGGAATCATCACCGGCTGTGATTTAGTGTCCATCGGCACACAATGAATCCATCGGCCACCGATTTGTTGCCGGTCGGCACTCTGTGCAGTCGATCGGCAAGAAGTTCCTGCAGAACCTGTTTGACAGCAGCAGAAGACAGAACTTTGCATGGCAATGCAATTCAAGCTATATATGCACCAACCAAGCCTCTTATCATGTTTATGACTCAAAGGGACATGGTCCTTGGTTCTTGGACCACCAATCAAGCATTTTCATGCATGATGGCCCAAAGAACCAAGTTGTGCACATTGATTTCAAATGCAATGCAAGCTAACAAATAAGAGCCCAATCCCTATCACTTGATCAAGGGACAAGGCATGCATGCTAGATGGAATGCAACCTAGGCATGTTAACTAGTATGCAACATGGCATGAAAGGCAAGCATACAATGCAATGCACATTAGGCACACAACCTTAGGAACAAAGCAAACAAGCATACCACAATTATGCAAACCACTAGAGCATGCAAGATGGAATCTAAACATGCAACATGCTAGGCATTCGACCAAAGGAATGCAAGGCAAATGCAAGTGATTTCAAGCATGCAACATATGCAACCAAAGCATGCAAACATGGTACAATGTAACAACACTTGAATGGCATGCAAGGGATGGATTTACACTAATTGGACAGCTCTAGATTAGGTCCAAAACAGTGGCTAATGTGCTCAAGCATGGAGGCAAAATAACATGCAAACATACATGCACTTATGGTCCAACATTTAGGCATATTAAAGCAACTTTTAAGCACACTCAAAAGGCACAAACACGGACATATAACCAACATGTTAGACACCAGAAACATGCTAGAAAAGGTGCCCAATCAAACAAGTCATGCAAGTAAGGCATGCTAGAGGGGTTAAAGCTTAAGGCATACAAGAGGTATTGCATGGTGGCTATACAAAGCAAGGCATGAATGACTCCAATGACTTAAAACAGTCCCTTAGCACACCAAATCATGCAAATAAGCTTCACAAAGCTTGGCCAAAACACAAAAGCATGATAGTCTAAATGCTATGCATGTATTGAGACAAATCATGGCATTACAAGGTAGGTATGCAAAGCAAGCATGGTGTACCAAAACCAACACACAACAATGTTATATCATGGCATAATAAGCATAAAAAATAGCTATGGCATGATCAACAAACAATCAAACATGATGCTCCCTCAAGAGGCCAAAAAATGCCCTTTTCAAGGACAACAAGGAGAGGGGGTGGCCCTCTCCTTCTTGGGACTTCAAGGTACCATCCTTACCACTGAAATCCCTCAAGATTTCAGTGGTGAGGAGGCCCAAACACCAAAGTCCCGGAGCTCACTCAAAATGGCACAAAAAGGGGCCTCTCAAGGCTTAAGAGGGGTCAAACACCTCCAAACCACAAAACACTCTAAACAAACTATTTAGAGGGCCCAAAAATAGAACTTTTTTGTATTATATACTAAGCTCAAAAACAGTTCTAAGATAGGAAAAAAAAGCAATGTAAGAAAGGGGTAAAAAGGACTAGTTTCTTACCCTTGAAGAACCTCTTCAACAATGATGAACCAGCCTCTTCTTGAGCTCCAAATCAGCTTCAAAGCTCCAAATACAGGCCTCAAGAACCTCAATTCCAAGAGGATAGTGTGATGGTAGGTGTTTGTGTGCAATCCTAAGGCTAAAACACACACTAGAACACACAAGGGAGATATAGAGATAGGAAATATGTATAACCCTAACCCTAATCCAAAGCTTCTCTCACAATGCTCTCTAACCAAAATCTCTAACCCTAAGGCCAAGAGAGAAGGGCTCCTCTTATAGAGGAGCCAATCTTGTAAAGCTTACCAAGGAAGCTAACAAGAAGGCTATCCCTCCATACACGTGTATGGAGGGGAACAAAATGCAGGACAGCTGTTTTAAAATATCTGCAAAAGCAGATGAACAGTAGTCGGCTGCTCAAAAATGCCATTTTGACAAAATGGACTGCCGACCGGCAACAAAGAATGCCGACCGGCAATATACATTGCCGGTGGCAACAAAATACCAGCCGGTGGCCTCTAGCCATGGCCGGTGACGTGTGGGGATGCCTCACAAGGCATTCCCTGCCCCTCCAAGGCAAAACACAAGTGTTTAGTGCAAAACCAGACACTAAACAGTCAAGTTCGGAGATCCTGAGGCAAGGCGCATAGCCAAGACCTCCGGGAACTCCAAACGAACACAAACATGGATGATCACCGGGTGTTCAAACGGTGACGTCGAAGTCTTGAGGACGGTCAAAAATGGGGTGTCTACACAATGTCAACAGCAGACCAATTGCACATCCAATGGCACCACCATCAGTCGTTCGGGAAATCAACTAGCCGTTGGCGAAAGAAATAGCCTCGTGCTGAGTATGCAGGGTAAGAATCCATTACCCTCAACCTGTCCATAAGCCATATCTGGGGAGGGATGAAAAATAACTAAGATTAAAGAATAGAGAGGTGTATGTGGAGAGAAAAAGTGAGAAAGGGTTTTGAGAGAAAAACAGAGCTTGAGGACCGAGTGATGTGAGAAACACATGTGAGACAGGGTGGGAAACAGTACCTGCAAGAGTAGTGGACTTCTTGCGAACTTGGTTATCTCTCGCTGGTAGAAGGCGTCTAAGCCCATGCAGCTCTTGCCCTCTTTCAAGCCTTGGGCTACTTCGATCAAGCAACTGCTAGACCCTCCGAAACCAAGGGCAAAAAGAAAATAAGCCAACATACACAAGCAAAAGGCATGCTGTCGAAAACTTTGCCAAAGACGGTTACCTTGGTCGCCAGCATTAGAAAATCGGTGAATGAGACGGGAGATATCCATCTCTCCGTTGTGAACCAAGGAACGGGCCTCGTGTAAAGTAAGCCTGCATATCCGTCCTAAAGCCTGGATGTGACTAAAACGGGACTGGGACAAGATTTCCTCATCACGCCGAGATTCCATCAAAACTTGGAACTCTTCAATTGTCGGACATATCTCCTGTCCCCCAAAGCTGAAAACATGTGTCACCGGGTTCCAACATTTAGCTGCGGCATGGAGGAACGGAAAACACAGTGGGGTACGATTTAGCATGAATAGTGCATTTATCCTGAAACCCTAGAAATTCACTTTTTCCAAGCCATCTAAAGTTGCAATCCAAATTGAGAGTTTTTTGGTGAAGAATGGCTCTATTTGTGGCAAAAACAGAGCTGGAATGAAGAAACTACGAAGTCTCAACTTTTGTAGAAGATAAGGTGCTGAGTGGAAGACAGGTGGCAGTAGTTTGGAGGTTCCCTGTACTAGTGGCCGACAGCCACTTTTGGTGGCCGACAACCTCTGCCTATAGACGACATAATTCCTCTGGTCTTCCTATGTGTTGAGAGTGCGGAGAACCTGTGTTTTGTTCTACTCTTGGTGCATTTTGCCGCCTTATTTTCAGAGTTTTGTTGAGTCACTTTTTATGTTGTTTCACTTTGTTTATCGAGTTGTACTGATGTTGTTTTGCTTATCGAGTTGTTGTTTTGTTTATCGAGTTGTTGCATTAGTTGTTCATTGAGTTGTTTTACTCTGTTTGTTATGTGTTGGTCGATTCATTACTGATTAAGAAATTGCCAATACAATGTACAATATTCAATTTCCATCAATCCCGTTTTTGTGTAAAATTGGGCAATGAGATGCTCAGAATGTAAAACACAACACGTTTCATCAAAAGGCTTATTTTCATTCCAATCATGGTTTCTTTTTACAAAAGGGTACAAGTTCTTAAGAAAATAAAAACTGTTTAGAAACTGTACTATAGCGATCCAGGGTTTACCCTTTATTGTACAGCAATCTAGACATGTGTCCGTGGGTGTTAGTAGTTGATTGTTATCTGGTTTACATCCTTTCCTACTTTGTATTTGAGTTATGGGATGTGCTGGGCAGGTTTGTTACAGGTTGGTTGAGCTTAGGAACCAAAACTAGTTGCCCAGATTTTGGCCTGTCCGCTCGAGCGGATCTTTTGACGCTCGAGCGGGGACCTTGTTGTTGCTTGTCCGCTCGAGCGGGGGTTTTGGCACTCGAGCGGGGAATACACCCATCCAGTATTTCCTGTGTAGTGTTAGACGCTCGAGTGGGAGGTTGTGAGTGACGCTCGAGCGGGGAGTTGGACGCTCGAGCGGGGAGTTGGATGCTCGAGCGGGGACCTTGTATGTCGAGATTCTGGGACTGTGCATCCGCCGCTCGAGCGGGAGTTCGGCCGCTCGAGCGGGAGTCTGTGAGTGGCGCTCGAGCGGGGCGACTCTTATTTAAAAGTGAGATCCGACTTTTTTATCACTTTTTCAAGATCTTTTCTCTCTCTTACTTTTCCGAAAAGCCATTTTCAGAGCTTCTCACTCTAAAACCGGCCCTTCTCTCTTAGATTTGATCTAGTAGGAGTTGTTTGCTCACTTTTGGCCTTTACAAAAATTGTGTTGATCGTCGAGGGCTACATTTTAATCTGAAAATTTTGGAATTTGGAGCATTTTGGTTTTGGTCTTCATCTCCATTGGAGCTCAAACTTTGAGGTAGGGATATCCTACTCTTCTTTATGAACTTTGTCTTTATATTTTGGTATTTTGAGATATTGGGGGTTGTTGCATAATTTTGAGAGAGTTTGGGGCTTTTATGGAATTTTACAAAGTTAGGGTTTTATTTATAATGGACCCATGAACGTATTTGGCTTAGGGAAATGGAATGAATGTGGAATCATTAATGAAAATGGGACCTTAAGGGTTGTAATGTTAACTATGGAAAATGCCCTAATTACATTGATTAATTAATTAGGATAATAAATTGTGAGAAACGAGGAATTGAAGTGGAAGTGCTGAAAGTGGGAATGTGTGGGAATTAAAGGGTGTAGTTGAATTACTTATCACTCACCGAATTGGAATGTTGATATATTATCCATTTTGTGCATTTATTTACTGTATAGAAATAACTGCTTTGGGCTATCGGTGGAGGATAGTCTGGATTGTTGTAGACAATGCATGATGATTAGGCAAACTAAAACTGATCATTGAAATGTGTCATCGAGTGTGACAGTTGAAAGAATACATTAATTTCATGTATTGATTGGTGATGTGTATAATTATTGTTTATATGCATTGTGTTGTGTTGGAGAAGATAGGGGATGTACTCCACGGTTTAGGGGATGATAGGGGATGGACCTCTAAACTGGATGTTGTTTGGGAGAAGATAGGGGATGGACTCCATAGATATAGCTCATATGCTTATCTAGTAACGTGTTGACACAGCTCATATGCTTGTCTTTGGAAGTGTGATATTGCTCTTAGGCATATCTATGGAAGTGTTGATATAGCTCATATGCTTATCTGTTAATGTGTTGATATAGCTAGTATGCTTATCTTTTATTGAAATAGGGAAATGTTTAATATGAGTTACTATTTCATATAAGTGATTTGGCCAGGTTCTGAGCCATGGTTATGAATTGAGAATTGAAAGAAATGGAAAATGAATTGTAACATGGACTTGTATGTCATGAAACTGTAAGATTATATAAGTGGATGTATCAGTGTTGGCCATCTATCAACTGCTAATCTTTTAGTCATTGTTCATGGTTGGTTTAGTGTATTTCTACTGGGCTGTGGCTCACCCTATATGGGAACATCATTTTCAGGTACAGGTAGCATGCCACCTCCAAGGACATAGCTTGGGAGGCTTGAGGCGAATGGACTTTTAGTTGTATATATTTTTTTGATGTATTACAGGTAGATTCAAGCCAAGGGCTTAATGTGTAATTGAGCTAGTGCTCTCTTTTTTTTGTAACCAAGTGTTAACTTGGAAAGCTGTAAGCCCTTAGGGCATTTGCTTTTGTTGTTAACATGTAATACCTTTTGTAATGAAACTCTGATGAATAGAAGCTTGTGGATCTTTTATATATCAATGAATGTCTATATTGATGGGTTTAATGTTGTTATTTTTTTGAGGGCGTTACATGTACAATGTGCTAACACAAAAAAAAAAAAAAAGACTAAGCAAGAACATGTGAATCGGCGCCCATCTGCCTCAGGATCAAGAGGCCTTCTTCGTCCTCTTCCTAGGCATGGACTCAGAACTATCTCCATCGACACCACTGTCAGAGGCCCCCGTGTCTGAGCTAGCTGCTAAACTAGCCTTAGTATCATCTCCACCCTCAGAATCTGAGCTAGCGTCGTCCTCTCCATCCTCAGATGACTCTGACTATGGACTCGCTGCCTCCTCGTCCTCACTCGTCTCATCATCATCATCATCATCATCATCGTCCAGAATGGGCTTTGAAGGGCCACTCTCGTCACGGGTGCCCCTAGCTCTGCCTCGGCTGCAAGCCGGAGCCTCCCGTCTCTCTCTCCCTGCTGCCAGAGGAGGTACTGATGGTCCTACTGCAGCTTCCGCTGGAACGTTTGATGTGGTTGGAATCTGAAAAGGGCAGTTTGTCAAATACATTAGCCATGGTGTATATCAGATGCAATGATTGAATGCAGTGTCTGAATGCAGTGTTTGAGTGCAGTATGTTAGATTAGTGTAGTGTGGAATAGATTACGTTTGAAATGTTGATGTATCGGCAGGAAGTTTCATGGCATGAAGTGCGAATTGAAGGAAATTACCAGAATCTTGTAGAGGTTGAGCAGGTTCATGCTCCTCTGCACCATCTTCGTCGGGGAAGCCACTAGCTCGAGGGCATGCCCGGTGTACTCTATAGGTGCCTACAAGTGCGTTGAGAGGATTAGTGTTCTATAAAGCATAACTGAAATGAAGTAAATATGTAAAATGTAAAGTATGGTACATACTGGAGTCGGCCTTGAACCCCGACAAGCTCATGCCTGGCTGGTGCGGGCTCAATCGGGATCTGGCAAGCCTCCCCGGTATGCCACCAATAGGTGAGTGTGATAGGCAGTTCTGGCCACCCAGAACTCTATCTCACCCTAGAACCTCACCTGCCATGGGTCCTGGTCGCCCTGGCCCCTCTGCCTCTCTCTCCCGCAGCTGGAGCCCTCGCTCTCTCACCTCCATGGGCGCCAGTCAGAGGTGGCATGAGGTATGTCTGGATAAAGGCTTATAATCACCCTCGACTCGAAAGAAGTCGGTGTCCCAGCCTCTAGTGAAATCAATCATCTCCTACAAAGTGTATTTCTCTGTGGCTCTCATATATGTTGGAGGTGGCATGGGAACTACCGGCCCGGGCAAGCCGATGGTCTGGTGCAAGAATCGCTCCCCTAAGAACCATGCCCAACAAACCAGGCCCTCGAGCATGAGCTGGAAACGAGAAGCCTCTTGCGCCCCAGCAAACTGATCCTTGATTCCCTCAGGCATCGTCGCCCAGTGCTGCCAAGTAATCTGTAAATAGAGAGTGTGCAGATTGTTAGCTATTATCAGATATTGTGATAGGAGTAAGAATCAAAGGAAAATGGAAATAATAGAGAAGCTTGAGTTACCTCAACTGCGGTTACAGTGTCGAAGTATCTACGGAAAAAGGGGAAGGACTCTCGGGACCTCCACTGGCATCTCCCGTCATACCGGTGAGAGTGTGGCACGGCAGGCGACATCTCCACCTCTGGCTCTGGGACAAGTCTCAGAAAGTAGGCGTACACCTATAGCTGCAGAAAGTGAAAGGGCAACAGTGAGTATACAATAGGTAAATGTATGTAAAGCATGAGGCAAACTATGTGTATGCGGGATACAATATATGTAAAGCAGAAGCCAGACTGTGTGTGTACGGGATATAGAGTAAGCGAAGCAAAAAATAGATTGTGTGTGTACAGTATACATTATGTACAGTGTACAGAGAATGCCAAGCAGAAAGTACGATAGGAAATGCAAAACAAAAAAGTAAAGCATACCTCTCAGGTCCTCCAGTAGCCTCCTATCAGATGCTCACTCCTGCGGGAGGTCGAGCTTAGGTACCCGTATAAGGTGGCCAAGCCAGTGCCGCTCCAATCATAGAGTTGGACACGGAACAAGTCCACCAGGGCGCTTATAAGATATAGCCCGACGGTGTTTGCGCGGTCGGCGAACAATGTAGTGCCAAAAAAGAACATCAGGAAACCTCGGACATACTGCTCAGTCTCCTCTCGGGTCGCTGGTGCTGTCCCTCTGAAGTGGTCTGCAAACCAAGTGTATCGGACCATCCCTGATCGGGAGATAGGTGGGTGAGTCCCCAGTAGATAAATCTGGACGGCCTCCCACTCGCCCATATCCGTATCATAAGGAATTGGATGACCTCCCACCTCTATGCCGGTGAGCATAGAGAAGTCGAAGGGAGTCATCGTCATCTTCCCTATGGTAGAGAAGTGAAAGGAATCGGTGGTATCCCACTACCTCTCTACCAAGGCACCCAGTAAAGGCCGGCTCGCTATGAGGCGTGAGAGCCCCATGCAAAATGAGCCAAAGCCGACCTCATCGATGATGTGGCAAACGTCATCAGGGAGCTCTATGTACCACTCCCTCACGAAGGTGGTTCAGTATCCTCTGATGGCGCGTGAATCCCCCTGTGATCAGGACAAGCAGATGAAATGTAATGTAAGTAATATAGTATAAGAGTGTGGTTTATGCCAACAATGCAAGATACATTGAGAAAATGCAAGAATACGGTGTATACCTCAAAGGCGCCATGAGATAAATAAGACTCCGGCTCGCGCAGCAAGAGGTCCTCTGGTGCGCCTCATGCAAACCCTCTGAATTGACGAATGCCAACAAGCAGTAGCACATGTATCTCAGGATGATACATCGCCAGGTCAAAAGGTCAAAACGCTAAGTGGCAGTGGCTCAAGCTCCGAATCCACCTCCATCTCCGTAGAAGCTCCGTCGTGTGGGATGTCGTTTGCCATCTCGAGGGAAGATGAGAAAGTTGTTGAAAATGGAGAAAATGGATGGAGAATGCCAAGAGTCAACAAAAGTCAACTCCAAGAGGGAAAATGGCTGAAAAAGTCAAAGCCCGGGAAAGGGCATCAAACTCAAGGGTAACTCGAGGGAAACAAGCCTCAAGTGGTGGAAATGAAGAAAGAAGCACCGAAATCGACTTTTAATCGATTCAAAATGGAGTAAACTACGAGGGTTTAGCGAAGAAAATGTTCGTGGGGTGTTGGAAAACGCGTATAATGCTCGGATCTAAGGAGGAAAATGGTATAGAGAGATAGGAGGATGATTTTCGGCAATGGAGAAATGGGGAAATAAGGTTTAGAACCCTATACTTAAACACTCGAGGTGAAATGGCCATTTTGCCCCAAAACTGCCATCGATGGCTGACAATTTTTGTTTTTTTGTGGCCGATGGGTGGCCGATCACCTTTCCTGGTGGCTGACAGGTTCCCAGTGCTCCTACATTGGGTCTTTATGCTGTTTTGTGCCTTTAGTTCTCAAAAAAGTTCAAGAAAGGTTCACTTTTAAGCTCAAACGCCTCTGTGGAAGCTCCGGGCCATGTCTTCGGTGTATGATGTTCAACACAAATGAGGTGTATCCTTTTAAATTTGTTGCAACTTTTTCCGAGGGTTAAGTCAGAAGTTGTTCTTGAAATTGGGTTTAACGATTATGTTTTCGTTATTGCATAAAATGTGCATTTTTCAATTATGCATAGAATTTGCATTTGTTACATTCACAAGGACTATGCATTTTGCTGTTGCATAGAACATGCATCCCGATGTTATATAGGATGTGCATTTTGTGCTATTGGTCATTGCATAGATCACACATCCTATACTATTGCATAGAATCATGCATCATAATGTGGCATAGAACATGCTCTGGCTCATGCCGCGTAGAATATTGCATGTTGTGCTTAAAACATGTTTCTAACATTTTGTCATGCTTATCTTGCGTAGAACATGCACTCTTGCTATATCATGCTTGTTAAGCTTCTTTCTTATACATGCACGATATTGTATGTACGGTTCATTCAAAGGAGTTCCAGGTGAAACCACCCCTTGTTGGTTAGAAACATTCGGGTACGCCCAGTGTTTACACCACCCCTTGTTGGTTAGAAACATTCGGGTACGCCCGGTGTTTACACCACACCCTACTTTGGTTAGAAGCATTTGGACGTGTTCCCGATGCTTATACCACACCTTGCTTTGGTTAGAAGCATTTGGACATGTTCCCGATGCTTATACCACACCCTGCTTTAGTTAGAAGCATTTGGACGTGTTCTCGATGCTTATACCACGCCTAGCTTTGGTTAGAAGCATTTGGGTGCGTCCCGGTGTTCTCACTGATTCTTCTCCTCTCGCGTGTGATGCGTTGGGATGCTTAGGTTTAAAACTTTCAAGTGTGTCCTGGATTCACACCATCTTTCTCCTCGCGTGTGCAATGTGTTGGAATCTTATTTGACGCCTCGAGTGCACCCGATGGTTGTGTTGTTCTTTGCCTTTCCTGCGTGATGAGTAGTTAAGTTTGCATAATTTTCTTACATCCTTTCTACATGAAATGTGGTTTGGTTCTTGTTTTCTTATTTCTTTTCATATACAAGATTAATGTAGCGTTTTTTTGCACAATACTTGCATCTAGATGTCTCATTACAACCTCATTACATGATCATAAGTTATGTTCTTGCATCGTGCATATCATTTGCATCTTGCCCCAGAACTACGCTGGTTTGATTCCTTGCAAAGGGATACGTAGGCAACTCGCGAGCATAACCATTCTTTGTTTTGCTTGCTTGTTTGTCCAAGTCTTTGGCCTTGTCAAAAATGGGTCGTCTTTGGGCTTTGACATTCACTCCCATCATTTCATGACTTCTGAGTTCTGTCAAAGAGGGGCAACTGTAGACACCCCATTTTTTACCGTCCTCAAGACTTGGATGTCATTGTTTGAACACTTGATGATCTTGTATATTTGTGTTCATTTTGAGTGCCTGAAGTTCTCGGCCGAGCGCCTTGCCTTTGAGCCTCTAAACCTGTCTGTTTTGTGCTTGGTTGTGGACCAAGAGCTTGTTGTTTCAAGTCTGGAGGAGAGGATGGCCTGTCGGCCAGCCCCACAGCCTATCAGCCATGGCTTGTGCCTACCGGCCATCGGTTGTGGCCAATCGGCCACATTGATGGCCGGTCGGCCACTAGTGATGACTGACAGCCATTTTTCTCCTTTTTCAGATATTTGTTTGCCAGCTGTGCCAGCTGTTGTTCACTGAAGTGCATCTCCATACACGTATATGGTAGGATGACTTCAAGCCTTAACCTTGATTTTCTATATAGAGGGAGTGCTCTCCCCCATTTTGGAGAGTTAGAAAATTTGGATCAAATTTCCCTTTCTCTCTCTTTTCTTGTTCTGTGCCTTAAAGCCTTGTTTCTCTACACCTTTGTACACTAACCCTTAACCAAACTTGACCACCTTGGAGGTGAGGTCCCTTGGAGCCTAGTTTGAGCTTTGGAAGGAGGTTTGAGCTTGAAATTGTGGTTGTTTTGTGCTGTGCTTCAAAGGTAGAGAACTTACCTTATTTAAGCCTATTGTGCACACTTGTTTTGCCATCCTTTTATACTGTTTTTGAGCTGGTTTTCAACTACAAAAAAATCTGGTTTTTGAGGCTTAACATGGTGGTTTGAGGTCATTTTGTGTTAAGGGGGAGTCCACCCTTCTTGTTTCTTAATTGTGTAAGCTTTTGCACCATCTTTTAGCATATTCAAATCAAACTTTTGGGCCTTTAAACCACTGAAATTCAAAGTTATTTCAATGGCAAAAATCTTATTTTGAAGTACAAAATTGGAGGGGGTAGCCTCCCCTCCTTGTGTCTTGTTTGCATGCCTAGATAGTTTAACATGTGAGCATATTTTTCTAGCATTTTGTACCTTAATCTCAGCATTTTTTTGCTACTGTTTTGACTAGTTTCAGCTCTGTTTTGAGATGGTTTGGTCCTTTGAGGCTTGTATTGTGTGGTTGTAGTGTAAAGAGGCTTCACTAGCTTAATGTTTTAGGCTCTTAGCAAGAATTGCATGAGTGTAGACACCCCATTTTTTACCGCCCTTAAGACTTGGGTGCCACTGATCGTTTACTTGGTGATGAAAGATGTGTAGTGCAAAGGATCGATTTCTTCGGCAAGGAGAGAGAGTCAAATCCCAACCTTACACCCCAGTTGTGGACCAAAGCCATTTTGACCAAAAGATTTTAGATCTTTAAGCCCTCTCTTTCAAAATAGTTTTTGAAAGAGTTCCTACGATGTTCTGACACTCGCATTTTGTTAAATGTTGTGCTTTTTGGTAAACCGAGCAAGGACAAAGTGGGAATGAATGAAAGAGAGGTGAACTCTTTGAAAAATCTTTCAAAATAACTTATTTAGGGGTTTGGAATTGAAGAAAATGAGAGAGGAGAGAAGAAAACTAGTTTGGGAGAAGTTCGGCATGAATCCGGGTAGGATCGAAACTAAGCAGTCTTCACTCAGAGAGGCATAACTTTTTGCACAGTTGGAATTTTGATGTGAAGCTGCCACCATTGGAAAGAAGACTTCCAGGGCTTCACTTTAGCTGCAATAATGACCTGAAAATGAGTCCAGATGAAGACGTTATGTCCAGTTGAAGTCGGACCTAAAAAGTAGATTTTTTTGGGCAACCAGAGGTGAAGGATGCTAACCATAAATGGGATTTTCTGGCCATGTGCTGGCCATGAATGGCCTATGCCGGCCCCCTATCGTCCAAGGGTGACCCATGCCGGCCAACAATGATCAAGTGCCAGCCATCAGTGAAGCAGTGCCGGCCATTGATGCAGAAAAGCAGATTTTTGTAGATATTTGTTCTCCAGCTGTTACAGCTGTCCCTTTTGGAGATATTTTGACCAAAGCTTGTATTTTGCTATATATAGAGAGCTTCTCTATGGTTTGAGGGGTTAGAACAATTTAGGAAGAAGTTTGGGAGCCTCTCTCTCTAAATCATCTCTTTAGATTTCTCTTTCTCTAAAGCTTTTGTGCTTGGAAGCTTGCATACATCCATCTTCAACCTATCAACCCTTAACAAGAGTGGTTCATCTTTGGGTTGAGATTGCTTGAAGCTCTCTTTAATCCTCCTTGGAGCTCCTTAAGGTGGTTTTGCTTGGTTTTGTTGCTTAAGTGTTGTCCTCCCTTCAAAAGGTATAAGACTCACCCTTTAAGCTTGCTTTCATACTTGTTTTTGCCATCTTTTTGTGCTGTTTTTGAGCTGGCTTTCAACTGCAAAAAAACTCTATTTTTTAGTCCTAAAAATGGTAATTGAGCCTATTTTATGTTAGGGGGTTGTCTCTCCCTTTTGCTCCTTAGCTTGTGTAGCTTTTTGTGCCATCTTTCATCACCTTTCAAACCAACCATTTTGGCCTTTTAACCACTGAATTCCAGGGGAATTTCAGTGGTGAAAACCATGTTTTGAGGTCCAAAATAGGAGGGGGTGGCCTCCCCTCCTTGTGTTTTGTTTGCATGTGTTGATGGCCTAACATGTGAGCATGTATTTCTACCTCTTTGTAGCTTTATTCAAGCATGTTTTTGTGACTTTTTTTGACCTGCTTGAGCTCTATTTTTGGCTGGTTGAGTCACTTCTTGCTTGCTTCTTACACTCGTAGTGCAATCATGCTTGCTAGCCTAGCTTACTTGATGTTTTAGCCTATCATTCTAGCATGTGTTGGCTCCACTCCAGCATGTTTTTGGCCTTTCTTTGACATGCTTAAACTCTGTTTTGAGTGGTCTTGGTCATATATGCTTTGCCTTGCATGGCTATAGTGTAGTTGGCTTCACTAGCTTTATGTTTTAAGGCCTCTAACATGTTGCGCATGGGTTGCTTGCATGTTGTAGCATCCTTTTATATGTAATTTTAGTGCATAAACCATTGGCATACTCTCACATATTCCACTTTTTCATTGCTTTTGAGAGTTGTGCTTTGTGTCTTGTTTATGAGCCAACATGCGAGCATATTTTTCTTGCCTTTTGTGCCTAAGTTTCAACATGATTAGGCCACTATTTTGGCATGATGTAGCTCTATTTTGAGTTGGTTTGGTCATTTGAGCATTGTATTGCATGCCTCTAGTGTTGTGTCCTTCACTAGCTCTAATGCTTTTGGCTCTTAACATGTTGTGCATGTGTTGCTTGCATGTTGCAGCACTACTTTTCATGCCATTTTAGCACTGAAATATCTGCCACCTCCCTTCATTCTTCACTTTTTAATTTTCTTTTGAAAGTGGTCTTGAGTCCCTTGTTGGCTTGGGCATGAAATTGAGGCATTCATGCCTAATGGTTTTAATCCTCCCTTGAGGGTTTCTACTAACCAACAACATGAGACCTCTTTCATGCTCAAGGCACTTGAAGCTTAGGCTATCTTTCCAATTAGAGGACAATTGCTTGGACTTAACCGGTTAATGAATGGCCCGATAATGTAAAATGTATAAACAAGAATTGAGCAAAGTAAAACTTGTGCAAGATAAGCATTTGTGTTGCATTGCATGTGTTTGGATCGAACGTTAATCCAAACACAAGAAATGCGAGACGTTTCATACTCATAGTGATGAAACGTGTCACGTTTCTTGGTCTCCATTGCCTTTGATCATCCATGATAAGGTAATGGACTTGAGGCTTTGTTTTGTGCATTTATTGAAAGTGCACAAGTTGGATTCTTGGCCATCGTGCATAAAAATGCTTGATTAGTGGTTTTGGATCCAATAGCCCCCTTCCTTTGATGTTTTGAGATAATAAGGAGAGTGCAATACAAACATGTCCTAGAAAAACCCTCCATTTTCCTCTGTCCGTGCTCTGTTGTAGTTTGGTGGTTCAGCACACCAGTGGCCGGCAATGGCTTCATCCTTGGCCGGCAGTACACATCTTTGGCTGGCAGGTGGCCGGCAGCAAGCTCCCATGGCCGGTAGGCCACTGGTGCACTCCCCAACAGTGATTTGGTAAAATGGTGCAGAAATTTCTTGGAGACACCCTGCAAACAGAGCCTCTCAAAAAGCAAACCAGAAGGCTTTTCGGGGCGAGAAACTGAATGCATGCATGTCTACTTCCTAGAGCAGAGCTGAGGCAGCCTAATTCAAATGCTTTACTTGTTAGTTAGCATAGTTTTGTAATTTAATTAATTAATTTGTTAACTAGTTAAAGTGTTGTAATAATTAGTAAGTAGTTTGCTAGTTATTCGTTGGTTGTGTAATAATTATTCTAATTAGTTTAATTAGATTAGTTAGATTAGCTTAGCTTAGTGTAGCTTAGCTTACTTATTTGGACCCTCCTTCGAGAGGGCGTAATGTTGTAATAAGGGTGCGTGTGTGTGTGCATGTCTTCCAACCCCACTTATTTCTCCCTTTTACTTAACCGCTTTCGATGGTTAGTTTTAGGGCATTTTTCGATTAGCATACCTTATGCTTTGCATGTTTGCATCCATCCATTTGTTTTGCATACACTGGGCTCGGCACATCATTCAAACTGCATCGTATTTCAATACCTATTTGGATATGTGTATCAATTGTTGCATTCATATGCCATCTTAGATAGCCGAGCCTATTAATGTCATGTTGCATGTGTTGCATTAGGCATCTAGCATAATTAGGATCATGCATGATTTCTAACTAGCTTTTGTTTTGGCTCGGAGTACACTGTAAGTTTTTACGCTTTAGCATACTTGCATGAGTGTGAGTGTTGCCATGATAGCATGCTTGCCATGAGGCTATTTGCTTAGATGCTTAACTGCATGATTGCCTGTGGGTGGAGGCTTGATTGCCTAGATTGGAATAACTCGATGATTGTGAGTTTTAAGCCCACTTTACGAAGTGGCAAATCATGTTTTTAAGCCCACTTGAGGGTGGCAAATCCGTGCTTTAGCCTACTTGCGAGTAGCACTTTCAAACCATTTTCAAAAACAACAATGAGTTGTTTTGTTCCAATTCTTGCGATTGAGTCTATACTTGCATGTGTGCGCCACATAGTAAAGTTAGCTAATAATCAGAATAAGAACACATGTGTTTATAAAATAACATATCATGGTAGCAGAGGCCGATCCTTTGATCGGGCGAGCGGGGGTGCTCATTTCAGGATCTTCCCCTCTCGTACCCAAGTTCCTGTGCCGAGGCAACTTTGGTGATGACGGACATATGGCCTTTGGCACGAGTCAGGGTTTCCTAAATTTTCCAAAATAAAAATATTTAGGTGGCGACTCTGTAATCTGGTAAACCAGTCCAGTTTTGGCATTATTTGATTTAAAATCAATTTTCAAAATGATTTGCTGGATTGGACTCTTTAGTGTTTATCAGTCTCACATTGCACTTTGTGAGATTAGATTCAGAACCGCGACAGGAGTCCAAATTGTAGTAGGACCAATTTACGCCTCTCCGAAAGAGGGGCGCGCGAAGAAAGTCGGGTCTACAATGAGTTGCTTGCATATTTTAGTGTCATTTTGCACTCCATTTCAGCACTGAAACCTCTGCAATCTCCCTCTATTCTTCACTCTTTCATTTATTTTGAAAGGGGCATTGAACCCCTTGTTGGCTTCAGTGTGAAATTGAGACACTCGTGATTAATGGTTTCAATCCTCTTTTGAGGGTTTCTACTAACCAAGGGCATGAGGTCTCTTTCATGCTCAAGGCACTTGTGGTTTAAGCCCTCTTTCCATTAGAGGACACTCACCTTTTGGACTAATCAATTAAAGAATGGATTGGTAAGCTAAAATGGGTAAATAAAACATAACAAGTAAAAGAGGCAAGATAAGCATCTTTTATGTTGCATTGCATGTGTTCGGATCGGACGTTAATTCGAACATGAGAAAAATGGGACATTTCATACTCAAAGTGATGAAACGTGCCACTTTTCTTGGTCACCATCACCCTTGATCATACATGATAGGGTTATGGTTTCGTCGAGTCTTGTTGTGCACCCATTAAGCTTGTACAGGCTTGGTTCTTTGCCATCATGCATGAAAATTGCTTGGTTGAGGGCTTGAGAGCCAAAAGCTACACCCCATTGAGCTTGTGTGATGACAAGGAGAGTAGCAGTACAACTCCTTGAGAATACACTATTTTGCCTCTGTTTGCTCTCTGTTGCAGCAAAAAAAAAAAGTTCAGGGAATGGGTGGCCGACCGGCCACCAGAAGTAGCCGACAGCCACCATTGGTAGCCGACTAGCCAGAAATGAAAAATTGCACAAGTGTGTTCTTGAGTTGGAGCAGAGGTGTTCTGGAACTCAGCAGCACTGTTGGTGTTCAAGCAAGTGCAAACAGAGGTATCCGATGGCAAGAGGGTGGATTTTCGGGAGAAAACTAACCAAGCATGCATGCGTCCCTCGCCCTCGAGGCCATTTACTTGCTTTGTTTAATTAGTTAGTCGTAGCTAATTCATTCATACAAGTGTTGTAATTAATTAACTTAAGTCGGTTTGTAATAATTAGTTAGCTAGAATAGTTAATTAATTGTGTTATAATAGTTAGCTTAATTAGCGTAGCTAGTTGATTAGCTTATTGATTCGGACCTTCCTTCACGAGGGCATGATATTGTAATAAGTGTGTGTGTGCGTGTGTGCATGTCTTCCAACACCACGTCTTTCTCCCTTTTATTTAAACCGCTTTTGATGGTTAGCTTAGGGACATATTTCAATTAGCATACCTTATGCTTGCATGTTTTGCATCCATTCATTTGTCTTGCATGCACCAAGGCTCGGCGCATCATTCAAACCACATTGTTAATTTCAATACTTCTTTGAATACGTGTTTCAAAGCATGCCATCAAAGTGTTGCAAATACCATGATTAAGTAGCCGAGCCTATTTAATTTCATATTGCATGTGTTGCATTAGGCATCTTGTATAGTTAGGATCATGCATCTTTCTAACTAGTTTTTGTTTTGGCTTAGAGTACTCGGTAAGTTTTATGCTTTAGCATACTTGCATGACTGTGATTACCATATTGCCATGTTTCGCATACTTACCATGAGGCTATGTGCTTAAATGCTAAACTGCATGAATGCCTGTGGATAAAGGCTTTGATTGCATGAATCAGAACAATTCAACGAATGTGAGTTTTAAGCCCACTTTGCGAAGTGGCAATTCATGTTTTAAGCCCACTATATTTGGTGGCAAATCTGCATTCCTAAGCCCACTTGAGGGTGGCAAATTCAAATCATTTTCAAAAGCAAACATGAGTTGAGTTGTTCCAAATTCTCGCAACTTTAGTGTATACTTGCTTGTGTGTGTCACATAGTAAAGCTAGCTCATAACCAGATAAGAACACATAAGGTATATAAAACAACATATCATGATTAGTAGAGACCGATCTTTTGATCAGGAGAGCGGGGGGGCTCATTTCATGACCTTCCCCCCTCGTACCTAGGTTCCCGAGCTGAGGCAACTTTGGTAATGACAGACACATGGCCTTTAGCACGAGTCAGGGTTTCCTAAATTTTCCAAAAACAAAATATTTAGGTGGTGACTCTGTAATCTGGCAAAGCAGTCTAATTTTGGCATTATTTGATTTAAAATCGATTTTCCAAAATGATTTGCCGGATTGGACTCTTTGGTGTTTATCAGTTTCACATTACACTTGTGAGACTAGATTCAGAACTGCAGGTAGAGTCCGAACTGTGAGGCCTTCTTTTCAAAACCCTTTCCGAAAGGCGGGGGTGCGAGAAAAAAGTAGGTCCACACATGCATGGCATAATTCTTGAACAATCATGATCATACATTCAATTGCTTGCATATATTTTCAAATTGAAGAGAAACTTCATGGGAATTATGAGTTGGGCTCAAAATTTGCAAGCTTTATGATTATACATTTCAATATTTGAAGTAAAATTGGAGTTCAGAATATATGATCATATAATTGAAAGATTGGATGAGTTGATTCTTAAAGCTTAACATTCATGACATGATTTTCATGGAAATTGTTGTCACACACTTAAATTCTTGTATGGTTCTTCAAATGAGAAGGAAACTCCATGAATTTTGAAGATTAGAGCTCATACTTACATGTTCTATACAATTACATCATCAATGGGAAGTTTACTTTCTTCGTGTCAATTTTGGGGTTTGATTTGTGGTCATGGATTTGTTTAAGGTAAAGGTGTTAATCCTCCATGAAGGTATGAGTTTTTGGCCTAGAAATTTGTGGTATTGAAGTTAGAATACTCAAGGAATGAGGTTTCAAACAAAGCAGTTTTAAGCCAAATAGTCAACCCAAATCGCTCGAGCAGCCTGGGCCACCGCTCGAGCGGCCAACCTTCATATGCTCTAAGATGCATACTGCTTGACCACCACTCGTGCGGCCAAGGCCACCGCACGTACGGCCAACAGGGCAGTCCTTGTTTGTTTTTCGTTCTATTTTTCTACCTTCTGGGCCTCCATTTACATGGTCTTAAAGTGTTTTTATGTGCATTCGCATCTCATGAACACGAATGAATTAAAGAACAAAAGTTTAACCAAGCGGATAAGCAACGGATTGAAACCAAAAAAGGTGAACATCGAATAGAAACTGAATAAGTAAATAACGAACTGAATAGAACCGATTGAATGAACGATTTTTGTTTTGAGTTGTTATGCTTGAATTGTTTGTATAGGTCGGATGCCACATCCTTAGTGCATTTTAGCACGTGTTTCAGGGAGCCCACTATGAGTAACAATGTTGTAAAGCTATGTTCAATTATACTTATTTTCTAAATGATTAACTGTACTGCTTTCTGAAATGATATTGTTTACTAAATGAATGTTTAGCCTATTTTATGTACTGTACTCGTGGCATCTATAGCAACTGACTGTTATTGCTACTGTTATAGAGATCTCTGTCAGTTCCAAGTTTTGAAACTACTGTTTACTGTTTGATGGCCATCAATTGATTGTTCGGTCTTTTAAGACCTACTGTACTGTTCTGCTATTGGATGTATCATGCATGACTGCTATGATTTCTAAATGACTGATATGACATAAAATATGAGACATTGATTGAATAAATGATCTACTAATGCAATTGACTGTTTTAATTATCGAAAAGACATTCATTCTTAACATCTTTACACATTTGTTATTCACTGGGCTTTAGCTCATAGTTTACTGTATATATGTAGGTGGTCAGGCACCGAAGCAAAGTTAGCGGCGTCAACCTGATTCTGTTTTGTCAAGCTAACCTGTTGTGCCTTACCACGAGGTTCCGAACCGTTATTGTCAAGGCTTTGTTTCGGGTGATCTAAATCCACCCTTTTTATATGGAGTCAAGTGAATATTTTATAATTTGTTTTGGCTTTGGGATTTAATTTCCCAACATGTTTTTTATTTTGTATTTAGACGTGTTTTGGACTTAAGTTCTTACATATATGTTTGGATATGGACTTGGACTTATGTGTATATCGATAAATATATATATATATATATATGTATGTATAAGTTGTTCGTACATTTAAGTCATCACAGCTCTTTGGACATTATGTTTTAATATTTACAGGCTTCTGCCAGCCTCTACTATTGTATAATTGTTATTACTGCTAAGCAGACCTTTGGTAATCACAGATTATTGGCCAGTTATGATACTAAACCCTTAAGGGCGGGTTTGGGTCATGACAATAATTCTCAAAAATCTATTTTAAAAAAATTAATTATTTTTTATATTAATTTTTTAATTATTATATGTCATGTAGAAGTTTAAATTATAATTTTTTCTTTTTTGTTTTATTTTATTTTTTATGGATGTATCGGACTATACTTGTAATCATTTATTTATTTATTTTTAATTTTAGCGTATAGACATACTTGCACCATGCTTCCTAGAATCTTTGGCTTATAACATATATATATATATATACACATTTTGTTAGTTTGAGATTAGATTCTCTATTTAACATCTTAATACAAAAGTTGGATTTGAGGGAAAACAGAGAGCAGCAATGGTAGAATTACCAATAATAGTAAACAATTTGTTGATGTCGCCCAAAAAAAATAAAAATAAAGAGTAAATTATAAAAACATTTCTTGAGATTTGTTTAAAATATACGTTGTTTTTTATAATTTTGAACACTACAATTACCCTCTTATCAAAATTTTTTATTTAACAAAATTAATTAAAAAAATAAAATTCCTAACTGCTACAGTAATAAAATTACATGAATTATTAATAAAAATATATTTCTAATATCATTAAAAACTGTTATTTGACTTGATGATTTATTAATAAATGGGCCATCTATAATTAAATTAGAAACCTCAAAAGGGGGGAATGTAATTTTCAAAACTATAGGAATGATTCAGTGTGTTTGGTTTTAATTTTCTAGATTCTTGGAAAAAAAAAAATTTGTTATTTTTTTTTTGTTTTTAGTTAATATTTTTAAAATTTTAAGCAATTTTTTTTTTTTAAATTTTTTAGATATCTAAAAAGTAAAATATTTGTAACAAAATATTTTAGAAAAACAATAAATACACAAGAAAACGAAAAATATATTGAATTCTAGTATTTTATTTTATTTATTTTATATTTTTGGTATTTAGTGAATTTTCTAAAGATTTTTTTCACAAATATTATACTTTTTAAGTGTATTTATGTTAGATGTATATAAAAATTAAAAAAATTGCTTAAAATATTTTTAAAAATTCAGTGAAAATAAAAAAAATACGAAAAATAAAAAATCTCAATCTTCAGAAAAATGAATACTGAAAATTCAAATCTAACAAGTTGATTAGTATTTTAAGTAAATCTAGAAGATGTATTTGTAATTTATTCAAAAATAAATATATAAAATAAAAGAGAGCAAAAATAGTAGAGATCTGGGAGGCGCTAGTCTACTATGCAGTTGGGTGATGATGTCACTGTAATGAAGCTTTTTCTCTTTTTTGAATGAAATAGTAATGAAGCTTACTTATGTAGAGTCCAGATCATCTGTCGTTGTTTCTTGCAGTGGCTCCTACGGTGGTTCAAAACAACGTCGCTATGAATCTTTTTTTTTTTTCTTTTCCCTTCTTATATTTTTCTTTTCAACTTCTTCTTTTTTTTTTTTTTTTTTTTTTTTTTTGGTGTTTGAACCCTAACCCCTCGCAGAGAAACGAACAAAGAGGCGATGAAATGAGAGGTCGACACGGCCGAGCGACGTGACTCCTACAGCGAAGCGAGGAGAGGCGGCAGTGAGGCAAAGGGAAGCAGCAGGAGACGGATAGAGATTCCACGAACAGAAAGGGTGACACGGTCGGCCGACGTAAATACTGTAGTGAGGCGGCGGCGGCGAGGCTAGGGGAGGCGACGGCGATGAGGTCCGTTTCGTCCCTTTTGTCTTTATTCTCATTTTTGTTACTGATATATATATATATATGATTTGTTGCCATTGTTTGATTTGTTGTTAAAAAAATAGATGCGTTTGATTAATTGAGTTTGATGGGTTTGATGATTTAGGGTTTATTGTGGAAATAGATTTGTTGTTGATTTGAATTTTTTTTTTTTTGAATTTTTTTTCATCAGCATTTGATTTTTTTTTTCCTCTGAGATTGAGCTTGCTTACATTCTGTCTTGCATTCTCTAGTCTCTATCTCAATTCAGATTCTCAATTTTTAGTTTGATAGCTGAGGAATTTTTAATCTTACTATCACGACCCAAACCTGCCCCTAAGGGTTTAGCATCGTAACTAGCCAGTAATTCGTGATTACCAAAGGCTTGCTTAACAGTAATAACAATTATACAATAGGAGAGACCGGTGGAAGCCTGTAAATATTAAAACATAATGTCCAAAGAGCTGTGAGGACTTCAATGCACTAACAACTCATATATATATATATATATACACCAATACAGACATAAGTCCATGTCCATATTCAATATATATGTAAAAACTGAAGTCCAAAACACGTCTAAGTACAAAATAAAAGACATGTTGGGGAATTAAATCCCAAAGCCAAAACAACTTATGAAACATCACTTGACTCCATATGGCATTCATTCAAAAGATATGGGTTTAGACCACCCAAAACAAAGCCTTGACAATAACGGTTTGGAACCTCGTGGCAAGGCACAGTAGGTTGGCTTGACAAAACGAAATTAGGCTGACGCCACTAACTTTGCTTCGGTGCCTGACCACCTCCATATATATAATAAACTGTGAGCTAAAGCCCAATGAATAACGAATGTGTAAAGGGGGTTAAGAATGAATGTCCTTTCAGTAATTAAAACAGTCAATTGCATCTGTAGATCAGTTATTCAATTAGTGTCTCATATTTCATGTCATATCAGTCATTTAGAAATCATAGTAGTCATACGTGGTACATACAATAGCAGAACAGTACAGTAGGTCTTAATAGACTGAACAGTCAGTTGATGGCCATCAAAACAGTAAACAGTAGTACTTCCAAACATTGGAACTGACAGAGATCTCTGTAACAGTAGTAGTAACGGTAACAGTAGCAATAGTAGTAACAGTCAGTTGCTATGGATGCCACGAGTATAGTTCATAAATTAGGACAAACATTCATTCAGTAAACAATATCATTTCAGAAAGTAGTACAGTTAATCATTCAGAAAATAATAATAATTGAACATAGCTTTACAACATTGTTACTCACAGATGGCTCCACTAGCGGATCAGATAATGCAGACAATTCAGATAGATCCGACAAACTATAGCGTGTGACCTACACCAACCCATAACATGTACACATTGAAACACAATATCAATTCCTTGATCTATTTGACTTTTCTCGTTTTTTTTTGTCTAAGTAGTCTGAAGTTCTACTATACTTATTCTTTCTTATTCAATTGAATCGGGTTCTCATTTCGCATATTCTTTCATTACTAAATCATTCTTTTCTGAATAAATCAATTCCTTACTTGGCTTCTTAATCAAGTACTACTAAGTTAATGACTTATTCTTTAATCAACTAATTAATGTTGATTATTAGCTTCTTATTCTTTATTGAGCCATAAATCATGTCTAGAATGCTTTGGAAAGAGATGAGAATAAAAATGTGAACTAAATGCAATTTTCTGAAATATGCTAAAAATAGAGTCTTCACTCGAGTGCCACTTTGGTCGCTCGAGCGAACTGTAAAATTTTGAAACACTTCTGGGAGCTCGATTCTCACGCTCAAGCGAGACTTTCCTCGCTCGAGCGAACAGTGTGAATTCTGGAATTTCCAGAATTGTAAATGAAGTTCAAATTTGATATTCAAAATCTCAAAATTTGTATTTTTGGTACACAAATATGGAGAACCATTGTATAATTTAGTAAACACTATCAATTAGAAATCATTTATTCAAAATCATGCTCCAATTGTCCAAACTCATTTTCTTTATATCAAACCCTCAATTTTAAAATATGAATTAGACTTTCCAAACTCTTAAAATTTCATAATGTACGTAAAAAAAATAGAACCCAATTTTATTATTAATAACAAAAATCAACTTAACTATGAATTACACAAATCAATTTCTTAGAATTCAACTTAACTCAATTTTTAGCCAAAAGCTTAATTTATAGATGTTCTAAAATGTATCTAAATTGAATAAAACTCTTAAATTACATTACATGCATAGACTAAAAATCTAATTATAAAATCAAAACCTTAGGATTAATTCCAAATTTCCATAAACTTGATTTTCTTAAAACATTTCCTTTATCTCTTCAAAATATGAACTTGAATGGCTCAATTCCCTTAAAAACTCATGTATTGCAAGAAAATACTACAAAATCAAATCAAAAAAATTAATTTTCCAAATTAATGTCCACAACTATGAGTCTACTTAATTTCTTACTTAAAACATTATTTCTTACAAAATCCATGAGACTAATTCCATAACTTTCTTAATTCATGATGCATGAAGGATTATCTAAAACATGAAATTAAAGTTATAAAACTCATAGAAAAATATTTGCATGTGTGAAATTAGGATCAAAATTCAAACAAATTACATCCAAAATTCCTTTAATTCAATATTAAGTTCAAAATGTTCATGAATTCATAATTTCCCAAAACTTGCTCTTCTTATAACAAAACATGGAATTAATCCTTCAAATCTTTTAAACATCTATGATGCATGTACAATTAGAGTATTGGGACTTGTAAAGTTTGTTCATGCATGTAAAAATTTGACTCAAATTCATGCATGATATTCCAAAATTAAACCCAAAATAATTAATTCTTAAATTTATTCCATAACCAAGAACCTAGATCCATTTCTTCATCTTCTTGCTAATTTCTTTTCAATTACATGAAATTGAACCAAAATCCTTTTTGATTTCAAGTATTAGGTGTAGAAGAACTAAACAAGAAATTTACCTCAACTTGTTGATTTTTTTTTTTTTTTTTTTTTTTTTTTTTTTTTTTTTTGAGCTCTCTCTCAATCTCTTATTTTTCCTTAAGCTTTCTTTTCTTCTTTCCTTTAGAGTGAATTGGTGAGCTCCTCTACCTCTTCAGCAAAAATGATCACTTTCTTTCTCTCTCTCGGTTTACTCCAACCGAATAAGGTAATGAAAAGGGTTCCAAGAAGTCAATACACTCTCAGCACAAGGCACTCTCAAATGATATACACTCTCTCACACACTAACTTCATGACACCACAACACACACGTGCACAACTCCAATGAGCTCCAGCACAACATTCACATGCACACACACACATAATTCCTCAATACACCCACACCCACATACACCTTCAATTCTATTCTTCCATAATTCAATTTATGATTAAGATTAATTAAATTAAGCAACAATTAATCTTAATAAATCTTGATTAACATATAATTAAATTAATCATAACTAATCACAAATCCCACATAAATTAATCAGTCTAATTTGATTTCCGTTTTAGCCCAATTAATTATATTTAAATTCATCAATCCGAATCAGATTTTTAATCAAACTTCCAAAAGGCTCCAAATATTACATTAAATTTATTTTCATCTTCAATTTTGGTTTCTCAAATCATTAAGACCTTCAATTTCAGCTTAAACTTCAAAATCTTCGTCAATAAATTACATACTCAATGAATACCTTAATTGAATGCCTCATAAAGAAATTTAATTCATAATAATCTTAATTCCTAATTTTCATAACTTAATTAACTCCAATTCGGACCCAATTGATCAAATTTTAATTTTATAAATCTGAATCGAAATATTTAATTAAACTCCCATATGGTCCGATACTCAAAATTAAAATAATTCAATTCACCAATTACACTTTCGGGAGCCATGTAGGCTTTCAACTTCTAATTCCAAAATAAATCCTCAATAGAATTATATATGAATCAATCTCCATAATTTTTGTAAATCTCGGATTAAATTAGAATAATTGGCAATTAAAATTCAAATCTCCTTAATTAATTAAGTGCTAATCATTATACGCGGTGGGGTCGTCACACTTACAAAATCATGATTTTTCTCTTTCCTTGGTTTGCAATTTGTGCTTCATCTTTTTTAGTTGGAATAATGACATTAATAATCAATTTATCTGTACTTGCAAGGTTTAACAAGGACATACAAATAACAAGATTTAACCACAAATAATAAGGTTTAACCATCTTAGTATCATACAAATAACAAGGTTCAATATGACAGAGATGTGTAATCTTCTTCAATTGAAGTATCTTCAAGTATCATAGGCTCCAATAGCTTGCTTACATTCTCTCTTAGTTCAAATTCCCAATTTTTTGTTTGATAGCTGAGAAATTTTCCATCTTATAATAATTTGGTTTTCTCTTCCTGACTTGTGCTTGCTTTGTTTTCAATTAATGATTAATGATTAATTGAACACTGAAATTTTTTGTCTAGTTTTCTATTACTAAACACTGAATTTCCCATCTAGTTTTCTCTTTCTGACTTGTGCTTGCTTGCTTTGATAGCTAATTAATTTTCCATCTGTTTTTCTATTACTAAACACTAAATTTTCCCCAAATAAGCTGACTTGGGCTTGCTTTGTTTTCAATTAATTATTCAAAGATTTGATACAAATGAAAATTCAGAAACTTCTTTGGTTATGGACTAACAAAAGTACATCTTTGTTTGAATATTGTGTTTACTTGTAATTAACTGATTGTGTCATAAAATGCTCTTACTAAGATTAGCATGTCAATGGGTTCAAACATTGATTGTGTCATAATGGATGCTTCAATGGATTACACGCACTCATTTTGGAATTCCTCAAAATTTGTTTTGGTGTAAATCTCTGCCACTTACTTTAACATCAAAGTTGGAATTGAAACTCTTGGCAATTTTTGGGACAAATTATGCTAGGCTTCCAATTCTTTATACCTCTTCTCATAGAGCACCCTCTTAAAATGCATAAAGAACTCCATCAAGTTATAATCACAATTCAAATAATCCTTCAAAAATGCATTGAAGGATTCACTAAGTTGAGTGGTACTCATTCCAGCTGCCCAACAATTCATAATATATGGCCATCCCCATTTCTCCTTCATGCGAAAAGTCTACTCCTACCAATGATTGTTGTGTGCATCATACTTATCAAGTGTTTGGTCCCACTGTATTCGGAATTCTTCTTTGCCATCAATGTCATGCATAAATTTTGAAAACACAACCTTGACCCCTACATCATCAAAAACAAAACTTACATGCTTGACAGCATTTTGCATCAAATGCCACGTACAAAGTCGATGGTTTGTATCAGGCATGACAATTGGAATGGCCTTAGCCATCGCAACATCTCGATCTATGAAAATAGTTTTCGCAGCTTTGTTTGACATTGCCTCTAGAAAAATCTAAAACAACCATGTACAAGATTCGGCAATCTCATCATACATCAACGCTGCACCAAATATAACTGTTTCTCGATGATGATTAAATCCAACAAAAGGTCTATGCTCGTTATTTAATTTGTAAGTGGTGTCAAAGGTCACTACATCACCAAATTGACCATAGTCTATGACCATTTGAGCATTGGTGCAAAATATATTACTTATCTGCTTTCCACAATCTAATTGGACTGCATAATAAAAGGATAGATTTTCCATAGATTCTTACGAAAATATTGCAACACACTAACCGCTTCTCCATATTCCAAATCTTTTTTATCTCTTGGATCTTAAGTAATTTTTTTGGTCCAATTTCGTGAAGCCAAGTGATGCTCTTCCACCAGATTCCCTACCAAATAGCTCATAAGAAGACCTAAGAGGAATTCCAAATTCTAAAGCCAATTCTACTTCAATTGCTTGGATGGTAGATATTTTTCCTTGGGATGGCAACATATGAATGCAATCTTGAGGCACAAGTTCATGATTATGATGTTCAACAAAATCAAAAGCAACATATTTTCCTGAAATTCTATCTAACTTGATACTAAATCAGGTACCACAACCACATCTTACCTTTTGTCTCGGATTTTTGACAAGTGGATCTCGTTTGTCGATACCTCGACTTCCCTCTTTGTAACATACAAACGTCCATGAAGTTATCTCCTTCGTATGTTTGTTCTTGTTTGCATAGGCCTTCCTAATATTGAAGCCCACCTTTCTCCCATAGGTATTGTAAAAGTCATACGCAGCTTGTTCAGAGTCAAATGACATTGCCAATTACGGCTTCCAACCACAATTGGCCAACTCATCAACAATATTATTTTCTTCTATTACCAGATATTCAGTATCATACAAATAACAAGGTTTACCCATCCATGTTCTTGCTTTTTTTTTATACAAATAACATGGTCATTAATAATCAATTTCAGTATCATACAAATAACAAGGTTTAACCTTGTTAGTTGGAATAATCAATTTCTCTCATATCAACAATACTACACGTGCTTCATCCTTGCTATGCTACGCATTAATACTGCAAATCAATTTCTCTGTTCTTCCTATTTTTTACACATCCCTCTCATATATATGTATATATATACATGAATATATAATAGAAAGGTTTAACCACATTTATACTGAATTGCAGGTACTGGGGGTGAATTGCAAAAACCCGAATCATATATATATGATGGAAGAAAATAATATATAAATCCCCAAACACTACAGGAAATCATACTTTGCCAACTAACAATTTAGTTGGCAAAAGTCCATTTTTAGTCAGCAAAAGTTATCCGCGACTAATTTTTTCGATCGTCACTTTGGTCGCCAATTGAAGGTCGAGAAAAGTACTTAGCGACCAAAAAAAAAAATTTAGTTAGGAAAAAATTCAATTTGCCGACCAAATTTTTGGTTGCTAAATACATAATTACCAGGACTAATCCATTTGTAGCTAAAACACTTTAGTCACCAAAAGTGATATTTTCCTAACTAAATATGTTAGTCGCCAAAAGTAATGTTTGTGCGACTAAAACTTTAGACAACAATAGACCTATTCGTGACCAAACACTTTGGTTGCCAAAATTAATAATTTTACCGACTAATTATTTAGTCATCAAATCTACCCTTTTGCCGACCAACATTTTGGTCGCCAAATGTGAATACTAATTTCGCTGTTAAAACATTTCACCTTTAGAATTTGTTTTTTGTTGCAAAATCTTAATATATAACGACTAATTTTTTTGGTAGCCAAATCTCAATCAACGGCGACTAAAATATTATTCGCCAAAAGTACAAATCTGGCGACAAATTTTTTTTGGTCGGAAAAAATGAATATACGACAACTAATATTTTTTTTGGTCACTAAAACTTAACATTTTCCAACAAAATTGTTTGGTTGCCAATGAGTAACCATAAAAATATCATCATTATTTTACAAACAAATTTGGTCGGCCATTGTCTGTCAGTACATTTAGATATCAAAACAACGCCGTTTTGATATATGTGACTAAATTGTATTAGCCACTAAAAGATTATACTCTCTGCCTAGGTTTTCATCCTCTCGCCTATATTTTTGGTGACTAATATTTTAAATTGGTGGCAAAAAATAATTTTCTGCAAAAAAATTACTTTAGTCGGCAATAGTATGAACTTTTAGCTACAAAATTTATTTTTAGTCGACAAAAGTCATTTTTTTGCAACTAAATTTTTTTTAGTCAGCGAAAGTATAATTTCTTCTAGT
Organism: Camellia japonica; assembly: GCA_030407325.1. Taxonomy (NCBI): domain Eukaryota; kingdom Viridiplantae; phylum Streptophyta; class Magnoliopsida; order Ericales; family Theaceae; genus Camellia; species Camellia japonica. The sequence continues at coordinate 113,955,512 of JAPPVO010000059.1, forward strand.
GAGAAAATAATATATACTGTGGGGGCTGAATAGATTATTACGTAGGTTAGCCGAATAATTTAAAGAAAGAAATCAAGTCATGTACTATACGACTCTATCCTGAAGGGATAGAGGCCGAATAACCAGATCGACCGAAGAATCAGGTGTAAACCGAGCCGAATATGAACAGGTAACCGAATGAGCGGTCATTCATTAGATGAAAGGTGGGCCCAACCCTCAACATCAAGGACGACTATAAATAAGAAGAGCATTAGCTAAAAAATAGGTATGTGAGAACAAGTAAGATTAACTTGAGATATAAGCTACTAAGAGAGTATACACTGACTTGTCCGTCGGAGTGCTAATTCTGGCACCCCAGACCAGAGTGTTCATTTCTTTTCAGGTGACTAGCTGAGGATCAAGAGCGTCCTACAGGATCCAGAGAGTATTTCCGAACCACTTCTCCACAATTGGCGCCGTCTGTGGGAATACTCCAGCATATCCATGGCGGGCGTGACGGAAGATCCTCCGGTAGTCGCTGACAACCTTACGCCACGAGATGATACCACTCCAAGCAACATACTTGGGCCAGAGAACATTACCGCACGAAGGGCCTTGAACTTTGACTCAGTTGCCCAGACCTCACCCTCAACTTCAGCACATGAGACAATGCAAGCGATTATGGATCAGGCGAAGCAAAAAGAATAGAGGTTGGAAAACATGATGGCTAAGAACAAACGCCTTCGACAGGATCTGGCCTTGGAGGTGGCAAAATCCCAACAGGCCGCGTGCCAAGATCCGGGACAACCTCTGAGAATGGATGGTTGACGACCTCGAGTTCGAAGACATGATGATGGCAGTGATTCTGACTCATCATCCCCAGAATCCAAAAAGAAGGGATGAGTCGAAGTCTCCAATTCTTCCAAAGGCAGTCCGCATGCACGAAATAAGCGAAGAAGAAATGATTCAGACGAAGAGGATCAACATGACCCCTTTGTGCAACGGATCACAAGGGCAGTGCTACCTAAAAAGTTTAAAGCTCCATCGTTCACCTTGTACATGGAAAATCAGACCCCACTAATCACATTTGACATTATAAGCAAGCCATGACGCTTCATGCAGACGACGAAGCCCTCATGTGTTGAATATTTCCGAGCAGTTTGAGACCATTGGCCACCAGATGGTATTATAAATTGGAATCGGCATCGATTAAGAGCTTCCATCAACTCTAAAAATCCTTCAAGGCGAGGTTCATCACCAATGAGGTCCAGCCGAAACAGGCCGATTCTCTCTGGGAAATGCAAATCCAACCAGGGGAAACCCTACGTGCGTACTCGGCACGCTATTGGGAATGCTTTAATCTAGTTGATGATGCCTGCAAAGACTTCATGGCCATCACAGCCTTTAAAATGAGATTGCATCCCGATAGTGCCCTCCGCAGCTCCTTGACCAGAAGGCCCCCCAAAACAGTCTGGTCGCTAATGAAGAAAGTCAAGGAATACTGCAAAGCGGAAGATGACGCCCTGCGGGTTAAAGCCGGGCACAAGGCCAACAAGGCGGCCCCGTCTGAAATCGTTCAGCCGATAAATTCTGTACCATTGCGGAGCTCTGAACCACAGAATCGGGCTAAACGAGACAAAAGACGAGATTCGCGCCGATCAAATGACCAATGTTCACACCGAGCTAACGAACAACTTCAAGTGGATAGTAGGCGCATAAGGCGCGCAAACAAGAAATATACGGAATTGTTGGAGCCAATCAGCACGGTTATGTCTAAAGTTCAACACCTTCCATTCTTTAAATGGCCACCCAAGATGGTGGGACCTCCTGACATGAAGAGACGGGATAGGCAGTGCGAATATCACAAAGACCACAGACATGATACCGATAGTTGTTAGGCATTGAAGGATCACCTTGAGGAGTTGGTACAAGATGGTCGGCTTAAGCAACATGTCCGAAAGAACAACTTAGCCAAAACAATTGCTTTACGGCAGGATTCACCTCCGCTCGGCATAATCCATATGATATGCAACTTACTGATAGCATCTGCAGTACATACAATTCAGTCGCATCCTAACCCCCAAAAGCAAATCACACCAGCGAAACGGCCCCATGAAGCTACGAGTATTACTTTTGATGATTGTGATCTGGTCGGCGTAATGCTCCCCCACAATGATCCCTTGGTCATTGAACTACGCGTAGACCGATTCACCGTTGAACTTGTTCTCATTGACTAGGGGAGCACTTCGAAAGTTATGTACTACAAGACCTTCGTCAAACTCGGCTTCACTAAGTCGGACCTGTCTCCAGCTCATTATCCATTATTCAGCTTCAACGCTAATCCGGAATATCCATTAGGCAAAATCACACTACTAGTTCGGGCAGGCTCCCGATCAGTGGATGTAGAATTTTTGGTTGTCAAGCTTCCTTCACCGTATAATCTCATCATGGGACGAACTTGGTTGCATACTGTAGACACCCCATTTTTGACCGTCCTCAAGACTTGGATGTTCTTGCAGGTACATCCATTGACAAGTTGGATTGCTCGTCGAGCACTAGAATTCCATGTTGGAACGCCACAGGTTTGAGCTTTCCAAACCCTGCATCAATTCTGTCTCATTTTTTGACCATGTTTTAGTCCTTCTAGCATGTTTTTTTTGGTGCCCTGCCGGCCATGGACTTTGGCGTACCGGCCATTGATATGCCCTGCCGGCCATCACTGATGGCCGGCCGGCCACCAGTGCATCAATAGATATTTTCTGATATCTTAGTGCCAGTTGTTTGCATAGATTGGAGCATCTTCTTGCACGTGGATGGTTGGATCTTTTCAAGAGGATTTTGTGTCTTCTATATATAGAAGTCATCCTCTTGCATGTAGGGGGTTACAAAATTTTGTGAGCAAAATTTCTCTCTCTCTCTCTCTCTCCCTATTTTGTGCTTGAAAGTGGGAATTCTCTATATATTTGCATACAACCTCTTAACCAAACACCTTCATCTTGGAGCTGAGGTTCTTGGAGACCTTGTTTGACCTCCTAAGGTTGGTTTTAACTAAGAATATTGGTTGTTTTGTTGTTGTGCTTCAAAGGTATAAAGCTTACCTCTTTTAAGCTTTGTTTTAATTGATTGCTTGGCCATCTCTTTACACTGCTTTGACCCGGTTTTTCAACCATAAAAAACTCTGTTTTTAAGGTTTTAAAATGTTGGTTTAAGCCATGTTGAGTTAGGGGGTTGTCTCCTCTTTTACTTTTTGGCTTGTGAACTCTTTTGTGCAACTTTTCAAGCTTTTAAAACAACTTTATTTTGGCCTTTTAACCGCTAAATTCCAGGGGGATTTTAGTGGTGAAAAGTATGTTTTGAGGTCCAAAATAGGAGGGGGTGGCCTCCCCTCCTTGTGTCTTGTTTGCAAGTGTAGATGGCCTAACATGTGAGCATGTTTTTCTACCTTTTTGTGACTCTATTTCAGCATGTTTTTGCTACTGATTTAGCATGTTTTAGCTCTGTTTTGAGTCTTCTTGGTCATATGAGCCTCATCTTGCATGGTTGTAGTGTAAATGCCTTTACTAGCTTAGTGATTTAAGGCCTCTAACAAGCTTTACTTGAGATAATTGCATGCTATGGCATCATTTAACATGTAATTTCAGTGCATATATCTCTGTCACACTCTCACTTATCTCACTCTTTCATTGCTTTTGAGAGTTGTGCTTTGAGCCTTGTTTATGAGCCAACATGTAAGCATGTTTTTCTTGCCTTTTATGCCTCTATCTCAGCATGTTTTAGCCACTGTTTTGGCATGTTGTAGCTCTGTTTTGAGTTGGTTTGGTATGTTGAGCTTGATATTGCATGCCTCTAGTGTAGTGCTCTTCACTAGCTTTAATGCTTTTGGCTCTTAACATGTTGTACATGAGTTATTTGCATGTTGTAGTATTATTTTGCATGCCATTTCAGCACTAAAAAGTCTGCAACCTCCCTCATTTCTTCATTTTTCCATTTGTTTTGAGGGTTGGTTAACCTTATGATTCTGTTTAAGCTTGAGATAGAGCTTGTGCTCAATGGCTTTAACCCTCTTTTGAGGGTTCCTCCTAGCCAAAGGCATGATCTCTCTCATGTCTTGAATCATCCTTTGGTTGACCCCTTTCTTATTAGAGGACACTTACCTTGGACAAATTAACTGAAGAATGGCTTGGTAATGCTAAAATGTAGGGGTGGGCAACGGTTTATCCAATCCGCAAAAATCGCCCAATCCGCCCGACTCGCATACAAATGGGCGGTTTCGCAAACACAATACGGGCGGATGCGGTTTGAAACATGACATGTTTGCGGGTTGCGGGTTTAACCCGCACCCGCAAGAACCCACCTGCACTCTTTTTTTTTTTTAATATTTTTATTTTTATTTTTTTATCTTAACCATTGATTTCATTCCTATATCCTACCTAGATATTTTTGCCCAAAACAAAACACCCTTTATTCTTTGAACTTATTCTAACATTACATTTGCTAATAGTATTATCTCAACTGAAACTGAATAAATACTGATCATATTATTATTGTTACATAACTGAACTTGTCCTGGATGAAGTGTGATTTGGAATTTTAAATTCCTTAATAAATATGGAATTCTAGTTTAGGATTTTGAAATATGTTCTTGTGTTAGTTTATGATTTGATTTAAGATTTTGAATAATTTGTTTGTGTTACGAATTGATTTTGTTGTGTTTTTAATTTTATAAGTTTTAATTCATTAATTATTAATGTTGGAACATTTTAGAAAATGGGGAGAAAGGGCCCAAAATAAATATTTACAAAATGAAAAAAAAAAATAAGGCTCAAATATAAATTTTTGAAAAAAAAAGTCCAATCCGCAAACCGCCCGCACATCCTCAAACCCTATCCGCACAAACTGCAAACCGCATTGCGGGCGGTGCGGGTTGTCTTTTCCCTAAACCGCATAGATGCGGGCGGGTCCAAACCGATCCGCAAACCGTCCAAATCTGAACCGCGAACACCCCTACTAAAATGTGTAAACAAGAATTGGATAAGTAAAACATGAACAAGATAAGCATGTTGCATTGCATTGTGTTCAATCGGACGTTATATTGAACACAAGGTAGATTGGTCCATTTCATACTCAAAGTGATGAAATGAGCCAATCTCCTTCGTTTCCATCACCCTTGATCATGCATGATAGGGTAGCGGTCCTTTGAGTCTTGTTTTTGTGCATTTATTGAAAATGTACAACTTGGATCTTTGGCCATCATGCATTGAAAATGCTTGATTGGTGGTTTTGGATCCAAGAGTGCCACTACTTTGATGTTTTGAGATGATAAAGAGGGGCATAGTACAAACATATCCTTGGAAAACCCTCCATTTTCCTCTGTCTGTGCTCTGTTGCAGTATGGTGATTCAGCACACCAGTGGCCGGCAGTGGCTCATTGATGGCTGGCAGTGCAACATCTTTGGCCGGCAGATGGGCGGCAGGCCACTGGTGCATTCATCAGCATTGTTTTGGTAAGGTGGAGCAACCCTGCAAACAGAGCCTCTCAAGAGCAAACCAGAAGGCGTTTCGGGGAAAAAATCGAGTGCATGCATCCTTCATTACCCAAGGCAGAGCTGAGGCAGCATAGTTTAAATATCTTGCATGATTAGTTAGTTGTAATTTAATTAACTTGTTGGTTAATTAGTTAAGTGCTGTAATAATTAGTAAGTAGTTTACTAGTTATTCGATTAATTTGTAATAATTAGTCTAATTAGTTTAATTAGATTAGTTGGCTAGCTTAGCTTATTTATTCGGACCCTCATTCGCGAGGGCACAATGTTGTAATAAGTGTGCGTGTGTGTGTGCATATCTTCTAACCCCACGTCTTTCTCCCTTTTATTTAACCGCTTTCGATGGTTAGATTAGGGACACGTTTTGATTAGCATACCTTATGCTTGCACGTTTGCATCATTCATTTGTCTTGCATGCACCGAGGCTCGGCACATCATTCAAACTACATCGTATTTCAATACACTTCTTTGAATACGTGTATCAAATTGTTGCATTCATATGCCATCTTAGATAGCCGAGCCTATTCAGTTGCATTATTGCATGTGTTACATTAGGCATTTTGTATAGTTAGGATCATGCATATTTCTAACTAGTTTTTGTTTTGGCTTGGAGTACTCGGTGAGTCTTTACGCTTTAGCATACTTGCATGAGTGTGAGTGTTGCCACGATAGCATGCTTGCCATGAGGATATGTGCTTAAATGATTAACTGCTTGAATGCCTATGGATGAAGGCTTGGTTGCTTGAATTGGAACAATTTGATAAATGTGAGTTTTAAGCCCACTTTGCGAAGTGGTAAATCATGTTTTTAAGCCCATCATGTTTGGTGGCAAATCCGCGTTTTAGCCCACTTGAGAGTGGCACCTTCAAACTGTTTTCGAAAACAAACATGAGTTGTTTTGTTTCAATTCTCGCGATTTAGTCTATACTTGTATGTGTGCGTCAGATAGTAAAGTTAGCTAAATAATCGGAACAAGAACACATGAGGTTTATAAAAAACATATCATGCTTAGTAGAGGCCGATCCTTCAATCGGGCAAGCGGGGGTGCTCATTTTAGGACCTTCCCCTCTCGTACCCGAGTTCCTGTGCCGAGGCAACTTTGGTGATGACGGACACGTCGCCTTTGGCACGAGTCAGGGTTTTCTAAATTTTTCAAAAATAAAATATTTAGGTGGCGACTCTGTAATCTGGCAAAGCAGTCCATTTTTGGCATTTTTTTATTCAAAATCTGATTTTCCAAAATGATTTGCCGGATTGGACTCTTTGGTGTTTATCAGTCTCACATTGCACTTTGTGAGATTAGATTCAAAACCGTGACAGGAGTCCGAACTGTAGGAGACCAATTCGCGCCTCTCCGAAAGGGGGGGGTGCGAAGAAAGTCGAGTCTACACATACCATACAGGCCGTGCCAAGCACCCATCATCAACTACTTCACTTTCCGACTAAATGCGGCATTGAACAAATTCGAGGTTCCCAGAAATCAGCGTAGGCATGTTATCTTCTTGCCATAAAGACACCAAGCGAGCTGGAAGTGAATTCGATTGAGGTGCCGGATCGAGAGAGCCTTGACGACGTTGGGCAGCTCCCAAGTGAGAAGGCAACCGGAGCCCTGGATCGGGTTGAAATTGACGGGAATCTTGACAAGTTCTTTATGGTCAGCGCCTCCCTGAGTAAAGTCTACAGGAAAAAGCTAATTTCTTTCTTACTCGGCAACCTTGATGTATTTGCATGGTCACCATATGAGATGTCGGGGGTGGATCCATCTGTATCTCAGCACCGCTTAAACGTTGATCCCAGATGTAAGCTAATTATTTAGAAAAGCCGGAGGTCATCCGCGGAACACATCGTTGCCGTTATTGAAGAAGTTGACCGGTTGCTTGATGCCGAGGCAATCCGCGAAGTAACCTATCCTACATGGCTGTCGAATACTGTGGTTGTAAAGAAGAAAAATGGAACTTGGTGTGTTTGTGTGGATTTCACGGACTTAAACAAAGCTTGTCCCAAGGATTGCTTTCCTCTCCCCAGAATAGACCAACTCGTAGATGCAACGGCACATCATCAACATATGAGCTTCCTGGATGCGTACAGAGGCTACCATCAAATTTCCACGCATCCGAAGGACCAAGACAAAACTGCATTCCTCACCCCAAGAGGAACCTATTGCTTTAAGGTTATGCCTTTCGGACTGAAGAATGCGGGGCAACCAACCAAAGACTAGTCACTGCCATGTTCAAGGAGCAACTCGGTCGTACTATGGAAGTGTACATCGATAATATGGTGGTCAAGTCCAAAGAAGAGAAAACTCATCTAGCCGATCTGAAAGAGACATTCGGCATTCTTCGCAAATACAAAATGAAGCTGAACGCTTCCAAATGTGCCTTCGGCATCGGATCCGGCAAATTCCTTGGCTACATTGTTAACCATCGTGGAATCAAAGCCAACCCGAGGTAAATCACAGCAATCCTAGAACTTGGCTCTCCTCGGTCGGTCAAAAAGGTTCAGAAGCTTATAGAAATGGCCGCCACACTCAACAGATTCATCATTCGTTCCACCGATCGTTGCCGGCAATTCTTTCATACCCTTCGGCAGAGTAAAGCTTTTGAATAGACCGCCGAGTGTGAAGCCACTTTGGACAGTTTGAAGACTTATATCCGATCAGTTCCACTCTTGACAACACCTTCGGTAGGTGATCCGTTCATTTTATATCTGGCAGTTTCTGACCGGGCCGTCAGCGCCGTACTGTTAAAGGAAGAACTAGGGGAGCAGTGGCCAGTTTATTATGTAAGCAAAGCAATGGTTGACGCCGAAACACGTTACCTTCCGTTGGAAAAACTTATCCTTGCTCTCGTCATGGCAACAAGAAAACTGATGCATTACTTTCAAGGGCATACCATTGGGGTACTAATGGACTACCCCCTCTGCTCAGTACTCCGTAGTGCAGAAGCATCAGGGCGCGTTTCAAAATGGGCTCTCATACTCGGCCAGTACGATATTCAATTTCTGCCCAGAACCTCAATCAAGGGGCAAGTGCTCGCTGACTTTGTGGCCGAATTCACTAGATGTTTCGCCGACTTTAAGTCTGATCAAATTCAACCTAAGTCGAATTGGAGAATTTACGTTGGGGACATTTGGCAGTTGTATTGTGACGGATCATCCTACCAACGCGGCAGTGGGGTGGGCATAGTGATCATGCCTCCCGACGGGGCAATAATCGAGCAGGCTGTCAAACTAGGCTTCGAAGCATCGAACAATGAGGCCGAATATGAAGCATTGTTAACCAGCTTACGAAACGCACATCTCCTTGGTGCTCGGCGTCTGCTTGTCTTCTGCGACTCAAAGCTAGTCATCAACCAATTGAAGGGGAAATACACAACCAAAAATGACCGTATGGCTGCTTACATGAAAACGGCGAATTTTGTTGCTGGCAAAATTCGACCATCATGAATTAAATCAAATAACCCGGGATCAGAACACATATGAAGACGCCCTGGCTTGCCTAGCCTCAATCATCAACTTAGAAATTAAGCGGACAATTGAAGTAGGATTCATCCCTGAGCCGAGCATTGCCCCCTTAGAGTTAATTAAAATCAATATCGTAGAATCAGGTCCAAGTTGGATGGACCCCATCACTACATTTCTATCTTCCGAACAGCTCCCGATGGACTAGAAAGAAGTGCTCAAATTGCGAAACAAAGCCCTGAGATATTACTTAGATCCGTAAGGAAAACTCTACAAAAAATCTCTTTCTGGTCCATACCTAGAATGTGTTCATCCGGATAAAGTCGAAGAACTCTTGACCGAAATACACGAAAGTAGTTGTGGTGCCCATTCTGGTAGACGTTCTTTGGCTCACCGAGCTATAACAGAGGGGTACTACTAGCCGACCATGAGAGCTGATGCCGAGTGTTACGTCAAGAAATATGAACAATGCCAGAAGTTTTCCCCTTTAACCCATTTTCCTGCCGATGAGTTGAGCTCAATCACCAGTCCTTGGCCATTCGCTCAATGGGGGCTTGATATCATCGGGCCATTGCCATGGGCCCCAAATAACAAGCAATTCTTAATTGTCGTGATAGATTACTTCACAAAATGGATCGAAGCGGAGGCACTAACACACATCCGAGATTTTGATGTTAGGCATTTTGTATGGAAAAATATCATAACACGATTCGGCATTCCAAGAGCACTCATTTCAGACAACGACACCCAGTTTGATTGTAGCGTATACCGAGAATTATGCAACACGTATGGTATTCGGCTCTATTTCTCTACCCCGGCTTATCCACAGAGCAATGGTCAAGTTGAAGCCTCCAAATAAGTCATCTTGGACAGCATTAAGAAGAGGCTGGAGAAAGCTAAAGGCAGATGGGTCGAAGAATTGCCCAGTGTGTTGTGGGCTCATCGCACTACTCCGAGGTGATCCACTGGGGAAACACCGTTTGCTTTATGCTTCGGAACCCAGGCAATCATCCCCCTGGAGATCGGCCTCCTAACCTTGAAATCGAAAGTTTTTGATATGGGCCAAAATGACATGATGTTGGCCTTGGATTTGACTCTGATTAAAGAATGACGAGACCGTGCCCTTGCATCCATGGCACGGTACCACCAGCAGCTCGCTAATTCATATAATCAACGTGTTCAGCTACGCCGTTATACACCAGGAGAATTGGTCCTCAAGAAAGTACTTCCCACTGCCAGGAATCCGGCTGACCAAAAACTGGGTCCTAACTGGGACGGCCCCTATCAGATTGATTCGATCGCACGAACAAGGGCATATCGGCTCAAAGACATGCATGGAAGAAGCTTGCCGCGCCCATGGAACTCTACACACTTGCACAAGTTTTATCATTAACTTGTACGACATGACAGCCTGTTTTGATTTTACGCCATATGTATCTTTCTTTTTTCAATATAATGTCCTATTTCCCGGTGAGTTCTGCTTGTTTGAAAAATCCTCCGAATGCGACCCCCCCTTCGTGAATGACACGATCGGCCAACACAAAAAGCCTCCGAATTCGGAGCGCCCTTCGTGAATGACACGATCCGCCAACACAAAAAGCCTCCGAATTCGGAGCGCCCCTCGTGAATAACACGATTGGCCAACGCAAAAAGCCTCCAAATTCAGATCCCTCTTCGTGAATCACACGATCGGCTACCAATAAAAGCCTTCGAATTCAGAGCGCCTTTCGTTAATGACACGATCGGCCAACACAAAAAGCCTCTGAATTCGGAGCGTCCTTCATGAATGACATGATCGGCCAACACAAAAAGCCTCCGAATTAAGAACGCCCTTCGTGAATGACACATTTAGGCCGAATAAAGCCTCCAAATTCGGAGCACCCTTCGTGAATGACATGATCGGCCAACACAAAAAGCTTCCGAATTCGGAGCACCCTTCGTGAATGACACATTTGGGCCGAATAAAGCCTCCGAATTCGGAGCGCCCTTCGTGAATGACACGATCGGCAAACACAAAAAGCCTCCAAATTTAGAGCGCCCTTCACAAATGACGTTAGGGCTAACACAAAGAAGCCTCCAAATTCGGAGCGCCCTACGTAAATGACACGTCTGGGCCGAATCTAGAGCGTCTTTCGTGGATATCGTGAACGACGTGAAGTAGTAAATCTGCAAGCATTGATCGAAATTACATGTCTACATTCAGAATAACGCGTTTTATTCAACAGATCATAAGTACAAGCTTTACATTAAAAAAAATCAAAATTATTCGGCGCCGCCCTCATCGTCAGTCTTCTCGGCTTCAAAAGCCTCGAACGGAAATGTGTAACTCTGATATAAGGGTGACGCTGGATCAATGCCCGCAGCCTGGAGTGCTTTTGTCCATCCATGTTTAAATCCGCGATTTTCGCATCGACAGACCTCCTCGGCTAGCTTTTCCTTCGTCTTGTCTATTCCAATCTTGCGACCATCATGGAATCCTTTTTCATAGGACCTAGCCTTTGCCAATTCAATTGCAAACATGCTGGCCGTGTCTCGGTCGGCGATCGCGTGATTCAAAATTCGGCGATTTACTCACTCCGCAACAATCGGATTCACTTCACTTGCCGAATGAGTCTCAGAGGTGCTAATCTTAACTCATTTTCGGCCCTCTCTGCACGGGCTTGAAAGCTCTGAATGCGAGCATCCCTTTGCTATATCTCTTTTTGCGCGGCACGCAGGCGCATGCCGATTTCATATGCAGTGTAAAGTCCCTTCACCGCTCCATGGATGCCCTCCCAAAAAACTTCGAAATCAGGTCGCCCAACCATCGACTACTGGACTTCCAGCAGAAAAATCTGTCTAGCGAACTCCACTGCCACGTTTGGGTCGCGAATGATCGAATCTGCCTCTGTCATCGGTTTGTTCCCTATGAAGACTAAAAAGCTCAATGGGCGTGGTGCTCCACTGGTCTCACTTCGCAAGCGAAGGGAGTTCCTCTGCTGTTGCCTTTCCTTCCAAGGTGACCTGCTTTGACAACGTAGAGAATGGTGCATTTCGCGTTCTCCCAACATCCTACTTCCCGTTCGCAACGGTTCGCCACCTCGATTCATCACTGAATCCAGCTCAGCCAGTGTCTTACCCTCTCATTTGCTATTGAAAAATATGCTTCTAGATATCTAGTTCAAACCCACTACTCTTTTTCCTCCTGTGATCTGCCAAATCTGGACACCAATATGGACCCTAAACGAACGTAGCCCCCACCCATCTTATTAATCGCGGGTGCAACATTCCCAAAGCGTTCCTTTCAATGCTCTGCGTCACAAACTGACGTGGATCAGTGGTCTTGTTCAATTATTCGGCGGCCATGTTCATCAGCTTACTAGCTAAAGGGCAGATTCATCAATCTATTCGGCTTAAATATCAGAGCTCCTAGCCGAATTTCCATTGTGCCCCAGCAAACTCCTGAACTGTCGTTTTTAGGTGGTCCTGTTCATCAACTTGCTGGGGCAAGGGCAGATTCATCAATCTATTTAGCCTAAATATCGGAGCTCCGAGCCGAATTGTCATGGTGCCCCAGCAAATTCTCGAATTGTCATTTTTAAGCAGTCCTGTTCAATTTTGCTAAGGGTAGATTTATCAATCTATTCGGCCTAAATACTAGAGCCCCTAGCCGAATTGCCATTGTGCCCCAACAAACTCCTGAACTGCCGTTTTTAGGTGGTCCTGTTCATCAACTTACTAGGGCAAGGGCAAATTTATCAATCTATTCGGCCTAAATATCGCAGCTCCGAGCCGAATTGTCATGGTGCCCCAGCAAATTCTTGAACTACCATTTTTAGGCGGTCCTGTTCAATTTTGCTAAGGGCAGATTTATCAATCTATTCGGCCTAAATACTAGAGCCCCTAGCCGAATTGCCATTGTGCCCCAGCAAACTCTTGAACTGCCATTTTTAGGCGGTCCTGTTCATCAACTTGCTGGGGCAAGGGCAGATTCATCAATCTATTCGGCCTAAATATCGGAGCTCCAAGCCGAATTGTCATGGTACCCCAGTAAATTCTTGAATTGCCATTTTTAGGCAGTCCTGTTCAATTTTACTGAGGCAAAGACAGATTTATCAATCTTTTCAACCCAGATATCAGTGCTATGCGTTAAGACGTTCCTATGCCCCAGTAAATCCCTGAATTGCCATTTTTTGGCGGTCCTGTTCATGAACTTGCTGGGACAAGGGCATATTCACTAATATATTTGGCTAAGTTGCAGTATTAATTCAGTAGTTTGTTCCATTCATCACATTTCATGTTTTTTACATCTTACTTAGCCTTTAACAAGCACATGCATCAGGCAGAAAGGCAAAAGCAATTTTCATTCATAAATTGAGCACAAACAGAAGTCATTTTACAAAAGAAAACTACCCTACGTTAGCTTTTGACAAAAACAAATAGTCAAAACTCTAACAAAATCTAACAAAATTTACATACACAGGATACTAAAACAAAACGAAAAATACTTTGACTCTAGGTTTTCAGGGTCAGACTCCAGCGGCTCAACGTCTACCTACTTGTACGAAATCGGCTGCTCCGATACCACATTAGCGGCAGCTAAGGCTTTGAGCCAGCCGTGTTTGAACCCCATGTTCTCAAACTTTGGCACTTCTTCTACATAATTCTCCAAGGCCGCATCCTTGCCAGCTTGGAATGACTTGTAAATCTCAGATTCGGTGTTTGCCATCGCCTTCTTCGACTCCTCCAAATCGGCCTCTAACTTGGCAATTGTCTCATTGGCCAATTTGAGCGCTTCTTCACTGGCATTCACCCTCTCCTCGGTGGCCAATCTCAGTCGGTCAGCAGCCTTGGCCTTATCTGCTTCAGCATCGGCCCTCTCTCTCTCTATCGCCGCTTCCATGGCCTCAGATTCGGCTTTAAGAGAGGCCTCTGCTGCCTTTCCCTTCTCGTTTTCCACCTCAGCTGTGATAAAGCCGACCTATTCGATAGCGTCATGTTGGCGACGACCAATCTCAGCTATCCTTCCCGCCGCCTATAAAGTAAGAAATCAGTAAGCCAATATAAAAAAATTTCTTTTCGTTAGCCTTGCAAAATTACAAATAAGGATCACGTACAAAAATCGCCGATTGAGCGGCTAATGCGATGGACAGCAGATCGTGCTCTTTCCTAAAGGTTGCTCTATCAACCGGCAGAGAAATAGAGGAGGCCAAGCTCAAGGCCACAGCTGGGTCTTTTACAGTCGATGCATCAGAAGCAACCGGCGTGTTCCTTATCCTTGGTTGTATTATAAACGACACCACCAGGTCTGACTCTTCCATTCGTGGCCATTTATCTACTAGGTCTTCCGAATAACTAGCTTCTTGTTCGGCCGGACGTTTTTTTCCCCTTTGCTCTGTCACTTGGTCATCCTGTTGATCGACAACAGGCTTCGTCTCAGCCACATCAGTCTGAACCACCTCCTCAACTGGAGCAGGTGGAGTTTCTGCCATAGCGTCGAGTGGAGGGGGAGGAGGTTCATTTCGTTCGGCCTCGGCTCTCCTACGGGCAGCCATCCTCCCGGCATTTTTCTGTCTGGCCATTTGAGTGAGCGACTCACCAGCCATACCGTTAGGATACAAGCCAAGTAGGTCCTCTAAGTCGGTGAAAATGTCTTCGAAGGACACATCTGCTCGGCCAGAAGTAGATGGAGGATTAAGGCCGACTTCTTCAAAAGCCAAATTTAGTGTCGCGTCAACCTCCTCTAATCCGTTGGAGTTGTCCTAGGATGGTTGATTCAGCTGCTCAGCGACTCCTTCGGCTGCTTGTTCGTCCGCTGGCTCTGAGTCCGAAGCCTCCAAACCAATCTGCCTAAAGTTCTTGAAGCTTGGAAAAACAAGCGCCATAAGGTGCTGTTCACCCCTCGGAATTGGAATGTTATCTGCGGCCGAAAAAGTAGTGTAGGTCGGCTCGTATCTCAAAAGAATGTGGGCCGCCCTCCCTTGTTTCTGGAGATTTGAACGGCCGAAGAACTGGAGTGCGGCTCTGATCTGTGCAAGTATAACGTCGTCGGCTGAAACGAGAACTTTTTTCAAATCGTTTCCTGCACAAATGAAATGGTAAGTATGTAGAATTTGAACCAAGTAAATATTTACTAAAAATTCGTGGGGGGTTAAACGGCCACCTGGTTAGCCCCTTCGCCTAGCCAATGGATCCTGACGATCTTCGCCCTCGCCGAATTCCCAGTTGCCACGAACAATGACCATGACATCATCAAGACGCTTGCCAGAGCTGGCAAGCATTGTCACCAGATGATGGTCGGTGTCCTTGGCCCTGAGGAAATAGCGCCCCTGCCGACCAGAGGATTTGGCCAAGGCATAGCAATGCCGAATGGCAGGGATTCCAAGGTTAAGCCTAAGGCGTCGGTTTAGTTCTACAATCCCCATTATTATTTAGTAAAAATTTACGTTCGGCTGAGAAGGAATTAAACCCCAATGGCGAAGGACAGCCCTCAAAAGTGGATGAAGGAGGAAACGGACTCCGCCCACAGCAATTGACAAGAGAGGAAAGACGATTGTACTCTCGTCAGTCCTCTCCGTGTCAATCAAGTTCTCTGCCAAGAGTGACAAATGGACATCGTCAGGAATAGAAAAATGACGACAGAAACCAGAGACTCGATCTGCAGAAAGAAGGGCTCTGAAATGTTTCGCCATCATAGCAGGTAAAGTGGACACTCTAAACAGCATACAAACAAGGAAAAGGAGTCGAAATAGAAGAGAGAAAAACTTACAAGAAATGAGGCAAGGAAGAACGGAAAGAAGTTGCAAAGGGCGTGAAGCGAGAGAGATGAACTGACAGGCAACAAGAAACCTTGTGCATTCGAAAAAGCATACGAACGAAGGGACAACACGGTTTCAAATCGTATTAAATGAATGAAGCATACGAAGGGGCAGGAAACTGTAATCATGCCTAAAAAGAGTAGGCGTTCTGACGCTTGCATTGGAATAAGGGAAACCGCTGTATTTTTTGACCCTCTAAGTCCAAAACCAAACATGCCGGCCAACTGACATTAGTAGGATGTTTTGGGGGGCAATTGTGGGGGCCGAATAGATTATTACGTAGGTTAGCCAAATAACTTAAAGAAGGAAATCAAGTCATGTACTAGACGGCTCTATCCCGAGAGACAGAGGTCGAATAACTAGATCGGCCGAAGAATCAGGTGTAAACCGGGCTGAATATGAATAGGTAACCAAATGAGCAGTCATTCGTTGGACGAAAGGTGAGCCCAACCATCAAAATCAAGGACGACTATAAATAAGAAGAGAATCAGCTAAAAAAGAGGTATATGAGAACAAGTAAGATTAACTTGAGATATAAGCTACTAAGAGAGTATACACTGACTTGTCCGTCGGAGTGCTAATTCTGGAACCCCTGACCAGAGTGTTCATTCCTTTTCAGGTGACTAGCTGAGGATCAAGAGCGTCCTACAGGATCTAGAGAGTATTTCCGAACCACTTCTCCACATATATAAATAAATGTGTGTAGCTTACTTTTTGTGCTCCTTTCGGATACGACTAGTCCTACAGTTTGAACTCCCGTAATTCTAAATCTGATTTCACAAGTGCAATGTAAAACAGTGGAAACACAAAAAGAGTCCAAATCCGGAAATTCTTTTAGAAAATCGATTTGAATAAAAAATGTCAAAAATGGGCTGCATGACTAGATTTCAAAGTCACCACCTAAACATTTTTGGAAAATTTAGGAAACCCGTGGCTCATGCCAAAGGCCACTTATCCGTCATCACCAAAGTGTTTCAGCTCGGGAACTTAGGTACGAGAGGGGAAGGTCATGAATTGAGCACCCCACTCGTCCAATCAAAGATCAGCCTCTACTAATCATGATGTGATTCTTATTTACATTATAGGCTTTTGTTCCGATTATTAGACTATCATTACTATGTGTTGCACACAAGTATAGATTAATTTGCAAAAATTTGAACACTTTGATTCCATGTTTGTTTGAAAATTGTTTTTGATACTCATCACTTGGAAATGTGAGTTTGTACATGTGGAGAGGTGGTTTGGAAATACTCTTCAGATCCTGGGAGACGCTAGTGATCCTCAGCTAGTCACCTGAAAAGATACAAACACTCCGGTCGGGGGTGCCGGAATTAGCACTCCGACGGACAAGTCAGTTCAGACACTCAAGATCGCTTGTTTACTAAGTTAAGTGAAGTGATTCTTACATACCTTTCTCAACCCATTATTCCTGTATTTATACCTGTTCCTTTTGATCCTCGGGACCAGGGCCTACTTTTTAATCATTGTCCTTTCTATTATTCGGCCCTAAGGATTTACACTTATTCGGCACATATATTATATTCAGCTTCCCACTCTCGTAGGATACAGCCGATTCATATCAGTCTTCCAATGGTACGCACCTTCTGATTTTTCCATATATTTGGCCCCCACAATTGCCCCCGAACTCCCCATTGACGATAGTTAATCAACGTATTTGGTCTTGAATTGGAAAAGTTGAAATAGGTCAGGCGGCTTCGCGTACCCCAATATAGATGTTAGGATGCGCACACCTTTTCGTTCATCATTACACTTTCCCGCCTCATTCGTGCGTCTCGCATTTATTGTGATTTGAAATTTCAGTCCTTTCAAATGCACAGTTCATCGAGTATTCGAGACTCTTGGACCGCCAGTGGATATCCCTTCTCTAACTCGCATCTTCTGCAACTCTTCTCCGTCTACCCTCGTCCCCCTTGCTCGTAAGTCTTCTTCTCTTTTCTTTGCAATCCTACTTTCTGTTTGTTATTTTAATTTTGGCGAACCCTTTATTCCCGTGAAAATGGCTAAACACTTGAAAGACCTCCTTTTTGAGGGTCGTGTCTCCGGATTTTGGCTACACTTTTCCATCCCCGACGATGTTCATCTATCTCTAGTGACGGACAACACTCTGGATATGGAGAGAGAGGATCGAAATTCAATCGTCTTTCCTCTCCTATCCATTGCAGAGGGCAGGGTCCGTTTTCCCCTACATCCATTCCTTAGGGCCGTCCTCCGCTATTGGGGTCTGATTCCTTCTCAGCCCAACGTGAACTTTTTTCAAATCGTAATGGGGATCGTAGAGTTGAACCGGCGCCTCAGGATCGATCTTGGCATTCCGGCCATTCGGCACTGCTATGCTTTAGCCAAATCTTCTGGTCGGCTTGGACGGTACTTTCTTAGGGCCAAGAATATTGACCATCATTTGGTAACCATGCTTGCCAGTTCTGGTAAGCGTGTGGATGACGTAATGGTCAATGTCTGAGGGAACTGGGAATTTGGCGAAGGCGAGGGTCGCCTAGACCCTATTCCCAGACGGAGGGGTGAACCAGGTTGCCGTGTGTCTCCTTGCGTTTACTGAACTTTTCTTTACTCGGCCTTCTCTCCGTGTCTAACCCTTTGTCTTTGCAGGTAGTAAATTGAAGAAGATTCTGGTTTCTACCGATGACGCAGTCCTTGCGCAGATTGCGACTGCACTCGGATACTTCGGCCGTCCAAACTTACAGAAGCAAGGGAGAGCGACCCACATACTTCTTCAATACGAGCCTACTTATACTACTTTTTTGGCCGCTGACAACATTCCGATTCCATCTGGCGATCAACAACTTGCGGCTCTTATCTTCCCTAGCTTCAAGAGCCTTAAGCAAGTTGGTCTCGAAGCTTCTGATTCGGGGCAAGACGTCGAGCCGGTGGTAGAGGTAGTCGCCGAACCAGCCGGAGAGTTCACTGAGGAGACCAAAAAGGTTGACGAGGCCCTAAACTCGGCGTTTGAGACAGCCAGACGTAGTCAGCCTACCTCGCCGTCCACTTCGGGTCGGGCGGAGTTTTCTTCTAGAGATATTTTTGAAAGTTTGGGAGACTACCTGGTGATTTTTTTGAAGGTATGGCTGGGGAAAGCCTCACACAGATGGCTCAAAAGAAAAATGCCGAGCGCATGGCTGCCCGTTCTGGACCTGCCTTGATTGAGTCTGTCGTACCCGTTATTGAAGAGTCGGCTCAGATTGTTGCGGCCGAAACGGCGAAAGAGGTTGAACAACCGGTCATTGAAGAACGGTTGATTCCGGAAAAGCGGGGCAAAAAGTGTAGCGCCGAGGGAGAGGCCGGTTCAGAAGATAGTCTTGCTGACAAAAGGCCTCGCTTAGAAGAATCGGACGTGGTTGTTCCTTTCATTGTTCAGCCAAAGATTAGAGACACACCGATTCCCTCTGACGCATCCATCATTACCGACCCAGTGGTAGCCTTGAGCCTGGCAGCTTCAGTCTCCCTACCAACTGATAAGGCATCCTTTCATGCCGTGCCGGATTTGGTGGCCATAGCCCTATCTGCGCAGTCGGCCCTTTTGGTACGTGAACTTTGACTTGTTTTGATTTTGGTTGCTGATGGCATCTAACGATCCCAACTCGTTTTGCAGACGGTCGGCAGGATCGCCGACTTGGGAGGATTGACTATTTGCAGTCAGAAGTGGTCGATCAAAAGAGCAGGGCCGAGTTTGAGATAATGAGAGCCGCGATGGAGACTGCGCGAGCCGAAGCCGAAGTAGAAACGGCTCGGACTGCCGATCATCTCCGTTCTGATGCCAAAGATAAGGCGAACGCAAGCAAAGAATCGCTTAGGCTAGCCGAGGAGGCGCTTAACAAGATGGAGACTGAGTTAGCAGAGTTGAAGGCGGCCAAGGAAAAGGCAGAATCTTAGGCTTTTGTCGCATTCGAAGCAGGAAAAGGCGCCGCCTTCGAGGAATACGTAAATGAAGTCCCCAAGTTTGAGAATCGGGGGTTCAAACATGGGTGGCTCAAGGCCCTTGATGCCGCTGGGGTTACATTGGCCTTGCCAATTCCTTATGAGCAGGTGGACGTTGAGCCACTTGAGTCTGACCCCGAGGATTGATCTGGGAGTCATTCGAATTTTGTGAAATGCTTTCCCTTTTAATGTATGTTTTTGTTTTTTTTTTTTTTTTTTGAGGACTTTTGTTGGTTCCAAGTAGTTTTCATGTATAAATTGGTTATTGTCTCTGCTCAATTTATTAATGAAAATTATCTTGTTGTTTTGCTACTACTTATGCGCAGTTTGTGATGTTATGTTAGTGAAAATTATCTTGTTGTTTCACTACTACTTATGCGCATTTTGTGATGTTATGTTGGTGAAGAATTTTTGCCTTTCACTACTTTAGATAGAATGATTACTCTGTTGAACTTTCTACGATTGAATATCTTGGCAATCTTATCATTCGTATGCCGAATAGTTTGTGGGTATTATGCTAAAACGATTCATGGGCCGGCTGGGGCACTTAATCCGAATAGATTGATTAATCTGCCCTTGCCCCAAGCGGTGCATGATCATTTAGGCACCGGATGAGACGAACTTAGGAGTTTTGAAGTCGATTCATGGGCACTACTTTAGATAGAATGATTACTCTCTTGAGCTTTCCACAATTGAATATCCTGGCAATATTGACTTATCATTCGTATGCCGAATAGTTCGTGGGTATTATGCTGAAACGATTCATAGACTGGCTGGGGCATTTAATCCGAATAGATTGATTAATCTGCCCTTGCCCCAGGCGGTGCATGATCATTCGGGCGCCGGGTGAGACGAACTTAGGAGTTTTGAAGTTGATTCATGGGTCGGCTGGGGCGATTAGGCCGAATATATTGATAAATCTATTATGCCCTTGCCCCAGGCGGTGCATGATCATTCGGGCGCCGGATGAGACGAACTTAGGAGTTTTGAAGTCGATTCATCGGCCGACTGGGGCACTTAAGCCGAATATATCGATAGATCTATCTGCCCTTGCCCCAAGCGGGTCGATCCAGTCGGCGTCGGGCGATTGAGGTTTTCACAATTAATGAGATTGCCTCGAGGGTGCTGCCTCTGTAAAGGATAAATGATTAAAGGTACAACTTTTATAAGCACAGTAAACAACTGACTCCAGCTTTTGAAGGTATCGTAGGAATGTCGAACAGACTTTTCTTCAACAGTAGAGGGGAAGCGAGGACGCTAGCTGAGCTGGGTAGAGACATGAATCGAGGTGGTGACCCTTCACATACAGAGAGTAGGAGTTCCAGGGATCGAGAGAAGCGTCAGTCTCCTTGACGTCGAAGCAGCTCGTCCAGGCGAGACAAGCAGTCGCAGGGCAGATCTTCTCAACCTCGAGTCGAGAGGGGATCTGAGGTGAATCCATGCCCATTAAGCTTTGCGGTATTTGTGGGGAATAGACCCATGACAGAGACAAACTCGATCGTTCGAGACCCAAATGTAGCGGTCTAGTTTGCTCGACAAATTTTTCCTCCGGAGGTTCAGCAATCGATGGTAGGTCGTTAGGACTACGAAGTATTTCACGAAGGCATTCACGGGCGGTGAAAGGGCTTTACACTGCCTATGAAATCGGCATGCGGTTGCGCACTGCCCGCCGAGAAATGGAGAAGAAGGAGGAACATATTCGAAGTTTGGAGGCCCGCACGGAGGCGGCTGAGCGCGAGTTAAGGAAGACCAAGGCGACTCAGGCACAACCCGCCGGGCAGGGAAACCCAATCGTGGAAGAAAGGGTTACCAGTCGGCTCGTCAGTACCGCGCTTGCCGATCGTGAGACAGCGAGTATGTTCGCAATAGAGACCGCAAAGGGGAGGGCCTATGAGAAAGGTTTTCATGAAGGCCGAAAAGTTGGAATCGAAAAGGCCATGGAAAAACTTGCCGAAGAAGTTTGCCGATGTGAAAATCGTGGATTTAGGCACGGTTGGATCAAGGCATCTCAAGCCGCGGAAGCTCTGCGAGCGTCGGGCATTGATTCGGCGTCGCCACTCTACCACAATAAACATTTTCCGTTTTCTGCTTTTGAAGTCGAGAAGAGTAAGGATGAGGGTGACGCCGTATAAGTATACTTATTGTAAGGTTGAAACGTAGATCACGTTCAAAACTATGTAATGTATTGTTTGCTTTATTGAATAAAAACGTTCTATTATAAATATTTTGTTGCAGTTCGTATTCGGCATGTATGTGTTTCGTTTTATTGTATGTTTGAATGAATGTATAAACGTTGATCGACAGGGTCGACCCATACGTGGTACGCCAGTTTATAGGCAGGGTCGACCCATACGTGATAGCCGTTTATTCCTAAATGAGGCCATTGTAACCTGGGGAAGCCGAAAGCCAGTGGGTAGAGTGGCTGCGGCAAATTCAACTCGTCTCGGGGCCTAGATTTTTGGCCAGCGCATGTGCTTCAAAAAGTCATTTGGATAACTACGCCGTGGCAAATGTCAACCGACATTTATCTCATGGAGTTTATCGTTAATGAAATTGCCTCGGGATTAGGGCCTCGAGATCGCTGCCAGTATTGAAAATAAAAGGAGTGGGCGCTTCGCGCGAATAAACGATCACTTATTATGTGAGGTGGGATAAGTGGGGATGTTAGTTAGAGAGGCTGGGAGTTTAGCCAAACCTGGTGTTGCAATGGAGCGCGGCAGAGGACCCATCCGTATGGGAGGTAGGACGTCCAAAAGTTGGCATGAATCTTCCAGTCGTCGAAGCAGATCACCCCGAAAGGAAAGGCAACGACCGTTGGGTTTATCTTTCCGTGTCCTGGATCTTTGCCTTGACATTGTCAATGGTATCAGGGGAAGTTTGGCAATGCACAAGTCATGGGCTTGGGCAAAGTTGGCTCAAGGCTTTGCAAACCGTGGACGACTTCTGGGTGACAGGAGTTGATTCGACGCTGCCGCTTTACCAATGCGTTTTTTTTCCCTTTTTAGATTTTGAGGTTGAAAATGGGTATTGTAATGCTCAAATGCAGGTTGCGTTTATGTAACAACTGTTTGATCAAATAAAAAGTTTTATTTCAAACATTTGCGTCTTATTCTGAATTTTTTATATGCTTAGTTAAGCACCCTATTTCGGATATTGGTGTGTTTTTTGTTTTTGTTCGGGCCAAAGGGTACTCCGAATCCAAAGACTTAATCGGCCTAAGGTGTCATGCACCAAAGGGGGCTCCGAATTCGGAGTCTTAATCGGCCCTAAGGTGTCATGCACCAAAGGGGCTCCGAATCCGGAGTCTTAGTGTGGCTAATCGTGATATCCACGAAGGGCGCTCCGAATCTGGGGTCTTAGTGTGGCCAATCGTGATATCCACGAAGGACGCTCCGAATCCGGAGTCTTAATCAGCCCTCAGGTGTCATGCACCAAAGGGGCTACGAATCCAGAGACTTAGTGTGGCCAATCGTGATATCCACGAAGGGCGCTCCGAATCTAGAGTCTTAATCGGCCCTAAGGTGTCATACACCAAAGGGGCTCCGAATCCGGAGACTTAGTGTGGCCAATTGTGATATCCACGAAGGGCGCTCCGAATCTGGAGTCTTAATCGGCCCTAAGGTGTCATGCACCAAAGGGGGCTCCGAATCCGGAGTTTTAATCGGCCCTAAGGTGTCATGCACCAAAGGGGGCTCCGAATCCAGAGTTTTAATCGGCCCTAAGGTGTCATGCACCAAAAGGGGCTCCAAATCCGAAGTCTTACTCGGCCCTAAGGTGTCATGCACCAAAGGGGGCTCCAAATCCGGAGACTTAATCGGCCCTAAGGTGTCATGCACCGAAGGGGGCTCCGAATCCGGAGTTTTAATCGGCCCTAAGGTGTCATGCAGCAAAAGGGGCTCCGAATCCGGAGTCCTACTCGGCCCTAAGGTGTCATGCACCAAAGGAAGCTCCGAATCCGGAGACTTAATCGGCCCTAAGGTGTCATGTACCAAAGGGGCTCCGAATCCAGAGACTTAGTGTGGCCAATCGTGATATCCACGAAGGGCGCTCCGAATATGGAGTCTTAATCGGCCCTAAGGTGTCATGCACCAAAGGGGGCTCCGAATCCGGAGTTTTAATCGGCCCTAAGGTGTCATGCATCAAAAGGGGCTCCGAATCCGGAGTCTTACTCGGCCCTAAGGTGTCATGCACCAAAGGGGGCTCCGAATCCAAAGACTTAATCGGCCCTAAGGTGTCATGCACCAAAGGGGCTCCGAATCCGAAGACTTGGTGTGGCCAATCGTGATATCCACGAAGGGCGCTCCGAATCCGGAGTCTTAATCGGCCCTAATGTGTCATGCACCAAAGGGGACTCCGAATCCGGAGTCTTAGCGTGGCCAATCATGATATCCACGAAGGGCGCTCCGAATCCGGAGTCTTACTCGGCCCTAAGGTGTCATGCACCAAAGGGGGGATTTGAATCGTCGACATGACGAACACTACAATGGGTTTGAGAAATGAGTTGAGCGACGAAGAAAAATGGTTTGCATTGCAGAAGTGATATATATACAAGTATCAAAGCCCATAGGTCGGTCAGTGATAGGGTTTTCATAAAATCTGTGCTTGTGCCGATTGCGGGGAGCCACGGATTTCTTCAATGCCATGGGCTGTCGGGAAGCGCACAAGCTGATGATAAGTGCTTGGAACGGCCTTCATAATATGTAACCAGGTTCGCCCCATGATGACATTATACGGCGAAGGGAGCTTTACGACCAGGAATTCTACTTCGACCGTTCTGGAGCCCGCTCGAACAGGTAGTATGATCTTCCCTAACGGGTACTCAGGATTCGTATTAAAGCCGAACAATGGGTGAGGCGCCGGAGACAGATCTGACTCGTTGAGGCCGAGTTTGATGAAAGTTTGGTAATACATAACCTCTGAAGTACTCCCTGGGTCTATGAGAATGCGTTCAATGGTGAACCGATTTACACGTAATTTGATGACCAACGGATCGATGTGGGAAGCTGTTGTGCCGGTAAGATCAGGAGTCATGAAAGTAATTGTCAGAGCTTCTCTGGGCCATTCGGTCGGAATACGTTGCTTTTGGGGGATTGGATGCGATTGAATTGTGTGCACAGTTGGAGATGCAGGCAGGCTGTAGATTATATGGATCACGCCAAGTGGAGGTGAGTCCTGCCTCAAGGCTAGTGCCTTGGTTGGCTTTCCCTTTCTACGTACTGTTGCAGTCGGCCGTCTTGCACCAGTTCTTCCAGGTGATCCTTTAATGCGTAACAAACTCTCAGTTTCGTGGCCATGATCTTTGTGATACTCGCACCGCCTATCCCTTCTTCGCGTGTCGGGTGGCCCCACCATCTTTGACGGCCATTTGAAGAATGGAAGGTGTTGGACTTTGGTCATTATTGCAGCGATTGGTTCTGACAACTCTGTGTACTTCTTGTCGGCACGCCTCGAGCGCCTGTTGTCAACTTGCAGTTGTTTATTCATCCGGTGGGAGCATTGATCGCTTGATCGGCGAGAGTCCCGCCTTTTGTCTCGTTTAGCGCGTTGCCGTGGCTCAGGGCTCGGAGGCGGCACAAAACTTATTGGTTGAGCAATTTCAGGGAGGGCCATTTGTTAGACATTTGTCCGGCTTTTATTCTCAAGGCATCATCTTCCACTTTGCAATACTCTTCAACTTTCTTCATCAACGCCCAGACTGTTTTGGGGGGTCTTCTGGTCAGGGAACTGCGAAGAGCACTGTCAGGATGTAGCCTCATTTTGAAGGCGGTGATGGCCATGGAGTCATTGCAAACGTCGTCGACAAGGTTGAAGCACTCCCAATAGCGCGCCGAATACGCCCTGAGCGTTTCTCCTGACTGGATCTGCATAGCCCAGAGAGAGTCGGCCTGTTTTGGCTGTACCTCGTTGGTGATGAACCTAGCTCTGAAGGATTTCTGTAATTGATGGAAGCTTTTGATCGAAACCGGCTCCAGCTTGTAATACCACCTGACAACTAATGGCCCCAGGCTGCTGGGGAATATTCAGCACATGAGGGCTTCGTTGTCTGCATGCAACGTCATGGCCTGCTTGTAGTGACGGATATGATCAGTGGGGTCTGATTTTCCGTCGTAAAGAGTGAATGACGGAGCTTTGAACTTCTTAGGCAGGGCTGCCCTTGCAATCCGTCGAATAAAAGGATTGTGCTGGTCCTCTTCGTCTGAACTGCTTCTTCTGCGCTTGTTCCTTGTATGTGGACTCTTTTCGGAGGAGCTGGAAGTTTTGGATCGTTCCTTCTTGTTGAGCTCCGTGGGTAATGAGTTGGAGTCGCTATCGGTATCCTTTGGTCGGGCTCGAGGTCATTGTCCACCTATCCTCGGAGGTCGTTCGAGATCTTGGCGCATGGCTTCTCTGGATTTTGCTACCTCCAGGGCCAAATCTTGACGAAGACGTTCATTTTCGGCGATCATGTTCTCCAGCCTTTGTTCATTCTGCTTTGCTTGTTCCATGATCGCTTGCATTGTCTCTTGCACTGAAGTCGTTGGTGAGTCGAAGTTCAAGGCGCGTCTTGCAGCAATGGTTTCCTTTCCGAGCATATTTGCTGGAGTGAGGTCATCTCTCTGTGCGGTCCCGTCAGGGGCTATCAAAGGATCTTCAGTCACGCCTGCCATGGATGTATTTGAGTATTCCCACAGACGACGCCAATTGTGGAGAGGTGGTTTGGAAATACTCTTCAGATCCTGGGAGACGCTAGTGATCCTCAGCTAGTCACCTGAAAAGATACAAACACTCCGGTCGGGGGTGGCGGAATTACACTCCGACGAACAAGTCAGTTCAGACACTCAAGATCGCTTGTTTACTAAGTTAAGTGAAGTGATTCTTACATACCTTTCTCAACCCATTGTTCCTGTATTTATACCTGTTCCTTTTGATCCTCGAGACCAGGGCCTACTTTTTAATCATTGTCCTTTCTATTATTCGGGCCTAAGGATTTACACTTATTCGGCACATATATTATATTCAGCTTCCCACTCTCGTAGGATACAGCTAATTAATATTAGTCTTCCAATGGTACGCACCTTCTGATTTTTCCATATATTCGGCCCCCACAGTACATTAATCAATTTGTTCCAATTTTGGCAATTAGCCTTCATCCACCGGCATTCAAACAATTATATCATCTAAGCATTTAACCTCATGGAAAGCATACTTGACATGGCAACAATCACACGCAATGCAAGATGCTAAAGCAATAAACACTCACCTAATACTCCAAGGCAAGCCAAACAAAGCAAAATAATTAGAAAATATGCATGTTCCTAAACATTGTAATGTGACTAATGCAACGCACACATTTATGCCACTTTTAATAGGCGCGGCTATGAGCATGGTATATGAACCAATTCAAAGCATGAGATGAAGCACGTATTCGAGCAAAGAATTTTGACATTGGTTAGGATGACGAGCTGAACCCTTATGCGTGTAAGACGAATGGATGCAAGTCATGGAAAATGCTAAGTAAATATGATGCTACCATTATAAGCAGAGAAATAAAAGGGAGAAAGAAATGAGGATTGGAAGACATACAATATTATTACATATTTGCCAGCATGCACGAGGGTCTAAATGAATGTCCAAGTGTCCGAATTAAACTAACTATTACAAAATCAAATGAATGAATAAACAACTAATTAGCTAAGCTATAGACTAATAATAAGAAATAAGTTAGCTACCTAATTTATTACAACAAAGGTACACAATAAAACTAACTATCTAAGTTACTCAACACTAAACATTCATAATTATTATAATAATGCTAATTATATTTAATTACAATGATAATGAGAGCATTAATTTACAACATTTAATAGAACTAGAAAGCATAAGGATGGCATGCATGCGATGGTTTTCAGAAGCAACTCTGTCTGCCTTCCTTGGAATTTGCCCCGTTTCACCTTCAGTCACTGCCCCTTGTTTTTTGCAAAACACTCTGTTTACCAAACATTGGGGCCCGGCCGGCCCCCAATGAAGCCCGGTCGGGCCCAAATAGGGCCGGTTGTGCCCGAATTTTATGCAAAGCTCTATTTTTGTGTTCTGATGTGAAAATAGTGCAGACAAAATTTTCTAAGCATCTATTTGCCCCTA
Source organism: Camellia japonica (assembly GCA_030407325.1). Classification (NCBI taxonomy): domain Eukaryota; kingdom Viridiplantae; phylum Streptophyta; class Magnoliopsida; order Ericales; family Theaceae; genus Camellia; species Camellia japonica. The sequence continues at coordinate 113,983,362 of JAPPVO010000059.1, forward strand.
TTACACTTCTCTGTCATGGAAAGCCTCAAGAGAAGAATAGAGTCGTTTCCAAAACCATCAATGACCAAGTTGCTTGCTTGATGATCTAGGCCACGATTTGGACAAAAATCAATGAATGCAATGAATCAACACCAACCTGTAGCGACCCTGATTTTTTGTAAATCTTTATTTATTATTTATTTATTTATTTATTTATTTATATTATATTATTATTATTATTATTATTATGATCTTACTTTATTTTTGGCTTTATTAACTGTGTGGTTACATGAGAATTTAATGTGATAATTAATTATATATAATTGTGGGAGTCAGATATTGTTGGTATACGTACAATAAAACCGAATGACGATATGAGGACAGTCAAGGATGAAATTTGTATTCGGCTTCATCCTGGATGATTGCAAGACCAAATAGACTAATCGGCCAAAGAACCAGTTGAACAAAAGCTGAATAAATAAACGTGCAATGGATTGAGGGTGGGCCCGACCCTGAGGCCCAAAAAAAAATATAAATAGAGGAGCATCAGCCAAAGAGAGGTATGTGAGAACAAGTAAGATTAACTTGAGATACATACAACCAAGAGAGTATACACTGACGTATCCGTCGGAGTGCTAATTCTGGCACCCCCGACCGGAGTGTTCATTCCTTTTCAGGTGACTAGCTAAGGATCAAGCGCGTCCTACAGGATCCAGAGAGTATTTCCAAACCACTTCTCCACAATTGGTGCCATCTGTGGGAATACTCCAGCACATCCATGGCGGGCGTGACGGAAGATCCTCCGGTAGTCGCTGACAACCTTACGCCACGAGATGATACCACTCCAAGCAACATGCTTGGGCCAGAGAACATTACCGCACGAAGGGCCTTGAACTTCGACTCAGTTGCCCAGACCTCACCCTCAACTTTAGCACATGAGACAATGCAAGCGATTATGGATCAAGCAAAGCAAAACGAACAGAGGTTGCAAAACATGATGGCTGAAAACAAACGCCTTCGACAGGATTTGGCCTTGGAGGTGGCAAAATCCCAACAGGCCGCGCGCCAAGATCCGGGACGACCTCTGAGAAAGGATAGTCAACGACCTCGAGTTCGGAGACATGATAGTGGCAGTGATTCTGACTCATCATCCCCATAATCCAAAAAGAAGGGAGGAGTCGAAGTCTCCAATTCTTCTGAAGGCAGTTCGCATGCATGGAATAAACGAAGAAGAAATGATTCAGACGAAGATGATCAACATGACCCCTTTGTGTAACGGATCACAAGGGCAGTGCTACCCAAAAAGTTCAAAGCTCCATCATTTACCCTATATGATGGAAAATCGGACCCCACTAATCACATTCGTCATTATAAGCAAGCCAAGACGCTTCATGCAGACGATGAGGCTCTCATATGTCGAATATTTCCGAGCAGTTTGGGACCATTGGCCGTCAGATGGTATTATAAATTGGAACGGGCATCGATTAAAAGCTTCCATCAACTCCAAAAATCCTTCATGGCAAAGTTCATCACCAATGAGGTCCAGCCGAAGCAGGCCGATTCTCTCTGGGCAATGCAAATCCAACCAGGGGAAACCCTACGTGCGTATTCGGCGCGTTATTGGGAATGCTTTAATCTAGTAGATGATGCCTGCAATGACTCCATGGCCATCACGACCTTTAAAATGGGATTGCATCCCGATAGTGCCCTCCGCAGCTCCTTGACCAGAAGGCCCCCCAAAACAGTCTGGTCGCTAATGAAGAAAGTCGAGGAATACTGCAAAGTGGAAGATAACGCCCTGCGGGTCAAAGTCGGGCACAAGGTCAACAAGATGGCCCCGTCTAAAATCGTTCAGCTGATAAATTCTGTACCATTGCGGAGCTCTGAACCACAAAATCGGGCTAAATGAGACAAAAGACGAGATTCGCGCCGATCGAATGACCAATGTTCACACCGAGCTAATGAACAACTTCAAGTGGATAGCAGGAGTATGAGGCGCGTGGACAAGAAATATACGGAGTTGTCGGAGTCGATCAGCACGGTTTTGTCTAAAGTTCAGCACCTTCCGTTCTTTAAATGGCCACCCAAGATGGTGGGACCTCCCGACATGAGGAGACGGGATAGGCGATGCGAATATCACAAAGGCCACGGTCATGATACCGGCAGTTGTTATGCGTTGAAGGATCACCTTGAGGAGTTGGTACAAGACGGTCGGCTTTAGCAACACATCCGAAAGAACAACTCAACCAAAACAGTTGCTTTACAGCAGGATTCACCTCCGCTCGGCATAATCCATATGATATACAGCTTGCCGACAGCATCCACGGTACATACAATTCAGTCGCATCCTAACCCCCAAAAGCAAATCCCAACAGCGAAACGGCCCCATGAAGTTGCGAGTATTACTTTCGATGATTCTGATTTGATCGGCGTAACGTTCCCCCACAATGATCCCTTGGTCATCGAACTACGTGTAAACCGATTCACCGTTGAACGTGTTCTTATTGACCACTGGAGTACTTCAGAAGTTATGTGCTACAAGACCATCGTCAAACTCGTCTTCACTGAGTCGGACCTGTCTCCAGCTCATTATCTGTTATTCAGCTTCAACGCTAATCTGGAATATCTGTTGGGCAAAATCACACTACCAGTTCGGGCGGGCTCTCGATCAGTGGATGTAGAATTTTTGGTTGTCAAGCTTCCTTCACCGTATAATCTCATGATGGGACGAACTTGGCTGCACACCATGGAAGCCGTGCTAAGCACCTATCCTCAACTACTTCGCTTTCTGACTGAGCGCGACATTGAGCAAATTCGAGGTTCCCAGAAATCGGCGCAGGAATGCTATCTTCTTGCTGCAAAGACACCAAGAGAGCTGGAAGTGAATTCCATTGAGGTGCCAAATCAAGAGAGCCTCGACGACGTTGGGCGGCTCCCAAGTGAAAAAGAAACCGGAGCCCTGGATCGGGTCGAAATTGACGGGAATCCTGACAAGTTCTTCATGGTCGGCGCTTCCTTGAATAAAGTTGACAGGCAGGAGCTAATTTCCTTCTTACTCGACAACCTTGATGTATTTTCATGGTCACCATATGAGATGCGGGGGTGGATCTATCTGTGTTCCAGCACCGCTTAAACGTTGATCCCAAACGTATGCCGATTATTCAGAAAAGTTGGCGTTCAGCCGCGGAACACACTGTCGTCGTTGTCGAAGAAGTTGACCGGTTGCTTGATACCGGGGCAATCCGCAAAGTGACCTATCCTACATGGCTGTCGAATACTGTGGTTGTAAAGAAGAAAAATGGAACTTGGCGTGTTTGTGTGGATTTCACAGACTTAAACAAAGCTTGTCCCAAGGATTGCTTTCCCCTCCCCAGAATAGACCAACTCGTAGATGCAACGGCACATCATCAACATATGAGCTTCTTGGATGCGTACAGAGGCTACCATCAAATTGCCATGCATCCAGAGGACCAAGACAAAACCACATTCCTCACCCCAAGAGGAACCTATTGCTATAAGGTTATGCCTTTTGGGCTGAAGAATGCGGGGGCAACCTACCAAAAACTAGTCACTGCCATGTTCAAGGAGAACTCGGCCGTACTATGGAAGCGTACATCGATGATATGGTGGTCAAGTCCAAAGAAGAGAAAACTCATCTAGCCGATCTGGAAGAGACATTTAGCATTCTTCGCAAATATAAAATGTAGTTGAACGCTTCCAAATGTGCCTTTGGCATCGGATCTGGCAAATTCCTTAGCTACATTGTTAACCACCGCAAAATCGAAGCCAACCCGAAGCAAATCACAGCAATCCTAGAACTTGGCTCTCCTCGGTTGGTCAAGGAGGTTCAAAAGCTGATGGGAATGGCCGCCGCACTCAACAGGTTCATCAGTCGTTCCACAGATCGCTGCCAACAATTCTTTCATACCCTTCGGCAAGGTAAAGCTTTTGAATGGACCCCCGAGTGCGAAGCCGCTTTGGACAGTTTGAAGACTTACCTCCAATCAGTTCCACTCTTGACAACACCTTCAGCAGGTGATCCGCTCATTTTATATCTGGTAGTTTCCGACTAGACCATCAGCGCCATACTGTTAAAGGAAGAACTAGGGGAGCAGCGGCCAGTTTATTATGTGAGCAAAGCAATGGTTGACACCGAAACACGTTACCTTCCTTTGGAAAAACTTATCCTTGCTCTCGTCATGGCAGCAAGAAAACTGATGCATTACTTTCAGGGGCATACCATTGGGGTACTAACGAACTACCCCCTCCGGTCAGTACTCCGTAATGCAGAAACATCAGGGCGCATTTCAAAATGGGCTCTTGAACTCGGCCAATACGATATTCAATTTCTGCCCAAAACCTCAATCAAAGGGCAAGTGCTTGCAGACTTTGTGAACGAATTCACTGGATGTCTCGCCGACTTTAAGTCTGATCAAATTCAACCTAAGCCAAACAGGAGAATTTATGTTGGGGACATTTTGTAGTTGTATTGTGACGGATCATCAAACTGACGTGGCAGTGGAGCGGGCGTAGTGATCATGGCTCCTCGCAGGGCTTCGAAGCATTGAACAATGAAGCCGAATATGAAGCATTGTTAACCGGCTTACGCAATGCACTTCTCCCTGGTGCTCAGCATCTGCTTATCTTCTGCGACTCAAAGCTAGTCATCAACCAATTGAAGGGGGAATACGCAACCAAAAATGACCATATGGCAACTTAACATGAAAACGGTGAATTATTTGCTGGCAAAATTCGACCATCATGAATTAAATCAAATAACCAGGGATCAGAACACACATGCAGATGCCCTGGCTTGCCTAGCCTCCACCATCAACTCAAAAATTAAATGGACAATTGAAGTAGGATTCATCCCTAAGCTGAGCATTGCCCCCTCAGAGTCAATTCAAATCAATATCATAGAATCAGGTCCAAGTTGGATGGACCCTATCACTACATTTCTATCTTCCGAACAACTCTCAACGGACAAGAAAGAAGCGCACAAACTGTGAAACAAAGCCTTGCGATATTACTTAGATCCGCAAGGAAAGCTCTACAAAAAATCCCTTTCTGGCCCATACCTAGAATGCGAACATCTGGATAAAGTCGAAGAACTCTTGACTGAAATATACAAAAGTAGTTGTGGTGCCCATTCTGGCAGGCGTTCTTTGGCTCATCAAGCTGTAACACAGGGGTACTACTGGCCGACCATGAGAGCTGATGCCGAGTGTTACGTCAATAAATGTGAACAGTGCCAGAAGTTTTCCCCTTTAACCCATTTTCCTACCGACGAGCTGAGCTCAATCACCAGTCCTTGGCCGTTCGCTCAATGGGGGCTTAATATCATCGGGCCATTGCCACAAGCCCCAAGTAACAAGCGATTCTTAATTGTCGCGACAGATTACTTCACAAAATGGGTCGAAGCGGAGGCACTAACACATATCCGAGATTCTAATGTTAGGCGTTTTGTATGGAAAAATATCATAACACGATTCGACATTCCAAGAGCACTCATTTCAGATAACGACACCCGGTTTGATTGTGGCGTATACCGAGAATTGTGCAACACGTATGGTATTCGGCCCTATTTCTCTACCCCGGCTTATCCACAGAGCAATGGTCAAGCTGAAGCCTCCAACAAAGTCATCTTGGACGGCATTAAGAAGAGGCTGGAGAAAGCTAAAGGTAGATGGGTCAAAGAATTACCCAGTGTGTTGTGGGCTCATCACACTACTCCGAGGCGATCCACTGGGGAAACGCCATTTGCTTTATGCTTCGGAACCCAGGCAATCATCCCCCTAGAGATTGGCCTCCCAACCTTGAAATCGAAAGTTTTTGATATGGACCGAAATGACATGATGTTGGCCTTGGATTTGACTCTGATTGAAGAACAACGAGACCGTGCCCTTGCATCCATGGCACGGTACCAGCAATAGCTCGCTAAGTCGTATAATCAATGTGTTCAGCTATGCCGTTATACACCAGGAGAATTGGTCCTCAAGAAAGTACTTCCCGTTGCCAAGAATCCGGCTGATGAAAAACTAGGTCCTAACTGGGACGGCCCCTATCAGATCAAATCAATCGCAGGAACAAAGGTATATCGGCTCAAAGACATGTCTGGGAGAAGTCTACCACGTCCTTGGAATTCCACGCATTTGCGTAAATTTTATCATTAACCCGACTTGTGAGGCATGATAACTTGTTTTGAATGTTTGCCGTGTACAACTTTCGCTTTTATAATGCAAGACTTCTTCACTGTATGAAATTTTAGTTAAGAAAATCAAAAGCCTCCGGATTCAGAGCGCTCTTCGTGGATTACATAATTGGCCAAGACAAAAGCCTCCGAATTCAGAGCCCCATCCGTGAATGACACGTTTGGGCCGAGTAAGTCTCCGGATTCGAAGCGCCCTTCACGGATTTCACGGTTGGCCAAGAGAAAAGCCTCTGAATTCGGAGCCCCATCCACGAATGACACGTTTGGGCCGAGTAAGCCTCCGGATTCGGAGCGCCCTACATGGATTACATGATTGGCCAAGACAAAAGCCTCCGAATTCGGAGCCCCATCCAGGAATGACACATTTGGGCCGAGTAAGCCTCCGGATCCGGAGCACCCTTCTTGGATTTCACGATTGGCCAAGACAAAAGCCTCAGAATTCGGAGCCCCATCCGTGAATGACACGTTTGGGCCGAGTAAGTCTCCGGATTCGATGCACCCTTCGCGGATTTCACGGTTGGCCAAGAGAAAAGCCTCCGAATTCGGAGCCCCATCCGTGAATGACACGTTTGGGCCGAGTAAGCCTCCGGATTCGAAGCGCCCTACGTGGATTACACGATTGGCCAAGACAAAAGCCTCCGAATTCGAAGCCCCATCCAGGAATGACACGTTTGGGCCGAGTAAGCCTCCGGATCCGGAGCACCCTTCTTGGATTTCACGATTGGCCAAGACAAAAGTCTCAGAATTCGGAGCCCCATCCATGAATGACACGTTTGGACCGAGTAAGCCTCCGGATTCGGAGCGCCCTTCATGGATTACACGATTGGCCAAGACAAAAGCCTCCAAATTCGGAGCCCCATCCATGAATGACACATTTGGGCCGAGTAAGCCTCCAGATCCGGAGCGCCCTTTGTGGATTTCACGATTGGCCAAGATAAAAGCCTCCGAATTCAGAGCCCCATCCGTGAATGACACGTTTGGGCCAAGTAAGCCTCCGGATTCAGAGCGCCCTTCGTGGATTTCACGATTGGCCAAGAAAAAAGCCTCTAAATTTGGAGCCCCATCCGTGAATGACACGTTTGGGCCGAGTAAACCTCCGGATTCAGAGCGCCCTTCGTGGATTTCATGATTGGCCAAGATAAAAGCCTTCGAATTCGGAGCCCCATCTATGCAAAACACGTTGGGCCAAGTAAGCCTCCGGATTCGGAGCACCCTTCATGGATTTCACGGTTGGCCAAGATAAAATCCTCCGAATTCAGAGCCAAATCCGTAAATGACAAGTTTGGGCCGAGTAAGCCTCCGAATTCAGAGCGCCCTTTCGTGGAATTCACAATTGGCCAAGATAAAATCCTCCGAATTCGGAGTCCCATCTGTGCAAGACACGTTTGGGCCGAACAAGCCTCCGAATTCGGAGCGCCCTTCGTGGAAACCACGTTTGGCTAATGCAAAACACCTCCGAATTCGGTACTCTTTTCATGAATATTATGATTGACAAGCATAAACGCAGTTGACGAAAAATAGAAGATGATCATAGCTGAATTTATAAACATGAATTGAAACAACATACAAACATTTAAAATAATATGTTTCATTGAATAAATCAACAATACATAATTCGCTTCCAATCTACGTTAGAGCGGTACAATATGTTCAGTTTTATTCGGCATCCCCCTTGTCATCGCTCTTCTCGACTTCGAAAGTCACAAAGGGAAAATGATGACCCTGATATAACGGCGACGTTGAATCAATGCCTACTGCCTGGAGAGTCTCTGCGGCCTGGAGAGTCTTGACCCACCCGTGCTTAAATCCATGATTCTCACATCGGCAGACCTCCTCGGCGAGCTTTTCCTTAGTCTTCTGTATCCCAACTTTTCGGCCGTCATGGAAGCCTTATTCATAAGCCCTGGTTTTTGCAGCCTCTATTGCAAACATGCTTGCCGTATCTCGATCGGCAATCGCATGACTTATAAGCCGTTGGGTCACCCTTTCTTCCACAATCGGGTTAGCTTAGCCGGCCGATTGTGTCTCGGTAGTTTTGACCTTTCTTAATTCATGCTCAACCTTTTCTGCGTGAGCTTCTAAGTTTCGAATGCGTTCATCCTTTTGCTCTATCTCCCGCCGCGCGGCACGAAGACACATGCCGATTTCATAGGCGGTATACAGCTCTTTCACCGCTCCATGGAAGCCCTCCCGAAACACTTCAAAATCAGGTCGACCGACCATCGACTGCTGGACTTCTGGTGGAAAAATCTGTCGAGCAAACTCGACTGCCATATTTTGGTCGTGAACAATTGAATCTGCTTCTGTCATCGGTTTGTTCCCCACAAAAATTGCAAAACTTAACGGGCGCGACGTCGCACTGGTTTCTCCTTTCGAGCGTGGTAGAGGGGAGCTGCCCCATTGCTATTTTTCCCTTCTAGGTGACCTACTTCGACGACGAGGAGACTGGCATTTTTCACATTCCCTCGACATCCTACTCCCTATGCGCATAGGCTCGCCACCTCGATTCATCTCTGCGTCCAACTTCGTGAGTGTTCTCCCTTCTCCTCTGCTATTGAAGAATAATCTTCTTGCCATCCACAATCGTCCACACTGCTCTTTTCCTCCCTCAATTTATTGGCTCTGAATGCAACAATGGCCCTTCCGTGCACCCAGCACCCATTCCATTTATTCCTTATGGGTTGCCATCCCCGAGGCGATCTTATCAATGCTAAATTTTAAAACCTTTCGCCAGATTCGATCAGGCTCTCCTTGGCCAAATGTCGAGGCCTTACGCCGATCAGGTTATGAGTTCTTAATAGAATTCAGCGTTCCAGTTCATACATTAGCTGGGTCAAGGGCAGATTCATTAATCTATTCGGCCAAATGTACAGGCTTGGCGCCAATCATCTCATGTGCGCCAGCCACTCCATGAACTAATAGAATTCGGCGTTCCAGTTCATACCTTAGTTAGGTCAAGGGTAGATTCATTAATCTATTCGGCCAAATGTACAAGCCTGGCGCTGATCAGGTTGTGAGTTCCTAATAGAATTTGGCATTCCAGTTCATACTAGCTGGGTCAAGGGCAGATTCATTAATCTATTCGGCCAAATGTACAGGCCTGGCGTCGATCATCTCATGTGCCCCAGTCACTCCATGAACTAATATCATTCGGCGTTCCAGTTCATGCATTAGCTATGGCAAGGGTAGATTCATTAATCTAATCGGCCAGACGTCGAGGCCTTGAGCCGATTTACTCGTTATTTTATCGAATATTCATGTACCTTAACCAATTGTTAACTGCCAATTCATTTATTTATTCGGCTAAATAGCAAAGACAAGCATAGGATGTTTAATTGATTCGGTTAATTTATCGGATGTTTAATTTACTCATATGCCGCAAACAGAAACGCATAAGGAATTTTCATTAATAAATTGAAGACGAATAGTATATGCAGTAAATTGAGAAGCATAGGAAATTCTCATTGATAAATTAAGTACAGGTAGTAGTCATTTTACACATGAAAATTACCTTACATTTAAACTTCCAGTCGAAGTAAAGAAATGAAAATCTACTAACAAAACCTACAAAAACTATGCATCTAAGATGCCTAACAAAAATCAAAGTATCACCCTAATTAATCTTCAGGGTCAGACTCCAACGGCTCAACGTCCACCTACTCATATGGAATCGGCTACGCCAATGTCACATTTGCGGCAGTGAGGGATTTGAGCCAGCCGTGTTTGAAGCCCTGATTCTCGAACTTGGTCACTTCCTCCACGTAGTTTTCCAAGGCGGAGTCCTTTCCAGCTTGGAATGCTTTGGAAATCTCGGAGTTGGCTATTTCCTTTGCCTTCCTCGACTCTTCCGAGTCGGCTTCCAGCTTGGCGATCACCTCCTTGGCTAACTTGAGCACGTCTTCGCTCACTTTGGCCCTCTCTTCGGTGGTCAGCCTTAGTTGGTTGGAGTTCCTCGTGCTCTCGGCTTCAGAGTCGACTCTTGCACGTTCCTCCGCCACTTTCGATGCCTTGGAATCGGCTCTTAGAGAGGCTTCCACAGCCTTGCTCTTTTCATTTTCAATTTCGACTCTCAACAAGCCGATCTGTTCTATAGCGTCATGTTGACGGCGGTCGATTTCGGCTATTATTCCCACCGTCTGCAAAACAAGGAAGTAGAGATACAAAAAATAATATATATATATATCTAGGTGGAAGCCTACAGATAAGGCAAGTAATGTACTAATAAGGTGATTGAGCGGCAAGTGCAATATGCTGTAGATCTAGCTCCACCTGAAATGTGGCTCTATCAACCGGCAAGAAAATTGAGGAGGCCCTACTCAAGGCCACAGCCGAGTCCTTCAAAGCTGACGCATCAAAGGCAATCGACATATTCCTTATCTTTGGTTGAACAGTGAACGGAACAACCAAGTTCGATTCCTCAATGCGGGGCCGTTTATCGATTTGTTCCTTACCAGAGAAGGGCTTCTCGCTTGGCAGGGCGCTTTTTTCCGCTTTTCTCAACCTCCTGATCCCCCAGTTCCACTTGCTCCGTCTCGGTTGTTTCGGTCTGAGCCGTTTCTTCCTCAATAACAGGCAGAGAGGGCTCAATAACGGCAGTGGGTGGAGTTTCCGATCGGATGGCCTCGGCTATTCTTCGGGCGGCCATTCTTTCGGCATTTTTCCTTCAGTCAAGTTGAGTGAGCGACTCCCCAGCCATATTCTCAGGATACGCGCTAGGAAGGTCTCCTAAGTTTGTAAAAATGTCTCCAAAGGAGACATCCCCTTGGCCTGAAGTGGACGGAGGGTTGGATGAATTGAGGCCGACTTCCTCAAAGGCCAAGTTTAGAGCCTCGTCTACCTCAGCTTCCGGCTGGTTTGGCTCCTCGGCGGCCTCTTCGTCTACTTGTTCTTCCACCTGCTTCGAATCGAAGGCTTCCAAACCAATCTGCCTTAGGTTTTTGAAATTAGGGAAAATAAAGGTCGTAAGCTGCTGTTCGCCCCTCGGAATTGGAATGTTGTCTGCCGCCGAAAACATTACGTAAGTCGGCTCATATCTCAGAAGAATGTGGGCCGCCCTCCCTTGTTTCTGAAGGCTTGGACGGCCAAAGAATTGGAGTGCGATTTTAATTTCCGCAAGTACAGCATCGTCAGCTGAAACCAAAACTTTCTTCAAATCGTTGACTGCACAAATAAAACGGTAAGTACATAGAAGGAAAGCCGAATAAATATATAATAATAAAAAATAAGGAGCTATACGGCCACCTAGTTCACGTCTTTGTCTTGGCATGGGATCCAGGCGATCTTCACCCTTGCCGAATTCCCAGTTGCCTCGGACAGCGACCATTACATCGTCAACACGATTGCCAAAGCTGGCAAGCATAGTCACTAAGTGATGGTCGGTATCCTTGGCCCTGAGAAAATAACATCCCTGCCGGCCAGAAGATTTAGCTAAGGCATAACAATGCCGAATTGCAGGTATACCAAGGTTAATCCTATGGCATCGGTTCAACTCTATAATCCCCATTATGATTCGGAAAAAATTTACATTAGGTTGGGAAGGGATTAAACCCCAGTGGCGAAGGATGGCCCTTAAAAATGGGTGAAGGGGAAAACGGACTCCGCCCTCAGCAATTGATAGGAGAGGAAAGATGATTATACTTTCATCAGTCCTCTCTATGTCAATGGTGCTGTCTGTCACGAGTGACAGATGAACGTCGTCGGGAATGGAATAATGGCATCGAAAACCAGAAATTCGATCCGCAAAAAGGAGTTCTTTCAAGTGTTTTGCCATCCTAGCTAGCCTAAGGATTATGCAAAACTAAAAATAAACAAGGAAGTAGGATTCGAAATGAAGGAGAAGAGAACTTAGAAGAAGCAGAAGAGACAATGAGAGACGGGAGGAAGTTGCAGAGGTCACGAAATGGAGGTATATCGCAAGGCAACCCATAAGCTTTAAGTATTCAAAAAACTTACATTCGAAGGGACAACATAGTTTCAAATCACATTAAATGAAAAAAGCATACGAAGAGTCGGGAAGATGTAATGATGCCTAAAAAGCGTGTGTTCTGACATGTGTTGGAATGGGGTTAACCGTCATTCTTTTCTTGTCTTTTCAAGTTCGAAACCAAACACGCCGTTCGAAACCAAACATGCCAACTAACTGGCGTTAATAGGATGTTTAGGGGGCAATTGTGGGAGCCGGATATTGTTGGTATACATGCAATAAAGCCGAATAACGGTATGGGGATAGTCAAGGACGGAATTTGTATTCAGCTTCATCCTGGACGATCGCAAGACCAAATAGACTAATCGGCCAACGAACCAGTTGAACAAAAGCCGAATAAATAAACGTGCAATGGATTGAGGGTGGGCCCGACCCTGAGGCCCAAAAGAAAAATATAAATAGAGGAGCATCAGCCAAAGAAAGGTATGTGAGAACAAGTAAGATTAACTTGATATAAAAACAACCAAGAAAGTATACACTGACTTATCCGTCAGAGTGCTAATTCCAGCACCCCCGACCGAAGTGCTCATTCCTTTTTAGGTGACTAGCTGAGGATCAAGAGCGTCCTACAGGATCCAGAGAGTATTTCCAAACCACTTCTCCACAATAATTAATCCGAATATTTATATGTTTATATTTTTTATACATGTAAAAATGGTGTTTATATATTGATATATATATATATATATATCATATTTATGAATGTTATAATTATGTTGTATTATATAATAAAATATAATATAATATAATATAATATAATAGTATATTAGGTTAGTTGTGCCATTAGGAAGCGAAAAAGAGGATTGTGCCTGTGCGGCTAAGAAAACCGTGAGTGAGAGAGAGAGAGAGAGAGAGAGAAAAAAGAGCCGAAAAAGAGAGAAACAGTGGGGAAAAAGAGGAAATGAGAGAAAAAAAAAAGGGGTTAGGGTTTTGTTTTGGTGACTCCATTAGTTCTTCAGATATTTTTTTGATCTGTAAAAATAATTGTAAGTACAAAACCCACTTCTCTTGATTTATGTTTAATTTTTTTTATTTTTATTTTGTTTGTTTTGTACTCAATTTATATTTCGATGTGTACAAGCAAGAAACTAAATGCCACCATATCTCGGGAAACTACCCCTTCGTCTTGATGTGGGTGGAACTACTTGTCTTGTCAAGTAACAAGAATTAATGTATTTTTGTTGGTGTTTGGCGGACATGTGGGTGTCAAATATTTGTACTCATACCAGTATACTTGTATACTGACCCATTTTGTCTCTTGGCATCTCGGGTGCGTTCTATTTGAGCGCAGCCGAGCTTCCTTTGCAGGATTAGTTGGGACTACGGTGGTGACGAGAAATAACTATAGTTGTTGGACATGTCATTTGGACTTCTTTTGTTTTCTTGAGCTTAGGGTTAATATTAGCTTATGTAGTTATTATTTTTTTTTATGACGTTAGTATTTTGATAATTTGGCATGGTTTGTAACTTTATATTGTTTAAGTTGTTTTGACTATTTATTGTTACTTTAATGTTAGAGGTATTAGATAGTTATGAAATTATAGTGGATGATTTGGTTGGCGTTTTGCAAGTTCTTTTTTTTTATCCTTTGTAATCTTTTGAGCATGGAAATTTACTTAAACCTTATGGAGACAAGAACAGTTAGATTTTGTTTCACCCCTAGGATTTGAATGATGGAATATTGATTGGGTCTTAGTCCTAATTTAATATTTAATTGTCCAAATTTTGGGGTGTGACACAACCCCTCCCCTTTATCTTGGAGTGAGCTCAAAGGGGGGAGTAAAAACGCTTCAAGGGTCGTCAAAACACCATGAATTGACGTGTGACGACTCTTGACACAATAGACGCACCATAACGTCCGGCCGAACCCAAGCAATATAACTTATGTTCTTTATGTTGGTTAGTTCATTTTAAGCCAAATTCATTAGTCTTTGCCATTCTTTAATCCATTTGTCCAAGGTGATGATTACGTCCACTAGAGATTACATCCACTAAATGAGAAGCATGTCAAACGGTAAGTAATTCTCAAAATGAAAAAGGGACCATGCCGTTGACGATGAACCTCCGTAGAGATTAAGCCATTGAGAATAGATCTCTAGCTCATGTTTTGAACAACCATCAACCAGTTAAAACAACTCTCAAATGAAAGAAATAAATGGTAAGTTGCTTATTAAAATGAGGCTCTTAACATGGATATCAATTAAAGAAAAGCTAAGAACAACATATAACAAGCTATATATGAGAACTTATGATACAACAGACGAACTAATCAAAACTTGAACCAATTAAATAACCCAGGACAGCCCTAAAACAACCCCTAATACGTGAAAAACAGTGGCTCAAATTGCATGAAAAGAGCCCAAAAAGCAAACAACAAGCAAAGAAAATAAGGCTAGTAAGCAAGAACAAGGAGGGGTGGCTAGCCCCTTCACCTTTGAAACCTTAAAGCATGATTTTTAGCCTCTTTTAAACTCTGAAAATCAATTTGGAAAGCAAAGAAAAGGGTGTAAAACAAGGGTTTGAGCTATAGGTGAAGGTGCAAGAAAGAGTGTTAACTCTCTTTACCCTTTGGTAGCTATCCAAACCCAAGCTTAGACACTTGAAATGGATTTAAGACAACATAAAAACACAAGAAGTAGATAGCAAAAGATAGAACGAGAAGTAAAAGAGAAGGTGGTAAGCTTATACCTCTCAAAGAAATAAGCTTTTGTTTGTAACACAAACTTGGTTCAAGTGCACTCTTAAGCTTGAATTGTGATGCTCAAGCCTCAACCAAGGTTTAAGGTTATGATCTTGATGTATGGTGTATAGATATTGGTCAAGAGAGATAGGTTGGCTCAAAGATGACTTGTATAGGAAGAAGGAGCTTTCTCTTGTGTGTATAGATTCTTTAGAAATTTGCTAGCCCTCAAAACAGAGGTATAACCTCATTTTTATAGAATTTAAGCAAAACAAGTCGAAAATATCTTCAAAAAAAGACAGCTGGCGGGCTCTCACCCAGAGCAGTGTGTATCTCCATCGAGGCACGGCCGGGCCCTAATAACCACGGCCGGCTCCCAATGGGGCATAGCCAGGCCCTAATGCGTTGCCCACTCCCTTGTTTCAAACTCAGTATAAGGTAGCACAATGTTAAAAAATGAACCTCTGAGATAAGAATGAGAGAAGTAAGAAGGTTTTGGAATTATTTCGAGGCTCGACCTTGGATTCCCTCATTGAGAACTCGAATCACACAATACAGTTTTCATCATCGAGTGCGCTGGACCAAGCGCCTAAGTCTTACGGGTGGTCAAAAATGGGGTGTCTACAGTTGCCTCTCTTTAATAGAGCTCGAAGTCATAAAATGACATGAGTGAATGTCAAAGCCCAGAGACGACCCATTTGACGCGGCCGTAAGACTTGGGCAAGAAGATAAACCAAAATACAAATACCAAAGGTTGAACTCGAAGGTTTCCTACGTATCCCTTTGTAAGGAATCAAACCTGTGTAGTTCAAGGGCAAAATGCAAAATGATATGCAAGAATCATAATTTATGATCATGCAATGAAACAATGCGATGAAACACTCACATATATTTTAACAAACAATGAAACAATACAACAAGCAATAATAGGAATACAACACTTGAACAAAAGCATAAATCCAAGCAAAATAAGCTAAGCTGTGTCTCACACGAAAAGAAGCGAGTAAATAACCAAGCCTCCCATGGGAAAGACAAAGAAAGCACAAACCAAACTATGTCTCTCATAAACAGGATGTAAAAAAATGCAAACCTAACTACGCCTCACATAGGAAGGGTGAAAAAGATACAAGCCAGACTACGTCGCACGTAGAGAGGGGGAAAAGCCCCAAGTCAAACTTCGTCTCACACA
The DNA here is from genome assembly GCA_030407325.1 of Camellia japonica. NCBI lineage: Eukaryota > Viridiplantae > Streptophyta > Magnoliopsida > Ericales > Theaceae > Camellia > Camellia japonica. The sequence goes on from JAPPVO010000059.1 coordinate 113,999,404, forward strand.
GAGAGAGCGGAGGGTGGTGTGAACCCCAGGTGTACCTGACGGTTTTAACTAAGAAACTCGAGATCTTAACGAGTCTCACGCAAAAAGAGGAAAAGTGGTGTAAACAAATAGGCGAACCTTGTTCTTAACCAAGGTGAGCAATCCTCACACGTCGCATGCGAGAAAAGGAAAGGTGGTGTGAACAAACAGGCGCACCTGTTGTTTTTAACTGAGGTAAATAATCCTCACGCGTCGCACGTGAGAGAAGGGAAGGTGGTGTGAACAAACAGGCGCACCTGTTGTTTTTAACCGAGATAAACAATCCTTACACGTCGCACGCGAGAGGAGGAAAGGTGATGTGAACAAACAAGCGCACCTGTTGTTTTTAACCGAGGTAAACAATCCTCACGCGTCGCACGCGAGGGAAGAAAAAGGTGGTGTGAACAAACAGGCACGCCTGTTGTTTTTAACCAAGGTAAACAATCCTCATCCATCACACGCGAGAGGAGGAAAGGTGGTGTGAACAAACAGGCGCACCTGTTCTTTTTAACTGAGGTAAAACAATCATCACGCGTCGTACACGAGAGGAGGAAAATATGGTGTGAACAAACAGGCACACCTGTTGTTTTTAACCGAGGTAAACAATCCTCACGCGTCACACGCGAGAGAAGGAAAATGTGGTGTGAACAAACAGGAGCACCTATTGTTTTTAATCGAGGTAAACAATCCTCACGCGTTGCACGCAAGAGGAGGAAAATGTAGGATCACTAAAGGGGAAAACGATTCAAAACTTGACACAGAGAGATTAGAAGGCCTCGGAACATAAAGCCCGCCGAGATAGCCCAATTCAGGGTGCAAAATTAAAACGCGAACCAAGGTACAAAACGTAAACACGAAGTTAGGTACAAAACGTAAACACGAATTTAACGAAGCTTTCAAATGTGAATTTTAACAAACTCATCAAAGATATAAAATCAAAATAATCAAAACGATGCTTGAATTAACAAGTTTATGTGAACAAAACGACACAAAGGGAACAAATCTCTCTCCTTTTCTATTTTTCTCTTCTCAATTTTGCTTTGTTTTTCTCCTTCTTTTTACTGTTTTTCTTCTTTTCCTCTTTTCTTTTTGCTTTTGCTTTTGCTTTTGCTTTTGCTTTTGTTTTTCTGTCTTTTTGTTTCTCCTCCCTTGCTTTCTTTTTTTCTCTTCACCCTCCAAATTCAGAACAAAACCCAATATTAAAACAAACAAACAAAACAACAAGAACAAAAACAACAAAATAAAACAAAAAACAAATTGGGTTGCATTTAGGGCCGGCCAGGCCCTAATGAAACACGGCCGGGCCTCAATGGAGCCGACTGGATCGCGATAGTGGCACGGTGCAGTTCGGTCAAACCACATACCCCAGTTGATTTAAACACAAATCAACCCTCGTTTCACACACATACAAGGCCGAAACTCTCTCTAACCTCCCTCTCTCTCTAGATTTCCCCGTTCCTTGAGTTACCCAACAATCCTTGCAAATTTTTTTCTTAAAACCCTTTCAAATCTCTACGTTTTAATCGAACAAAATTTGATTTGGTGGAGTTTGAGTTTTTCTCTTGGTTTCTCTCACATTTACCCACACTTTCATTCCTTCTCCTTTGATTGTTTTCTTCTCTCTTTGTTTTCTCTCTCCTAGGGTTTTGGTTTTTTCAATTTTCACTCAATCTCACTTACCCCCTCACTTTTTTGCACATTTTCTCATTTTCCCCCATACGTCCCCATGGCTAGCGATGAAGTTTCCATTCCTGACCCAGTTGTGGGTATTGGTGCTATCTTAGGTGCAGATATAGAGGCCGAGGATGCTCCTACGTTGCCTCCCCTTGTCGATAGGCCATTTGACTCGACCACCTACTAACCACGTACACATGCTCTGACCCCAGGTGGTATCTTGAGATTCGAGGGCCTCATCCCAGGGATAGATGAGGATATCTTGCTGTGAGAACCAGCGAAGCACTTGTCTGCCGATGCCTCTACGGTAAGTAATCTTTCCTTTGTTTTGCACATATGTTGAATCTTATAAGCAAACTACTCGTCAATGTTGTACACGTATTGATAAAATTCCCCATTTGCAGGTGATAGCCAAGAGGATTAGCAGTTACGGGTCCACATCTAGCCCTCAGCACTAGTATGAGAGGCTTCCTATGGAGGTCCGCACACAGGTCAATACTGCAGGCTTTGGGGCTTTCTCTTCGAGGCTCATACAGATGAAGGCTGAGCCACTGCTCTACGGAGCCTTAGTAGAGAGATGGTAGGACACCACTGACTTGTTCCACTTCTCGTCGATTGGGGAGCTAACCCTGACGCCATATGACTTCTCAATGCTCACTGGCCTATGGATCGGAGTTAGCAGTCCGGTCCCATTTGATCCCGATATGACGCAATGGAGAGCCGCACAGCGCTAGCTCCCTAGGGCGATCCCAGACACAACCAGCCATTGGATTATAAGGTATAGTTGGTTCTTTGATCACTTCTCCAACTTTCAGCCAGTTACTCCAGATGAGGTTACCCAGTACACTCGCGACTTCCTTATGTATCTCCTCGATACTACCCTGTTTGCGAACAGGGAAAATACCATGGAGTTATATCTCTTAGGAGCACTGGTGCACCTACCACAGGTGGAAGAGTATTACTAGGGTGGCGCTGGCTTAGCCACCCTGTACTGCTACTTGAGCTTTGTATCCCGCCAAAAGGCGAATACACTTGGCGGCTACTGGAGGGTTTGGGAGGTACACCTCCTACTCACTTTTTGTTCAGCTTTGTATTCTATTCAACTTTGCATTTCATTTTTTGTTCATCTACTCATTTACTTTATCCATGTCTTTCTGCTTGCAGCTATGGGTTTATACGTATTTCACCTCCCTGGCTTCAGTCCCAGTGAGGCAGATCGAGTTGTCAGTACCCTGCTCCTGGTACTACAACTCCCGATTTGAGCGACGACACCATATAGACCGAGACTTCCCTTATTTTCGCAGTTTCTTTGACACGATCACTGCGGATCAAGTAACAAAATATTAACCCGTAACTTTTACATATTGTTTCCATACTACACTATTTCCATACTATTGTTTCCATACTGTACTATTTCCATACTACACTGTCATTCTCATACTGTTGTTTCTTATACCGTTGTTTCCATACTGCTCAGATCTTTGACATCTGACATCTGCTTGCAGAGGTTGACTGGCACCCCTAGGCGGGTATCCCTCAGGCAGCGAGGGTGACCTATGTAACCGCATGGCATTGCTCTACTATGAGGATTTTGTTCGAGGGTCCCTTTGGCCGAGCATATTACTTAGGAGGGCGATTCATCCATCAAACCTGAGGCATAGCTGATCTTGACATTCCACATCCTCCTCCTTTCGGCATAAGGGTAGTAGATGATCTTCACGACGGACCTCATGTTGACTTCCTTATATTGGGGGAGGATGGTGACCGGTACCACGAGCCTAGCGACTTTAATGCCTTCTTGCAGACTCGGGTGATGGCGCCTCTTACCCAGGGCGTGGCCCGTGCCATTCTAGAGGTTGCTGCTGCTGCTACTTCTAGAGGCGCTCTCGCCGCCGCTCCCGCTATCGAGCTTCCTGTGATTCCTACTGAGGTCGTATACATGCAGCCGGATGAGGTGATCAAGCATATCCCTCTTGAGCACATTGAGGAGAGGGATCGCAGATTGGTGATTGCTTCCGACATTGAGTAGCTACACATTTCTTTATATGTCAGTTCACTGTACTTTCTGCTGCGTTTCATTATTTTCTGCCCATTATGCTTTATTACTTGTTGTCCACTATGCTTACTTTGTACCCACTGTACACTATTATCTTGTCTCATATTCCCAAATCCTTTGCAAGTGCCCATAAGATATGTGGATGACCTCCTTCAGATAGTTGACAGACTACTCCTGATGGTGCAGAGGAGACAGACTGCTCTAGTTACCCATGGGATCGAGGTACACTTTGCCCTTAGTTTACAGTTATTACAAACTTGCTCACAACTCTGTTGATCTCTTCTAATATCTATAATCTCTCTTTTTCCTTTCTTCTTTCAGCTTGAGCCAGCACCAGTTGTACCTGCAGGACCTCCTCCAGCTAGGAGACAGAGACGAGGCTCAATGAGGGCAGGGGAGGAGCAGACCGAGGGAGAGACAAAGTGAGACAGCGCTCACCTCTTAAGGTGTCTTTTGAGGAGTACACGACCTCCTAGGAGGAGGGGGATGCGGTCGAAATACGGTCCAATAGTCCCAGTGATGACGGTGACGCACCTCCTCCATAGCCGAGAAGGAAGAGAGCAAGGATGGGTTATTGATTTTTCTTTTGCTTTGTAGTTAAGAACTATATAGAACTATATAGTTTCAAATAGACCTATATATTTTGTTTTTGAAGACTTTTCTTTTGTTTTTTGGTCTTTGTAAATAATGATCGGGGTTGGACCCACCAGTTTATAAAAAGACAGATTTTTGCAGTGATGTTCTCACATGATATGTGATGAATAAATGGCGCTTGCATGATACTCTTGTACAAGACTGTTAACAACTGTGAATGCTTGCTCTTGAATTGATTCTTGAATCGGATAATAACTTATAACCGGTCAAAATATAAAATACAACTCGATAAAACGAAAATGAAATAAAAACAACTCGAAAATACTAAAAAACACTTGGTATAAATAAAACAGGACTCAAAATACAATCATAGTACACTGAAGCAAAGGTCAACACTTTTCTGCAACTTCACTGACCTAGGCCAACATTTAGACTTGGCCGGGTCCAAATAGGCACGGCTGGGCTTCAATGAGGCATGGTCGGGCCCAAAAATGAGGTTGGTCAGTGCTATCCAACTGTCATGCACTGCTCCTTCTCAAAGTCTATAAAAGGTGCTCCCAAGCTATTTTCCTGGGTCCTTGGTATTTTGCTCTCAAGATGAAGACCCTTTTCAACAATAGGCTCCGAGACTTGATAGCCACTTTCAAAAGCTCGAAAAAGGTGAACTTTTGTGGTTTTGGCCTAAACGCTCTTTTTCTTCTAAACTGTACTTTGCTTTGTTTTCTGTTCTTCCACACCACTGCTCAATGCTGGAACCTGATCACACACGTGTTTCACTTTGGATCACAGGAGATGTGTCCGACGATCGAAGAATTTCAAGCATTGATGGAATCCCGGCATGACAAAGAAATCATGCCTCAACCCCATTTTGGCTATGCCTAGGCTTTGGAACGGATATATGGGTTTTCAACACATGAGGCTCAGTCCTTGGCCGATGATGGGGAGCTAGACATCCTCGACTTAGTTCATCGATTTTTTACTATTTAAGACAGAATTGACCTTCTTTGGCGAGGTTATCGGCAACATGTTCTCTGTTTATGTTTGCTTGCGCAATTCCTTCTTGCCCCTAGTTTCGGCGGAGCCAACATCCGGTTGATTGAAGTGGCCCAATGTTTGAAAGAGGGTAAGAGTTACATGGACCTAGCCCTGGCCCTAGCCGAAACCTTGATGGATTTGGATGCCTTTCATCAACGAGAGACTACCCGCTTTACAGGGAGTCCGTTACTTCTTCAAGTATTGCCTCCTACCCTGCTAGTTTATAATTCTCACATCACTCGACACTCAATCTCTGTTTTTCTCTCAAAACCGCTTCCTTTCTTTTCCCTCATCGTACACCTCTCTATTCTTTAATCTCTCTTATTTTTCATCCCTCCCCATGTATGGCTTATGGATAAATTGTAAGTAGTGGACCCGTGCCCTGAGTACTCGACCAGAGCTTATTTCTTTCGCCAACGTCTAGTGGATTTCCCTTCAAAAGGGTTATGGTGTGATTGGATGTGCAACAGATCTGCAGCTGACATAACTTGGCGTTGCCCCTAGCTTACTTTGGCTGAGATGAGCTACAGCATGTCCCGTTAGCTAGGCATGCAATTGAATAGCCTCACATACTGCGTGTTCTATTTCTCCTTCTGATTCAAACGCTAGTTTGGACATGAGCAGACACATCTAGATGAGGAGGTGGAATACCCGACTTCATATTGATCGGTTGTGAGAACTCCAAGCCATCTAAGTCCATGAGAATAATCACCCATTTCTGACCAGATTGACGTGATGATATAAGGACCAGTCCAATTGGATCTGAACTTGCCCCTAAGATTATGGATGGGAGCCCAATTGTCTTTCAGTACCATGTCTCCCTCCTTGAGATTCCTAGACTTAACTTTCTTGTTAAAAGCCTTAACAATTCGACGTTGGTAGCCCTGGACATGATACAATGCCCTCAGTCTTCTCTTATCATACAACATTAACTCCTCAAATCTACTCTGTTGCCAATCCTTCTCCGCTATCTGACACTCGGCCATAACTTGCGCGAATGACAGTTTATCTGGCCAGTCCCTGTAGGTTTCCACCATCTTTCACAAGATGTCCTTGATATTCTTATTGACGGCTTCAATAGCTCCATTAGTCTGTGGTCTGTATGTTGATGACTTATGAAAAGCCATGTTATATTTCTCAAGCAGATCCAACACCTCTTTCTTGAAGTGCGAGCCATTATCTGAAATGATCTCGTTCGAAACCCCATATCAGTAGATGATGTTGTTCTTAATGAACTTAGCCACATGTAATGCTTTCAACACAGAATAGGATTGGGCCTCCACCCATTTAGTAAAGTAGTCAATTACTACCAGAATGAACTCATGTCCATTTGATCCCTTTGGCGTGACTACACCGATAACGTCGATTCCCCAGACTAAGAAAGACCATGGTGAAGTCATATTGTAGAGCTTAGACGGTGGTATGTTCATACGATTGGCATGAATTTGGCATATGTGGCATCACCAAACAAAACCAATACAATCCTCTTCCATGGTTGACCAGTAGTAGCCTTGTCTAGGGACTTTTTAGGCCAACATTACACCATTCATGTGGGCTCTGCACTCTCCCCCGTGAAGGGCCTCCATAAGATGTTTTGCTTATTTTTCTTCAATGCATAGCTTATGCATTCCCAGATGGCCTTTTTTGTATAATTTACCCCCGTAGATGATAAATTGGACGGCCAGACGACATATTCCCCGTTTGTCTTTGGCATTTGCCCCTGGTGGATACGTCTATTTTTCCAGAAAGTTCTAAACATCGTAATAACAGGGATTTTAGTCTTGGGCTTCATCTATTGCGGCGACGATTTTGTGACAACCCAACTCTGTGTTATGCTAATTGATCTTAATTATGATTATAATTATGAGCTTGATATGATTTTGAGTGCTAATTATATGATTATATGTGTGTTTGAATTTCTATCTATTCAATGTAAATCTGGTTGCTTTTCTGCTATAAAAATTAAATTGGAGGCCGTAGAGGCAATAGAAACCAAAATTTGCCGTATTATTGTGATTAGCATAAATTTTAGAGCCTATGGTGAAATTTAATTGAAAACTAATTCGGATAATTAGATTAAATTGATTAAATTAAGTACAGTTGATTAACTCTAAGCAAATATGATTAGTTAAACTAATCACCACTATATATGTGTATAGTTAGTGCTTAGGCTCAAAACCTTAAGCTCATTTTCACCTCTTGGCTGAGTTCATACACTCTAAGGAGAACTCAACACTTAGAGAGAGAGAGAGAGAGAGAGAGAGAGAGAGAGAGAGAGAGAGAGAGAGAGAGAAGAATTGTGAAGGAATTGAGGAGATTTGAAGAATTGGACTAGGGTACACTTAAATTCAAGCCTTAGGTATGATTTTCAACTTTGATTCTTGTAATTAAGACATGTAGAGGTTGAATTCATCTAATTCTTGAGTTCATATGCATATAATTTTCCAATGGGAGCATGAATTACTTTGAATTGGAAGAATTGAGTTGAATTGTGTACATGCATGCATGAATCACCATGTTGAGCTTGAATTTCATGGAAATATCCACATGCATGAAGCTACATTTGACATTTTTGGAGTTGTTTTATGTCTTACCACTTTTCATCTCATGCATGAGTTTTTAAAAGATTTGAAAAAAAAGAGTGCAATTCATATCATATATGGTTTCAACCTCATGATTTGAGCTTGGATTTGGGACAATAGTTCATGATTTTGAGTAACTGGTTTCAAATTAAGAGTGTTTTCATGTTACACAATGTTTTACCATGTTATTGGCATCAACTTGCAAGCTTTGAGCCTTTGGAATTAAGTTTTGAGCTTCAAACAGAGTTCTAGAAAACCCAGAATTCGACTTGTCCGCTCGAGCGAGGAAAGCATCGCTCGAGCGAGAAAGTCAAGCTCCCAAAAGTTTTACAGAAATTTGCTCAGTGGCTCGAGCGGCAAACTCTACGCTCAAGCGAACCCTATTTTGTAAGACTCCCCGCTCAAGCGTCAGAAACCTTGCTTGAGCGTGAAATGCATGTAACCAGTACTTTTACAGAGTTTTGCAGTTCACTCGAGCAGAGAGCCCTATTTCAAAAATTTTGAAAAGTCATTTTATGACTCGTTTTTCGTTCTCTTTCATTTCTAAGCACTCTTAGGCATGCATTGGACATTCTAAATGAATTAAAGGACACGAAAGAAGCCTAAGAGCATTAAGCGAATTAAAGAACGGATTGAATTATATTATGACCCCATGTGTAATGAATTATACAGGGTCAAGTGCAAGGACGAATTGAGTGCTGGAACACAATGAGTGATACTTTAGTAAAGACATGTTCGTATATGCTATTTTTATTTAACACCACTCATGTGTAAGTGTTCTGGGCTTGTGAATTCAAATTATGGATGAGTATTCTCCTCGTCTAATTGTGTAAGACTATAACGAAGTTGATAAGTATGAAATCACTTGAATGGACCAAAGGTCGTTTTGAACGAATATGAAATAGGCCTAAAGGTCGTCCTGTGTATTTGATTATATGGACCATAGGTTGTTCTGTATGTATATGAAATGGGCCCAAGGCCATTTTGTATAATTGTTGAATGGGCCAGAGGCCGTTCCAAATAAGGGAATGATTGGACCTGAGGTCATGTTGAATTGAATGTAGAGATGAATGTGAACATGTTCATGGACCATGAGTACGCATAAATGCGAAAATGGATTAGTTGGACCCAAGGTCGTTTTGTGTGTAAATTGGATCCAAGGTTGCTTTACATATGATGGACCTAAGGTCGTTTCGCATATATTAGACCGAAGGTTGTTTTGCCTATGAATTGGACCCAAGGTCGTTTTGTATGTAATGGACCAAGAGTCGTTTTGCAAGTATGAGTTGGACCCGAGGTCGTTTAGTATATGAATATGGATGGGACATATGATATATTGGACCTAAGGTCATTTTACGTTGGTATTGACCAACAAGTTTGGGTTATAACCTATGAATTAAATGAATCTCATTCATGAACTCCTATACTTTGGTATTATTCACTGGGCATTAGCTCACTCTTTATTTATATGTATGTAAGTGAGCAACAGGATGTCCAGCCTCAACCCTAGTGAGCCATGAGAAACCATGTTTTGAGGAGTCGACCAAGGTCGCCTCACACAAGAGGCTTACTTTTGTTTTTGTTCTCCTATGGTCATGTATGACCAACCTTGTGCATAACCTTGGATTTTTGTGTTGATACTGTTTTGAATGATCTTGGATGTACGTTGTATATACATAATGTAATTACTGCATGGTGTGAGTTATTATAAGTATATGAGAAAGTTTTTGGCTAAACCATGTATGCACAACTCGTTGGATAATTTTTGCAAGTATTGCTTCCATAGTTTGGCCCCCTATTCTTAAGTATGGTTTAATTTCAAACTGAGGCCATAGGTAATCCCATGATTACTGACCGGTTATGACTCTAATCCATAGGGGCAGGTTTGGGTCATGACAGATTTGGTAAGCAGGCGTATACTTCTGCTCAATAATGATTGGACGCATCTTTACTCCAAGTGGAATGTCTACCATAAAAGATAGAGTTGCTAATGCATCAGTGAACTAGTTACTCTCTCTCAACAAATGTGTAAACGTCAATTTTTCAAACCTAGGAATCAAAATATCCAAGGCCTGATGATACATCTTCATGTTCTCTTCTTTGACCTTCCAATCCCTGTTAGCTTGAGAGATAACCAAATTTGAATCTCCGATGACTTCTAGTCTTTTTGCCCCTAGTTCTAAGGTAGCTTCCAAACCAGCAATGCACACCTCATATTCTGCTTCATCATTGGACACTCTGAACCGGAGTTTGAACGCTAAGCGTATATGGGAATCATCGGGTGTTATGAGCAACACACTTATCCTATAACCGTACTGATTCGCCGCCCCGTCAAAGTACATCGTCTACGTTTCCTCTTCTATATGCAGAATGTTTTCATCTAGGAACAGGTATTCCACTACTTCATCTCCTTCTACCGAATGATCCGCCAGGAATTCTACCACAGGTCGCCCTTTAACTGACTTGCGTGTAACATATTTGAGATCAAATTCGGAGAGAAGAAGCAACCACCAAGCAAGCCTACCCGTAAGTGCTAGTTTCTTGAAGAGATACTTAATGGGATCTAATCTCAAAACCATGATTATAGAATGAGCTAACAAGTAGTGTCTTAACTTCCTGGTAGCCCACACCAAGGCTAGGCAATCTTTCTCCAGGGGAGTGTAATGAGTCTCGTAGTCTAGCATCTTTTTGCTCAAGTAGTAGATTGCCTTCTCCACTTTGGCTTCAGATTCGTAAGCTAGCATGCACCCCATAGTCGAATTCGTCACTGACAGGTACAAGATCAATGGTTTCCCCGGTTCTAGTGATGATAACACAGGCAGATTTTGCAAATATTGCTTCACCTGCTCAAAGGCAAACTGACAGCGATCGTCGCATTGAAATTTCTTTCCCTTCTTCAGAAGACCAAATAGTGGTTCACAAGTCAAGGTTAATTTAGAAATAAACCATCTTATGAATTACACTTTACCCAGAAAGTCACGCATCTCCTTTTCAGTCCTCGGTGGTGGCATTTCTAAGATGGCCTTGATTTTGGAAGGATCTACTTCAATTCCCCTTTGCGTGATTAGAAAACCCAACATCTTCCCCGTCGTCATCCCAAAGGTGCATTTTTGCGGGTTTAACCTCAAACTGTATTCCCTGATCCGTTGAAAGAATTTTTCCAGTGCAGTGTAGTGGCCTCCTCGCTCCTTGAATTTGACAATCATGTTGTCCAGATACATCTCAACCTCTTTGTGGATCATTTTATGCAGAATAGTGGTTGCAGCCCTCTGGTAGGTAGCCTCAGCACTCTTTAACCCAAACGGCATGACTCGGTAGTAGTAGGTGCCCTATGGGGTAGTAAAAGTGGTCTTTTCCCTATCCTTGAGTGCCATCAAAATTTGATTGTACCTGGAAAACCCATCCACGAATGAGAGCAGTGTGTGGCCGATGGTGAAGTCTACCAACTCGTCTATGTGTGACAAAGGGAAGTCATCCTTTGGACTAGCCTTATTCAGATCCCAAAAGTCGACACAAACTCTGATTCTGCCATCCTTCCTTGGAACTGGAACAATATTGGTCAACCATGTTGGATACTCAGATACAAGCAAGAACCCTGCTTCAATCTATTTGGTAACTTCTTCCTTAATCTTTAAAGCCTAATCTGGGCGAACTCTGCACAGTTTCTACTTAACTGATCAGGCCTCAGAGTTGAGAGGGATCCGGTGTTGTACAATCTCAAGATCGATTCCAGGCATGTCTTCATAAGACCACGTGAAAACATCTTTGAAATCTTTTAATAAAGCAATTAAACGCTTGTGTTCCTCTGAAGAAAACGTGGACCCGATCTGGACCAAGCGAGGATCTTCCTCAGTATCTACGTTAATTGATACAATTTCATCTATACAGGGTTTAACACGCCTCTCCCTCCTCATGATCAACCAAAATTTTCAAAACCCGAGGAATTTTTTTCTCTTCGTTTAAGTCAAAATTTTGAAAATCGAGATCAGTACAACAAACCAAAGGCACAGAAAAGTAGGCAAAGTTCACAACATTCTTATTCAAAAGGTCCAGATCCTCAATTACAGTGGACTCAAAAGAAAAGCTGAAAGATGACCTGGACAGGACTTTGGTATCCGGGTTACCACTCCTGGAAGTACCAGACTTAGAGGAACTCGAATCTGACTCCGACTCTATAGACTCAGTGGAATCAGATCCGGACTCACTATTCGATCCAAAACTGCCGATGACGCCTTGCTCAAACTTCCAAACTAGAAGTGGAGCCTTAGATGCATCCATGATGAGACTAGTGGAATCTGCTGCCGGTGTATCCCCAATCATTGAGATAATAAAACTATCCCCCAAGTTGACAGACTCAACTCCAGCAGTAGAACTTGCCAGTAGATCAGCCAGTGCTTTTCCCAACAGTTCTTCTTCTTCAATGCCCAAGCTTGTAGTTCTACCTTGATTTGTTCTAGGGTTCAGGTATGCTTGCTCATCCCCTTCTTCTGGTAACTAGTGTCTGAAAAAGATCTCGAACTCTGGATACCTGGTTTTTGTCTCCCAATCATACCAAGGCTCTGGAAATCCACAGAAAGAGAAGTCTTCCCCTTGGCTGACAAAACGTCCGTTCAAGGTCCCGTGTATTGGTTTGTGGACTAACTCATATTGCCTCCCAGTCCTCTTTGCTTTCATACTTCCTTGTAACTCCTTCCCCTTCCTTTGCCAATCTGCAGTAGTAAGTTTGTACCCCAGCCCAAAAGCGTGAGGGTTGTGACTCATCTCTTTGGCAATAGTACCTCCCGACTTACACTTCTGCCTAATCCTGATCTAGGAATATGCCCTTGTTTGTTCATCATGTAGATGGACTGAGCGCTCACGTAATTCCCATCGTCCTTCACCATGATGGTTTGGACCAGCCAGGTCTCTGCCAGAGAGAAGCCAGAAAGGAACACGTCCTCCTCCCCGTGTATGATTTTCAATAGTGGCGTGGTAGTTCCCTGGGGAGGATAGATCGCAGAATTTCCGTACACAATAGCAATCCCGTCTTTGAAGGGGTACTTTACCAACTGATGGACCATTGATGACACCGCTTTCATCTGATGTAGCCAGGGCCTTCTGCAGGGCCTTCCCAATAGTAGATTGAATGTGGCCGGTACATCCATTACATGGAATTCCACCTCGTGTTCGGACAGACCGATTAGGATATGGGTCTTGAACGTTTCCATAACATCCTAGCTCGTATTGTCATAAGCCTAGACAGCCTGAGTCATAAGTGTAAAGCCAGCCGACCTAAAACCGATGGCATAGATAGTCTTCACTGGACATACATTGATCACTGATCCGGTATCTACTAACACCACTAGAATCCACTTTTTCTAACTTTCCAGGGTTACATATAAGGGTCGGTTGTGGTTGGCACCCTCTGGTGGAAACTCTTTGTTTGTAAAAGATATCACCGGTGTAATGTCCCAAGATGTAACCAACGATACCAATTGGTCAGCAATGGTGTCAATAGGCAGTTTGGTCCGATTCATTGCCTCTAACAGTACTTGCCTATGCTCCCAAGAAGCCATGATTAACTCCCAGATTGATATGTCCGCCTGAATCTTCTTGAACTGTTTCAAGACCAAGTTATCTTCAACATCCTTTTCTTTTGATTTTTCAGCCTGTTTGTTGGAGGACTCCGACTGATCTAAGGTTACAGGTTGAAGTACCGACCACTTTGGGTAATGTGGTTAATCTCGTCAGTATACCAGGTGTCATCTGGGGTGTCAGCTTTCCATCCTTCGTCAGTGTATGCATGACTTAAGTCGTTGTCTTCCCACCACTCTCCTGCAGTCATGGCCGAGCTAGTGTCATGTTCTATCTGAAGCATGTTAACATCACACACCCCAACATCATACCATTCTTCCTCCACCACAGTCTTGGTTTCTAAATCCCGATATTTTTTTTAGCTTCCTTAACATCCTTTTCTGGTCACTGGGCTCCCATTCGACCTTTTTGGTAGCTTGGACATCACCCACCACTGTCTCGGGTTCTTCTTTCCCTTTTCTTTTTCCCTGCTCTAGAGCTATCTTTGTTTGGATCTCTTCTATCCTTTTCCTTTGAAATTGTTCCAGTGCTTGTTCTTTCTCCGTCAAAGGTGCAGCCTCAGCCTTGCCACTAACTCCAATTTTCTCTTCCTTCTCAGTCTCTCCTATCTGTTTCTCAACATCTGACTCCTCCTCACTCAGCCATGCATTGTTTATTTTCAGCTGGCTTGGATTTCACTATCCCAGTTGTACACTGCTTGTGTCCTCTTCTTCAAAGAAGTAGAGGTTGTCTAGATCCTCTTCCAGCGCGGCCAGGTCTTCTTCAAGTTCGGCCAAGTCATTTAGGCCCCGTTTCGGCCAATCATTCTGATTTTTCCCTAGCTAGTCCTCCCCAATAGCATTAATGTTGAGGAAGTCCAGTAATATGACTACTGGCTTCAGCTGATCGACGGCCACGATGTATAAGCTGAAGTCGTACTCCTCTGCTAGTGAGGCCCCTTTCTTTATGACTTAGGGATCAAGCTAGCCCTTCTCTGATGCACTTTCTTTCTTCTCCATTTCTACTGCCACTAGTTCGAGTTGGGTTGGTGGTGGCGTTAAATCCATCATGCACATGTCCGTGCCTTCTGAAATAGTCACCTCTAGCTTAGGTAGATGGGATGACGTAATGTAGGCACTGGGGTTAAAAGAGGGTGGTAATGTATGTATTTGGTTAATGTTTCTAGGTAGGGGGGCTTGGTTGTGTAGGAAGTGGGTTAGTAGTTACGTTCAGTTTGAAAGGTAGGGCGATGACCTTGTTGTCAATGAGGTCCTGGATCTCATGACATAAGCGATAGCATAGGTCCGTGGGATGGCCATGTTGCTAGTGGAAAATGCAATACTAGGTAGGGTCATGTTTGGATAGTAATGGGTCAATAAGTGGTTGAGGATTAAGAGGCTTGAGATGCCCATTTTCCATTAACAATTTGAGGGCGCGGGCTGGGCCCATATGGAGAGGGGTAAAGATTCTTTGATTTTGGGGTGGGCCGGTATTTTGTGAAGGTTGCGAGGTTGTGGCAATAGCAAAGGAATCAGCCATCTTGGCCGTTGTGACAACAGTACTGACATCTACAGGCCGCAGAATAGTGCTACTGCTAGCATTGGTACTCTGGGAGAATGGCCTTCTGGCAAGTTCACTAGTTCTGTGGATGATACCCTTCTTGAATGCACTCTCAATCTGGACCCCTAACTAGTGTAGGGAAGCAAATGTGGACAATGGTGCCACTATCATTCTCTGCAGCATATCTGGCTCCAAGGTTCTGGACCACCAGCCGGACTTGCTCTCTTTCAGTAGGTCTATTTGTCATTCTTGCTGCATTTTCCCTCCATCTGGCAACAAAGTCAATGAATGATTCTTTGGGGTTCTAGGTAGTAGCCTCCAACTCACTAATGGTTACCTCTATCTGAGTGTTATAAGAGCACTGGTTAACAAATGCCTCGGATAACTCCTCCCAATTCCGCTTTGTAGAGTCCTCCAACTTAGCATACCAGATGGCCGCCACATCAGACAAGGTTCTCTTAAACAGTGATAATTTCTGAGCCCTAGACAGGCCCATTGGCCTTAGCACATCTAAAACAAGCGGACATGAACAATTGGATCCCCACTTCTATCGAATCTGTCGATATGGGACATCTTAAATTTCTCCGATAATCTGACCGAAGCCTTAGTGTACCCGTCTTCAATATCTGGAATGGAATTGAAGCATTAGAATTTTTTCAATGCTTTCTCTAATCTAGTAATCTTGACCAAGGTCAGATCAATTTCATTGATATCAAAATGAAAGATTCTTGCGAGGGGTGGAACCGGAGGCCTATAAGCCGAAGTTGGGGGAAACATTTCCTGAGGATCTGGGATTTGGGGATTTTCTACTGGTGGAGGTGGATCCGGGTTTGGCTGAGTAGTTGGGATCGAATGCACGGTTGATGTGGATGCCCCAAATGTACGTCGTAGATCAGCGATGATTTTGTCTTATATGGCCATCCTTTGGTTTACGGTATCCATGGTTCTTTGGAAAGTCGCCATCATGGTAGCAAATTCCTCCGTGTTTTGTGCCATTACTAGTCTAGATGAGTTAGATGCTGGTGAACTGCTTTAGTGAGAATGGATAGGTGTTTACTAAATGCTTTGTACCGGTGTTGCTGACTGTCTGTTCCTTCTTCATCGAGTGACTAGCGAAAATAAGACTAACACAAGCTAGCCACTAACAAAGTCTTGAGCTTTGCAAAGCCTGCCAAAATGAGTCCACACAACTTAGGGAATATCGGGTCTTTCTGAAGCTATGATGGTAAACTACCTAGCAAAAGAAAAAAAAAAAAAACCATCGATCAAAATCGAATAGCACTTCGACCCTAATTCACAACAGATAAAACATAACTGAAGAATCATAATCCCCACTGAACTCTATTCTCAAACTCAGACTGATATGAACCATCCTGTACAGTCAAAAGCACATACCAAGTAAAAAAACCAAAACACCCCTATGAGGGGGGTAGGGTTACCCTATCCTAGATTTTTGACATGATCTAGGCTACACTATTTCAAACAACAAGTTTCACAACATCCTGCAAATGGGTGGCATCCTGTCCTAAGTTGGAATAGTCACTATAGTTTTACTATATGCAACTAGGTCAAGTGGTCGAAAGTGTATCTCGGCAAGATTACCTAATATACCTCTCACACCTAACACCGAGAAGTGAAAGGATAATCAAGCGGTACAGCGGTAATCCAGATCCAAGGGTTGTGTTTCCAACATGGCAGAGCCTATGACCCGTCAGCCTTTTGGCAAGCCTTCGGCAAACCGTCTAGGTATAGCAGATGGAAAACACAGTGACTTATAGTGACAATGCAAATGCAATACAAAGAACATATATATGTAGATAAAATTTCATATCATGAATTTCAAGTTAAGTTCTCTAAATCCCCAGCAGAGTCGCCAGAAACTGTAGCTTGCTTTTCGTGCTCCTTTCAGATACGACTAGCCCTACAGTTCAGACTCTCATGGTTCTAAATCTAATTTCACAAGTGCAATGTGAAATAGTGGAAACACAAAAAGAGTCCAAATCCGGCAATTCTTTTGGAAAATCGATTTGAATCAAAAATGCCAAAAATGGACTGCATTACCAGATTTCAAAGTCACCACCTAAATATTTTTGAAAAATTTAGGAAACCCGTGACTCGTGCCAAAGGCCACTTATTCGTCATCACCAAAATATCTCGGCTCAGGAACTTAGGTATGAGAGAGGAATGTCATGAATTGAGTACCTCATTCGCCCGATCAAAGATCGGCCTCTACTAATCATGATGTGATTCTTATTTACATTATATGTTCTTGTTCCAATTATTAGACTATCATTACTATGTGTTGCACACAAGTATAGACTAATTTGCAAAAGTTGAAACACTTTGATCTCATGTTTGTTTGAAAATTGTTTTTGATGCTCGTCACTTGGAAATGTGAGTTTGTACATTAATCAATTTGTCCCAATTTTGGCAATTAGACTTCATCCACTGGCATTCAAACAATTATATCATCTAAGCATTTAGCCTCATGGAAAACATGCGCGACATGGCAACAATCACACGCAATGCAAGATGCTAAAGCAATAAACGCAAACCTAGTACTTCAAGGCAAGCCAAACAAAGCAAAATAATTAAAAAATATGCATGTTCCTAAACAATGTAATGTGACTAATGCAACGCTCACATTTATGCCACTTTTAATAGGCTTGGCTATGAGCATGGCATATGAACCAATTCAAAGCATACGATGAAGCACGTATTCAAGCAAAGAATTTTGAATTTTGACATTGGTTAGAATGATGAGCAGAAAACTTATGCGTGTAAGATGAATGGATGCAAGTCATGGAAAATGCTAAGTAAATATGATGCTACCATTATAAGCGGAGAAATAAAAGGAAGAAAGAAATGGGGATTGGAAGACATACAACATTATTACATATTTGCCCTCATGCACGAGGGTCCAAATGAATGTCCGAGGGTCCGAATTAAACTAACTATTACAAAACCAAATGACTAAATAAACAACTAATTAGCTAAGCTATAGACTAATAATAAGAAATAAGTTAGCTACCTAATTTATTACAACAAGGGTACACAATAAAACTAACTATCTAAGTTACTCAACACTAAACATTTATAATTATTACAATAATGCTAATTATATTTAATTACAATGATAATGATAGCATTAATTTACAACATTTAATAGAACTAGAAAGCATAAGGATGGCATGCATGCAACAATTTTTCAGAAGCAACTCTGTCTGCCTTCCTTGGAATTTGCCCTGTTTCACCTTCAGCCACTACCCCCTGTTTTCTGTAAAATACTCTGTTTACCAAACATTGGGGCCCAGCTGGCCCCCAATGAAGCCCAACCTGGCCCAAATAGGGCCGGTCATGCCCTAATTTTATGCAAAGCTCTGTTTTTGTGCTCTAAGGTAAAAACCGTACAAACAGATTTTTCTGAGCATTTGTTTGTCTCTATTACACTTCTCTGTCATGGAAAGCCTCAAGAGAAGGATAGAGTTGTTTCCAAAACTATCAATGAGCAAGTTACTTGCTAGATGATCTCAGCCACGATTTGGACAAAAATCAATGAATGCAATGAATCAAAACCAACCCCACCCCTTTATCACAGAGTGAGCTCAAAGGGGGAAGTAAAGACGCTTCAAGGGTCATCAAAGCACCATGAATTGACGTGTGATGACTCTTGACACAATAGACTCAGCATAACGTCCGGCCGAACCCAAGCAATATAACTCATGTTCTTTATGTTGGTTGGTTCATTTTAAGCCAAATTCATTAGTCTTTGCCATTCTTTAATCCATTTGTCCAAGGTGATGATTACGTCCACTAAATAAGAAACATGTCAAATGGGAAGTAATTCTCAACATGAAAAAGGGACCATGCCGTTGACGACGAACCTCCGTAGAGATTAAGCCATTGAGCATAGATCTCTAGCTCATGTTTTGAATAACCATCAACTAGTTGAAATAGCTCTCAAATGAAAGAAATGAATGGTAAGTTGCTTATTAAAATGAGGCTCTTAACATGAAAATCAATTAAAGAAAAGCTAAGAACAACATACAACAAGCTATATATGAGAACTTATGATACAACAAATGAACTAATCAAAACTTGAACCAATTAAATAACCTAGAACAGCTCTAAAACAGCCCCTAATAGCTGAAAAACAGTGTCTCAAATGAAAAGAGCCCAAAAAGCTAAACAACAAGCAAAGAAAACAAGGCTAGTAAGCAAGAACAAGGAGGGTTGGCTAACCCCTCCACCTTTGAAACCTCAAAGCATGATTTTTAGCCTCTTTTAAACTCTGAAAATCAATTTGGAAAGCAAAGAAAATGGTGTAAAACAAGGGTTTGAGCTATAGGTGAAGGTGCAAGAAAGAGTGTTAACTCTCTTTACCCTTTGGTAGCTATCCAAACCCAAGCTAAGACACTTGAAATGGATTTAAGACAACATAAAAACATAAGAAGTAGATAGCAAGAGATGGAACAAGAAGTAAAAGAGAAGCTGGTAAGCTTATACCTCTCAAAGAAGTAAGCTTTTGTTTGTAACACAAACTTGTTTCAAGCACACTCTCAAGCTTGAATTGTGATGCTCAAGCCTCCACCAAGGTTCTAAGGTTATGATCTAAGGTGATATATGATGTATGGATATTATTCAAGAGTGATAGGTTGGCTCAAAGATCACTTGTATAGAAAGAATGAGCTCTCTCTTGTGTGTATAGGTTCTTTAGAAATTTTCCAGCCCTCAAAACAGAGGTATAACCTCGTTTTTATAGAATTTGAGCAAAACAAGTCGAAAATATCTTCAAAAAGATAGCTGGCGGGCTCTCACCCGAAACAGTGTGTATCGCCATCGAGGCACGGCCAGGCACTGATTGCCGCAGTGGGCTCCCAATGGGGCACGGCAGGGCCCTAATGTGCTGCCCCACTCCCCTATTTCAAACTCAGTATAAGGTAGCGCAATGTTCAAAAATGAACCGCTGAGGTAAGAATGAGACAAGTAGGAAGGTTTTGGGATTATTTCGGGGCTCGACCTTGGATTCCCTCGCCGAGAACTCGAATCACACAATGCAGTTTTCATCATCGAGTGCGCTGGATCAAGTGACTAAGTCTTACGGGTGGTCAAAAATGGGGTGTCTACAATGTGATTCAGTATCAAAGAGCCCCTATTTAATTTATATATGAATCCCCAAAAATCTAAATCATAAATATGTATAACAACAAATTTAATTTATATTTTCTTCCGTTTATCATCAAACCTATTTCAAAATTCAAAAATCAACAACAAATCTATCATCTATTCCATTTCAAAAATGCCCATTTCATCAAACCCATTTCAAAAATCAATAACAAATCTAACCTAAGAATAATATATATGTATAATAGCAAGAAATCACAATGATGAGGAAATAGACCTCGTCACAACCGCAATCTCACATTCCCGCCATCGTGTCGTCGCCGAACTCACCGTCGCCCGCCATCCTTTGCGTTGCTCCTTCAACATCACGTCGCTCCGCCATCTTCTCCATCTCTTTCGTCTCTCAATTCGTTTTTCTCTCTGTTCGCGTTCATCTCTCCATCTTTCTCTCTCAGTTCCTCACTTCGTCTTTCAGTCGCCTCTCGCGTCTCTCTCTATCTCTCTCTCTCTCTCTCTCTCTCTCTCTACTAGGGTTCACTAACTGAAACAGATCGATGATGCAAAACAAAGAAGATGATACAAAGAAGAGAAAAGAGAGGGAAATGAAAATTTTGAATTTTAAAAAAAAAAATGACATCGTTTTAGGCAAAAACAACGTCGTTTTAGGAACCACCGCAGGAACTACTGTAGGAAACCATAGCAGAGGATCTAGTTCATGTAATAGTGCTGTCTGGGAAACAAAAATCGACGACAATTGAAATGGTAAAATAAAAGGGCATTTTTGTCGACTTAGGTAATTTATTATTTTAATAAATTTTTAAATTTTTTATAAATAGATATGTAAAAAATAAAAAGAATTACATGTCATTTATAATTTTTTTATTAAAATAATCTATTAACGAACGAGACTTTATGTTTTTTTACATGGATACATGTTAGATAGAATAGAGAGAGAGAGAGAGAGAGAGAGAGAAAAAATTTACTAGGTACTCAGAGTATCACATGATCATACTTTCTTACCAATCACCACTCATTATGTTCCATCATATTTCTCAATCACCTAATACAAATAATTAATACCCTATCATCTACACCAATCATACCACCATGGAACAATCACCCGAGAGAGGAATGATGAAGAGTGAGAAGTGAAATCCATTTTACATCATTAGAAACAAATTAAGAATATTCAATTAGAATTCCTAAACATTTTTCTTTGATTAAATTTTTGTACAAATTTTCTGGACGAATAGCGTGTAAAATAGTGACATATCAAACGCAGCCAAAAAGTTTCGTATATGACAATCACACATGACCAATGTGGATTTTACTAATGCTGGTTGATTTTTTTTTTTTTTTCAAGAAATATGATCCATCAATTTGTTTCAAGTTTATCAATATATATCATCAATTATTGTACCTACCCTGCAGCTAGATGCTGTACATTTTTTTCATCTATCCTACAGGCCTGTACATTTTTTTCATCTATCATACGGAACATTGTTATTTAACTATTTATAAGTCAATTTATTTGATTAAAAAAATTAACGAATAGTGTTTGGTTGCAATTTCAGATTATAATTTATTTAGTTTTAAAAAAAAAATTTGGCCAATCGTAAGAGATGAATTACAAATTATAGAACCAACATTTTCAAAAATGTGAATTGTACGCTATATTGGTTTTAAAGGAGATTATAGATGTTATGTGTACTGAGATGGAAGTCACAATTCAAACTTAACGAGCACGGGTGGAGCAATTGGGGCCTTAATTACAGGCCATGGGTGGGCCTGTTGCACCAGTTACTACACCCATACATACCCAACAATAATCCCATGCATTCACTTCATCATTTTGTCATTATATTTTGTAGGAAGTGAGTAAACAGTTAATTATGAAATTTGCAATATGAAATTTTATTTATGTTACTTGTTTTTGTTAAGTGCAGGTTCACATATCAAAGAAAGGGAAGGCAAAGAAGTAGATGGGACAAACTCAATGAAGAGGGCCTCATTTTTCGTGTAAATTAGATTTTCAATATGATAGTTTCTAGCATAGAATTAAAGAGAAAGTGAAACTCATTATCATCTTATTCAATTATCAATACAATCAAGAGTTTATATACAGATTATCTAGCTACCTGACTTAACCGAACTCGACCATTTATTTTACTGTCTAACTAACTCAAGTGGATTGTAATCTCCTGAGTTTAATACACGTGCTTGATAGTGACGGGTGTGCATCATCTGAAACTGACTCAACTGATCTGTTGGACTGTGGCCTAGGCTGCAGCCTTATCTTGTACTGTTGATGCTGTGCTAGCTTGAGCTGCTCATGGTAAGGCTTACTGAGCTGCTCATGCTTCTCATCAGTTGGCTTATCATTCCCCTTCAAGCTTTGGGGAGACGGAAGAACCAAAAGCTTGGATATGCAATTTGTTTGAATCCAACAGAGAAACATAACTTGAGCATCGCAAAATTGAGTACATATAAGGCGTTGTCTTTTGCTGGGATAGGAATTGAATGGCTTAGAAATTATTGGAAGAATATATACCAAACTCCCATAACCTTTGTTTGTCACATCTTTAAATTCATACCTCATGTATTAAGTGTGTCCTTTGTACAAGTATTATCATTTTGCCGAGTATAATATATTTTGAGTAAAGTGGCATTTTGATCATTTGAATCCTTCCAGCTAGAGAAGGAACTGTGTTTTTGGTAAATATTTTCTTCACTGAGATAATTTAGCATTCAAAATGAGCTGTAGATTATTCGGTTAACTTATTTAAGGATCTTTAAAGATTTATTCATGCATTTTTATTATTGCCATGTAATTTTTTTTCTTAGTCTCATTTTCAATCACGTGCACAGTGGAAAAAGGTCACAACATGAAATTCCTCTAGATGGTAAGT
Source organism: Camellia japonica (assembly GCA_030407325.1). Taxonomy (NCBI): domain Eukaryota; kingdom Viridiplantae; phylum Streptophyta; class Magnoliopsida; order Ericales; family Theaceae; genus Camellia; species Camellia japonica. Next base: position 114,022,509 of record JAPPVO010000059.1, read on the forward strand.
AATGTTATCTTGATTAAAAGAGGCATAGTACAATTTGCCATTTATAATTTTGATCAACGTAGTGGTGCTTCAATGTAATAATTTGATATTATAGTTTTGCCATCTACACAATGAATGTCTGAAAAATGCATACTTGAGTTAGTGTATACACTACAAAGGTGATTTCTTTTGCAATTTTGAAAAGAAAATAATTAATTCTAGTGATTGAAATTTTAAATAAAAATACAGTTTTTAATTATTTAGATTTCTGTAAAAATATGGTGTTGTTATCTTATTTGCAATGAATCAACTGTTGAAAATGCTTGCCACATGGCATTGATGTTTGGGCTTGTGAATGCAAGTAGGACCTCCACTTGTCAACCCATCATCATCACATCTCATCTCACCGAAAAAAGCTCTAGTCGGCCATGATTTCTCTCTCCACGAAAACAATACAAATTAAGCTCAAACTCTATATTTTCTTAATCTTTTCAAGAATCAAGACTTGGGTTTGTGTTTCATAATGCAATAAAAGCTTATAGTCAATAAGAATCTCTCTTCAAAGTTTAGTTCAAGGTTTTACATATTTTGAGTTATAGATGATTTTTAGATCTATCATGATTTGGGTTTGATTGTTGAATTTTATGCTTTCAATTAGTTTATATAGATGTTTTTGCATGTAGAAAGCTATTGATTTGATAATTGATTTGGAGATTGAAATTTTGGTTACGTTAGGATTTAAATGTGATGTAAAAATTGAGAATTTTGGTATTAGAAAATTTATATGTTGAAATTGAATTGAGAAATGGTAAATTGAGTATCTTTATGTATTATGAATGATGTTAGAGGAATTTTATAAATTATATTAATGAATTTTCTAATCAAATCATATTTCATTCACAATGAATTATTCTGAATACATATGTCATTCTTATATACAATGAACCTAACCAACTCTATAACTAATCTAACAAACTCTTGTAACTAACTCTAACAGATACAAGAAAATATCCTAGCTGATGACTTAGTTGACTTAGCTAAGTTGAGCTGTGAGCTATAGGCTGAGCTGTTTCTGCAGCAGATATTTGAGCTGTAGGTGGAGCTGCTACGTTTGCAGTCTAAGCTGCTTGAGGAGCTACTTCTGGCTGAGCTATGATCCTCAACATTTCCCCGCAAGCTGATGGAAGGTGAAACAGACATCAGTTTGTCTTTAAGATAGGAAAAACGAGAGACAGACAAAGGCTTGGTGAAAATGTCAGCCAACTGATCAATGGTGGGAACATAGTGTAAGACAAGTTGTTTAGTAACCACTCGATCTCGAACAAAATGGCAATCAACCTTTATATGTTTAGATTTGGAATGAAAAACTGGATTAAAGGCCAGGGCTATGGCAGAAACATTGTCACACCAGAGAAAAGGGACAGTAGGAGAAACAATACAAAATTCCTGAAGCAACATGCCAAGCCAAGCCAGTTCTGCAACTGTATGAGCTAAAGATCGATATTCTGTTTCTGTGGAAGATCTAGACACAATGGCTTACTTTTTAGCTGACCAAGAAATGAGATTTGATCCTAAAAACACACAATATCCAGAGGTGGATTTTCTATCAACTGAATCCCCAACCCAATTAGAATATGAGTAAGCCTGAAGATCAAAGGAGTTGGGTGTATATGTAAGCCCATGAGAGAGTGCACCCTTAACAAATCGAAGTAACTGTTCGACACCAACATAATGATCAACAGTGGGGTTATGTATATGTTGGCAAAGCTGATTTACTGCATAGGACAGATCAGGCCTGGTAATGGTCAAATATTGTAATGCTCCAACTATACTTCTATAAACAGAGAGATTATCAAAGGGTAGTTCTGAATTAGGAGACAAACCAGGTTGACAGAGATAGAAGAAGAGCAAGGTTTGCAATCCAACATGCCAGCTTTAGTAAGTATGTCCTAAGCCTATTTCTTCTGTGAAAGAACAGTAGTAGAACCTGATGTATGAACTGATATGCCGAGGAAGTAAGAAATGTGGCCTAGCTCTTTCATGGAAAATGCTTGATGCATTTTAGTAACAAGATCCTGAATATGAACACTATCACTACCAGTAACCAAGATGTTATCAACATACACTAGTAAGGCAATAAAGATGGACCTAGTCTGTTTAATAAAGAGACAAGAATCACATTTGCTATTCTTGAACCCCTGAGACAGCAGAAATGAGAAAAAAAAGTGGAATACCACACTACAAGAAATTGCATTTTTCGCAACGCAACAAAATATTTTGCTAAAAGGGAAAAGTTTTGCCGACACACAAAGCTACGTTGGCAACCCGTAGGCAAAAGTGAGTTGGCAAAAGTTTTTGCCGACGAAATTATCATTGCGTTGGTAAAAGTAATGCCTTTAGCGACGAACATAGTCGTCGATAAAAGCCTTCATCCATCGTCGGCAATTTACCTTGCGTAGGTAAAAGTCATTCAAATATGATGATTGTGTGGTACTTTTCGCGACACAAATTTGCATGGGCAAAAAATATACTTTTAGCAACAACATATGCGTTGGCAAAAGTAAACTTTTGGCGACACATTTACGTCGGTAAATGTTGCCATTGCCTACGATTTGTTTGTCGCTAAAGCTTTACTTTTGGCAATGACAAATTGGCATTGGCAAAAAATACATTTCTACCAACACAATATGAGCGGGCAAAAGTAACTTTTAGCAACACATTTACGTCGGTAAATGTTGCCATTTGCCAACGATTTGGTTGTCGATAAAGTTTTAGTTTTGGCAACGACAAATTGGCATTGGCAAAAAATACACTTTTAGCAACACAATATGAATAGGCAAAAATAAACTTTTGGCTACACATTTACCGACAAATTGTTTGTCGAGAAAACTTTACTTTTTTGGCAACAACAAATTTGTAACGGGAAAAAAATTTGAAAATCATATATATTTTTTTATAAGATTTACATATTTACAAGAGGCATCCCTCAAGCACTACTATTACAAACTAATAACATTGATATTAAATCACCTAAAGTTGATGTATAGGCAAAAAAACACTACTGAAAAATATGCTTTTGGAAACATTGTGTAAAACCTAAAAGGGTAAACTCACTAAAATACTCAAATACATCCAAATTGTGAACCCATAGTAAAAACAGCAGATAACAAAATAAAAACATGAAACTAACAACCCAAATTTATAGCAGACCAGCATCTAGTAGTAGCCCGCTTCACAACAACATTGCAGCAGCACACCGGCAGCAGCAGACCAGCATCTAGTACAGCAGAATTAAAGATGAAGAAGCATTATTCTTTGGGAAGAGACTCAAATTAATTAAATGTGGAAATCTATATAATTTTCAAGTGTGCCTTATGAGAGCACTAGCGTATACCCGTACCTGAAGGCACGGTGTAAATAATGTTAGAATTATAATATAATTATAATTTGACGACATAATAAAAAATAAGAGACAGCAGTAAGTAATCAACATAATTATGTTGGGGTGTGCTAGATACCATTGCAGTATTGTTATATTGCATATTGAATCCATATCCCTGGGGTGGACCAGTTTGCCAGCCCGGAACTAGTACAGAAAATGGATAAGTTGCAGCGAATAGATTCTGCATATAAAATATAATTCATTGTAAGATACTTATCAAAAAAGAACAATAAATTGTAAGACGTGGAAAACCATGAACAAAGCCAAAAGGAACACAAAAAGTAAGAGGATGAAGCAAATATGTAACTCCATCATCACCTCTGGAAGTTCTGTTCTCCCACTTGGTTTAACTTCCATGGAAGAGGATTGTGAAGTGACATCTGGGGCAGGTTTTGAAAAAGCCTGAGATATTTGTGCAGATGGTATACTCGAAGGACCTTGTGGATTTGAGGCAATAGACAAATTCCATGGCTGCAAAAATAGCATAGTGTATTAGGTAAAATTTAAAACTACTGCAATAACCATAACGGAGTTGTATAACTGGATGAAAGAAGATAAGCCATGAAGCACACCTAATTGTTTGAAGATCCACTAACTGGTGGAGTGAATGGCTGAGCAGTAGGCTGACTACCAGTAGCAGGAAATAAAGAAGGTTGATGAGGAAGCATGTTGGGCCACTGCCCTCCATCAGCAACTTTGACAAAAGAATTTGCACCGTTTGATGGCAATCCCGATGAAAATGTTGTCGATTTGTTTGCTGTTGCAGCTACTGGAGCACCAACCCCAAGGGGGGACATGGATACATGCCCAACAGGTGCTGCCACTGGAGTATTAACAGGGGGAAAATTTGTCAAGTTGTCTACCGGCACAGCTGCTGAAGCATTATCACCAAAGAGTGAAATAGACATATCTAAGAGGATCGTTCATTACCCTCAAGAGTTCAATGTTTACTGGGTTGACCCCTGCCAACACCTGGCGTGAAAACTCGTTGTCACGCAGCCATGCAAATCTATCCCCTGCAAAACCGATAAATAATCAGATGCAAAGTGTTTCCGAAATTAAAACTCAAATTATCCTTTAATTAGAAGTGGTCTGAAACATGGGTGTGAAATCATACTGTAACCAAATAGGAAAAAACCCAAAAAATGTATGTATTCAAACCCAAATCACACCGAAATCACACCAATTTGGTATGAAGGAGAAGAACAGAGAGAGAAGGGGAAAAAATATCAAACCCAAATCACACCAATCAAACCCAAATCACACCGATTTGACGATTCACCATGTGCATCTTAAAAGTACAAAAAGAGTATAACATTTAGTATACTATATATATTGGTCAGTAACGAAACGAGAATAACATATATATGTCCTCTAAATCATCATAATAAATGCTATTCATCTAGAAGTGCACGTGTATAAAGAATTTGAGGATAAGATTCGCTGAAAACAAAAAATAACCAAATTAATAGTTAGTAACATTACTAAATGCATTTAAGGTTAGCAATCAGTATATAAATGTATATACAAATTCATACAGTTTACTTTTCAGAAACAATTTAATCCACAGATGAGTGAAATCAACATCAATGATTCAATAGTAAGAAAAACATACCAGGAAAAGAAGAAAATACTTGTAGTTCAATGCCCCCACACAATTGACAACCCACACACAATGATGGTCCATTTTCAGCACACACCTCCCACCTGAAAATAATATACAGAAAAAAAAGAGTAATATATCTGATTTATTTTCTCTGAAACAATTGGAAAAGAAAACAGTCTCAAGAAGAATTGGGTATACGAACTCACAAACAGAACAATGATGGCACCGAGGTGGTTTCGACTGGTTGCACTTCCGACAATAACGGATCCTTAGATTCACTGGGTTTGCTGACATACCACCAAATTCTGCCTCAGTCAATGGATCGGTCTCACCTCTCTCCTCATCCGACACAGGCCTCCAATTAGGTGGCACACTACCCGGATCGGTAAAGACAACAGCGAAGTAACTCCACAATAGCATTACTAACTGCACAATTATTATGATTACATGCCTCTTTAGCTACCGTTTGCATATAAATATATCAGCTACCACTTTTTGGTTTTTGGAAATAAAAGTCAAAACTGCATAACCTTGTTCTTGTCCGGGTCTCAATTAATTCAAGAAAAATACAGAAATCAGTATATCCCAAACTCCTAATGACATTATAGAGCTAAAATATTACTAAAATTGTCAAAGACCTTCGATCAAGTAATTAATACATAATGAAAGACAGTGATATTTTCATATGACTGATGATGAGTGAAAATTGAGAGATAAGTTCCTTCAATCAATCCAATTGTAATTAATAATTTCTAAACATAAAAAAATAATAAAACAAACCCATTTCCCTATCCCCATTCCTTGTCACAAAAATCTCTATAGCCCTCTTTGTTTTGTGCTTCTTAATTCTTTCTTTTCTCCACTTTCCGATGAACACAACAAGCTAACAAAATCTCTTCTGTCTCCCATTATTCCTTTGCTTCCTTTATTCTCTCTGTTAATTTGTTGCACAGATCAAAACCATTCATAAACAAACAAATATCTTTTTTTTTTTTTTATCGAGATAAACAAACAAAATAAACAGACAAATAATGATAGAATATGAATTATATAACCAAATTCAACAGAAAATATGATTTAATCTGGGTATTTTCTAAATTTGGCTCGATTATTTTTATTTTTAATTTTTTTTTCCCTGAATCTACATGAGGTTGAGCCATCTAGTTTTAATCTGGGTCTTTACTGAAGACAAATGATGCACAGCTCTGTTTTGTTCTTTTTGGTAATCCAAAACTCAGAGAAATGCCAATTGCCTCTGAATGCACAGTGCCTCTTATATCACTGATTCAATCTGATATGGGTACAGCAGTGGAATCTGGTGTTTGTGCTTTTGAGAAATTACAGCAGTGGAACAGCAAGTGGAGTTTGCAACAGCTAATGATGTTGTCAATCTTCTTGTCGGTTTGGTTTCTGGATCAAATAATCGGAATCTGATCGCAAGAACAAACTGATTAAAGTGGAATTAATCTGTTCCCATTTAATCTGTTCTTGATCATTCAGAATTTTGGAGCAGATCGTGATTTCGATCTGTCAGAAAAAAATTGTCAAAACTCGAAGAAGAGAAAAACCCTAAAGTAGAGAGAGACCAAAATTACCTTGCGAAGGGAACAACCAAGGGTGTGAGAGAGGGAACCTTGCGAGTGGTGATGATGAGCAGCGGCGCAATCTGATCGCAAGAACAAACTGATTAAAGTGGAATTGAATCAGTTTCTGCAAATCAGTTTCTACAATCTGATCCCATTTAATCTGTTCTACAATCTGTTCTTGATCATTCAAAAAATACAACAGAGAGAGGGAGGAGGACAGGAATACCTTGTGATGAAGAGGAGCGTCGATTACAATAATAAATGATCAGATTGCGAGTGGTGATGAAGAGGAGCGTCGCAAGAACAAACTGATGAGAATAGAGAAGGGAGAGGGATAAAGATAGAAGGCATGAGAGACGTGCGCAAGCGGGAAGGCGAGAAGAGAGAGATAAAGATAGAATAGAGGGGAGACGTGGGGAAGGAGGAGGTTAACTCTTTGGGCGGGAAGATATATATTTAGAATTGATATAAAATTAAGGGGGTTATCTGAGCCATCCATGTGAATATACAAATGAATCATGACCCTTGAAATGTCCTAGTAGGACAATGGTGTCTAACATATTTTCAAAATCCGTTCTGCTTTATTATATAGATAGTAGTTATTTATGTGCAACAGTAGATTCTTCCAAGCGATTTTGGGTAAAGATAAAGAAGCATTATTCTTTGGGAAGAGACTCAAATTAATTAAATGTGGAAATCTATATAATTTTCAAGTGTGCCTTATGAGAGCATAGTAGTTATTTATGTGCAAAAGTAGATTCTTCCAAGCGATTTTGGGTAGCAACACTTTCAAGTAAATAACTTGTCACAAATTCATGGTTTGTTTACTTTGTAATTCATTTTCACCATATCAGAGAGTGTGGTTGAAGAATGATGTGGCAAATATCATTTACAGGAGTGACAATGCCTTCGATCAATTCCAGAAATAATGGTACTCCTAGTTTATGTGTAGTTTATAAAATGATAAATAAAAATAATATCTTTAGTATCCATATTTTGAACATGTGAATTTAAAATAAAACATATGAAATTATTTGAATGATTGTAATTGCATAAGCATGTCACCTACTTTGAGTATATGAGAATTTTGTCAAACTCCCTCTTCTTAGCAAACGCAGTAACAACTTTTGGAGTCACTCTTGCTTTAATGTAAATTTTCAGTGCAAGGTCATTATCCACTGTCTGCAATAGAAACAGGATTCATTACATCAGAAATTCCAATAGAACAGATCTGATAAATAATATAGAACAAGCGACTTTGGGAAATTATTTTCATTTCAGGTAAATTTTTGTAAGTATAGTTTAAACAATGAGTAAATTTGAAACAGAGAGATTAAAAATAAAGGATTACAGAAAATTTTTGTATAAGAACTATAGCACAATAAACATCATGAACAGTTCAATCTTCCAAATCAAACCTTCACAAGATCTCCAAGCTCCTCGCTACATTCAAGTTTGTCCTCTGCCAACCAAGTCTCCAAAAGATTCTTTTTGTTCTGATTTACAACAAGACGAGATAGTTCCAATGACTCAAAAGCATTGAGCTTTCCCCTAGTTAAAAGAGTTCCAAAGTACTGCAGCAAAGGAGGTGTTTGCCCAGCTTGCACTGGAACACTCTGCAAAGCATAAAGAGTAAATGAGGGCCTTGACATTTACACATTCTGAAGACAAATGGTTAGGGCTGATATCATGTTAATAAAACCTGAAATTTAGCAACAGTGTCAGAAGTGCGGAGAATTCTCTGCAGTGACTCTGCAGCAAGTTCTGCAGCCTCCTTATACTTTGTCTGAGCAAACAATTCTTGGAACCGCTCAACAACCTGAGAAAGGAAAAAAAAATCAAATTCAACCACCATTATGGAAGTGAATAGGCACCTGTCAGCAGACATCAACCAAAGCATCAGTCACTTAAATTTTTGCCACCCTCTCTATTTGACTTAAATAATGTCCCAACATATACTTTTTTTCATAAGGGAAGCTTAATACAAAAAAATAGACATTGACAGGTGCCCGGAGCTTCTGAGAATGTATTTTATGAATGTTACATGGACTCTTCTATTCCTCCTAGTGTACTTAGTGGTTACTAGATACGATAAGGGTAAGGGCATGAGATGTGTCCAACACCCCTACCCAAATTAGATAGATGCTCGGATCCTCTAATTTTTATGATATTTGAAGAAGAAGAAGCTCACATTTGGTAGAATAGATAACAGCAAGACAAAACCCCCCAACCGTCCACACTGCAGAAGCAAGCTGAAACAGATCAGATCTCTGTTTGGTCTGTTAAGACAAACAGGTCAGACAAACAGCATACCAATTCAGCTAGCTCTCTGATATAACCACCATCTACACTATGCAATCTGCTGATCAATAGATCAGACCTAGAACTCATTTCATTTGACTCACCCTAACAATCCTCCTCCCAACCAACACCTGGAGGACAGAGCAGAAGCAAGCTGAAACAGCAGCAGAGGAGTTCCACCCAGGTCAGCCAATAATCTCAGCAGCTAGAGGAGTCCACCCAGATCAGACTCTAACCTCCACACCCTGATGGTAATGCACTTCACAGTCATTCCAGCCATATCAATTACCTCCTTAGACACTTCTTCCTGAAATACACCTTCTCACTTGCCTAAGATTAATCACAAAGTCCTGAACTATAAACCTATGAATGTAGCAATGTTCAATTAAGTATGCATGTTGAAGGAACCTTGAAATAAAGGCAAGTTTAAAGCTTGGCTGCAGAATCACTTAATTCCTTTTGGTTGTCGGGATATCATGAAAGAATTCTGGAAAAAGGGAAGTTAAGAAAGCTTGCTTTTTCACGAGTAAAATCTCCTGAGAGGCATTTTCTTATTACTTGTTCCCATGATGGGGGACCTCTGTCAATGAGACTCAGAAGCCTGGATTTCTTGTTTCAAGAATACAAATAAAAACATCCGTATGAGTTAAAGTTGGAATTTAAAAAAGAAAAACCAATTTTGTAATCACTGAAGCTCAAATGATAATAATAATCAAGTCAGTCCCAACTCAATAGGACTCAAAAATAAACACAAACATACGTTAGGTAGTCACTTACCTGGAGAAGAATCAGAAAAGATAGTGGACCTTTAGAATTTGGATCATGGCAAAGAGAGCAGACATCTTGTGTGGGCTCTCCAGTGTCGCTTCTGATATCAGAGGGGCATGCTTAAGGTTGCTTAATAAAAAATAAATTTGAAATAACTAAACATACCACAAGTAATATAAGAAGTGAAAAAAATAGAGAAATTACTTTTTAAACACACATTTATTACCTCAATCACTTGAGAATCAAAAGGCTTGCCATTATCACTTGAAGAACTCAGTCCTTCATCATCATCAAGTGGTTGATAGTCCTCGTCATTATCAGTTTCACCCACCTTTCTCTTTCCCACCCTACAACTTTCACTATTGTCCTTTTCAATAGAACCAAACATTGAATTCTTGAGAGACTTTATCCCTAGAGCATCAAATCTGATTTTATTTTTCTAGATTGTTTTTTTCCTATCCTTCTCATATTTCGTCATCTTCTGGACTAAGCCGCCGGGCTTCAGAAATGATTTACCGTTTCTGGACATCTTTGTAACTGTACATATGGCATATAATTAAATGAAATGAAATAGAGAAACAATGCTATGAAATTTGAAAAACAATGCCATGCAATGTAAACCAAGCAATTTATTATTAAATTATAACACTTGTCCATATAATTAAAAATTAAACACTACATATCATAATCTATATCAAGATCTATATCAAACACTACATATCATAATCTATATCAAGATCTATATCAGGATCTGCATCAACATCAGGTTGTCTATGCAGTTCATCATCTTCATCATCATTATACTCTATGATTGTGTCGTCCTCGTCATCATTGTGAACTAAATTCTCTGCCATTAGTTGATCATTGAAAATGATCTCAGGATCCATATCATCCCTGCTATATTTAACATCATTATCTTGGATCACTACCTCAACACCATCAGTGGTTTCATCCTGTTGAAAAGCATCATTAGAGACATCATCCCGCTCTGGTATATCACATACTCCCCGATGCTTAACATGTTCAACGACTCTCCAATTTTTGCCTTTGCTGGTATCATTAACGTAGAATACTTGTCTTACTTGACTAGGTAGAACAAATTGGTCATCTTTATACCAAAGTCTTGTAACATCAATACTTGTGACATGTTCATCAGAGTATATTCTATTCTTGTGACCGGTGTCATACCATTCACATTGGAACAAAACCACTGTACCCCCATGCAAGTATTTCAATTCCCATATTTTGCACAAGTAGCCGTAAAAATTAATTTGGTTCCCATTATGGTCCCCTTCTACGACCAACCCACTATTTTGGCAAGTACGACGATTTTCACGATTTCTAGTATGGAATCGAATTCCATTGTAGATGCACCCAGAATAAAAGTCAATTACCGATCTAGGACCATTTGCTAATGACCACAATTCGTCAGTTGCTTCAGGTGACCCTTTCGTTCGCAAATCATTCATCTACATAAAACACCATATAACAAGTGTACTAAGTTAATGTGAATTGAAAGTTTCAACAATTGTATTCAGTTATTTTCTTTAGTATATCTTACACGATTTTTGAACCATTTTGGAAATTCTTCTCGTTGTACCCGAGTTATGTCACGTCCTTGTAGATTATGTAAAATATTCTTCTGCTCCCTACCCAAGGAAATGTGATATACGTAATTAACTTTGAGAGTTCAAAACAAAATGGAACGATTATGCATAAACGTAATTAAACTTAAATACATACTCAATATATGGCTCCACCTCAGAGCTATTGTACAACACAAACCAGTGAGCCATTTCTCGTTCATTTTGCGAAGGGTCAAGAGCCCTTGTGATAGGTGAGAATAGACAAGCATTTTGGGTGAAGACCTCCATCCCGGGACCACGTTCACCACCATCATCATTTCGTTCAGGTTTATCAATCCCTTTTAAGTACATTGAACAAAAAGTAAGACACTCTTTGACAATGTAAGCCTCAGCGATAGAACCTTCTGGACGTGCTCTATTACTGACATACCCTTTCAAAGTCCTGAGAAATCTTTAACAAAAATTGACAGTGAAAATTATGCTTCTTGATGCAAGAAAATTACTTCTTAAACATTAGTCTTTTATGGGTGGATTTTTGCACAATAGTTTAGTTATAACAAATTAATAAATAACCATATGTTCATAATGATTACCTTTCGATTGGGTACATCCATCGATATTGCACCGGTCCAGCAAACATGGCCTCACGGGGCAAGTGAACAGCCAAATGGACCATCACATCTGGAGGAAAAATTTTCTCCAACTTGCAAAGTATGAGCACAATTCATTCCTCCATTTTTTCCAAATCAGTCTGCCTTAATGTTTTTTAGCACAGTTCTTGGAAGAAGTTGCCCAACTCAAATAGTGTTGTACAGATCTCCTTGTTCACAAAACCACGCATGCCAATTGGTAGAAGTCGCTGAAGCAGGACATGACAATCATGGCTTTTCATGCCCGATAATCTTCCATTTTTAGAAGTCACACATCTTGAGATGTTTACTGCATAGCCATCTGGATAACTAATTGACTTCAAGAATTCACAAAAACCATCTATTTGTCGAGAATCCAATGTGTAGGCTGCCCGAGGCTTTACAACGGATCCGTTATCTTTCCTCTGTAGATGCAATTCTTGCCTTATGCCCATTTCTTGCAAATCATCACGTGCTTTGTACGTGTCCTTGTTTTTCCCATCTATGGCCAACATCGTCCCGTAAAAGTTTTCACAAATATTCTTCTCAATGTGCATGACATCAAGATTGTGTCGGAGGTTTAATTTCTTCCAATACGATAGCTCCCACATTATGATTTTCTTTGTCCAATTCAATTCTTCAGACTCTCGTGGTCTTTTCTTGTTGGTAGGATCCTTTCCAAACTTGACTTCCCGCAATTGATCCAATTGAGCCATTACTTTTTCCATCGGTAAATCCAAGGATTTCTTTCTAAGCTCAGTTAAACCATCAAACTTCTTGTCTTTCCTCCAAAGGTGGTTATCAGGCAAGTAAGCTCGATGACCCACCCACCCAATCTTACTGATCAATCCGCGTGACAATGGATTATCATTACAAGGAGGGCAAGACAAATAACCTTTAGTTCTCCATTCGGATAAGTCACCATATGCAGGGAAGTCATTTATGGTTCACATTACAACTGCATGCATCCGGAAGGTCTGTTCAGTGGAGGCATCGTAAGTCATCACGCCATTCTCCCATAACTCCTTCAACTCATTAATCAATGGCCTTAGGTAGACATCAATATCAGTCCCTCGTTGATTACGTCCTAGAATAAGTAAGGACATCACGAAAAATGGGGCCTTCATACATCTCCAAGGTGGGAGGTTATAGGGAGTGCTCATGTTCCCAAAAGGGTTGAACCCATCGGTGGCTAGGCCCAACCTAACATTGCGAGTCTCCTAGGCAAACTCTGGATAATGCAAATCAAATTCCTTCCACTCTTTACAATCAGCCGGATGCCTCTCTACACCATCATCCACACGCTTATCACTATGCTATCTCATGTCTTTTGCCGTCTTCCTAGACATGTACAATCTTCTCAACCTAGGTGTCAATGGGAAGTAACGCAATATCTTGTGAGGGATCTTCTTACCCTTGCTATCATTTACTCTGTACCTAGATGCTTGACATGTGGGACATTTTTCCAAGTGAGCATTCTCCTTCCAGAATAGTACACAATCATGTTTACATGCATCGATGAGCTCGTACCCCAAGCCCAAGTCACGTAGCAACTTCTTGCACTCGTAAATTGACCCTGGCACCACGTGGCCTTCTGGTAGGAATCGCCTTTGTATCTCCAAAACCTTGTCAAAAGACTTATTGCTCCACCTATTTTCTACCTTCACATGTAGCATCTGAATAACGAATGATAACAAAGTATCCGAGTTTTTGCAACCTGGGTACAAGCAACATTGGGAAGCATCTAACAATTTATCAAAATGTCGTACATCCTCTCTTTCTAGAGTATCACCCTCCATAAAATTCCCCCTCTGATAGTCCTCTATCAGTTCATCATATTCATCTTCATCCTCATCATTCTCACCATTGCTTTCATCAAGGTTATTGTGTTCTGGAAGTTCACCGTGTTCTAACCAAGTGGTGTATGATACTATCATCCCACTTATGAGCAAATGAGCCTTCACACTATCATACTCCTGCTTATAAAAGTTACAACAATTGATGCATGGGCACTTAATCTCCCTAGCCTCACCCAAATGAACCTTTGCAAATTCAATAAATGAGTTCACCCCATCTACATATGGCTGACTGAATCTATCAGAAATTAACATCCAACTCCTGTCCATGTCTGATCATAAGATAGTAGTTAATATCAATAGGACACAACCTTTTATTTTTTATTTTATTTTTTTATTTATTTATTCTTTAAACATGAAGACAAAGTAGTTAATATAAGTGTAGAGTGACACATCATCGTCAATAAAGGTGCATCTACCTATAGGCTTTTTTAATTTTGTATCAAGGTTTCGACCAACAAATCCTTTAAAGTTCTATTATATCTGCATATATTATGTATTAAGTTAAGTGTTTTTTACATTTATCAACAAAAAAACAAGAAAAAATATATATTTTTAATGTCTGTTAAATGGTAAAAGGCAGTTGGCATGGCAATGTACCATTCCAATTCATTTCAATATCTTTCTTAAAGGACATTACCTAATGGGCTCCTACAAATTAAGGGCATAGGGAAGGACTAAGGATGGCTACAGGCCTAACCTCTATAATATTTGTGGGAAGGGACTACATTTTTCAATTCCAACCCATATTTTCATACACGGGAACTCAAGCATTTACCACTACACCAATCAATACCCCCTCTTTGATGAAACTTCTATGTTTATCTAAAAGGGATTTTCAGCTCTCCTAAAAGCCCTAGCACAAATTACATCCAGCCACTGCCTCTAAATTTTCTATTAATGAACCAATTGAAAAGTCGGGAACCAAAGTGATACAAACCTCAAACTATAGGGACCGTTAGTATAATTCGCCCAAGATAAAAAGATCAAAAATAAAAAGTGCACTTTTGTAGTGCACCCCAAACACTCTCTTAGCTTAAAAAACCATCTAAAACCCAACTTAAAAAACTAAGCTATTTAAACTTTTTTGAGCTGAAAAGGAAAATAAGCTAAAAACAAAATAAGTGGAACCAAACACCCTACCATTTTAGGTACAACTACTAAGGCATGTGTTTTCAAAATTTAAACAAAATAAGTTGCAAATAAGTGGAAACCAAACAGCCTTTTTATATACAACTACTAAAGCATGTGTTCTCAAATTTTAAATTAAGTTGGTTGCAAATTTTAACTACTAAAGCATGTGCTTTCAATTACTACATTGTATTTATGCTTTTATATTCACATTCAAACACGTAAAAAATCATAAGTTGGCCCTTAAGCTTTATGGTATAATATCTTACAGCATCCTCTATTTCTAACATTACATTGTCTCTAGAGTGTTCTTATATTGGATGCAATAGACCATTTCCTTTGTGAGACAGAATTTCAACTCCTGAATAGGTGCTTCAGTGAGCAAGGCTACATTAAAGAGAATCCCAGTAAGCTTCAGCATGGAAGTGGGTTACTTAAGGTATGACAAATAAGCCACCTCTATGCCTTGGGGGCAAGGATGAAATGTCAACACTCATAGTAGGGGCACTAACAGGCTCAAAATTGGTGACTTGTATTGGGTTTAAGATGGAACAGATTTTAAAGCCTCTCTTATTCATATGCACCAGTAGAAGTGTTCTTATTTTATTACCTTACATAAATAGTCACTGTGGGTTCTTATTAATATTTGAAGTAAGAGGCCCACTGAGAAGATGAATAAATTCCTGGTGAATGGGCACAGGCATCCTCTCATACAGAGGCAAATCCATGTTCTAACCTAAACGTTTGATGTGGATTCAGGTTAGGTGTTCATTAAAATTTCATATCCTTTCAGCTTTGCATTTCAAAATGATATTGTATTGGACAACCCGTAAAGGCCCCATCTTCCCCAACTCAAGCATGGAATTTGTTTCGAAAAAGCATCCTTCAGAGAACCCCAAAATCTCCACAGAGAACCCCAAAATCTAAATAATAGAAGAAGTGAAAATAGACAAACATAGATTCATTTAAGAAATTGAGAGAGAGAAGCAGGGGCATTGAGATACAAAGCAAAAGGGAACAAACCTGTAATGGGAGACTGAAGCACCGATCTCGCACAGCAGCAGCAAACGGCACAAACCCTACAATCAAGAGTGAAATCGTGAGGGAGAGAGAACTACGAATTCTGAGATAAGGATGTACAAGAGTGAAATCGTGGAGATTGATTTGGGGAGATTTGATGAGGGGAAAAAAAAAAGGAGGGAATTTTAAGAGGGAAATGTCACCGCTGATCTTTACCTGCTCTACCCCAAAAAATAAATAAAATAAAATAAAATAAAATATTCAAAACAATTTTTAGATTTGTTTTTTTTTTTTTAAATTAAAAATAATTTCAGAGCAATAAAAATAAAAATTATATTTTTAAAATTTTAAAAAGTATTTATGACCTAAAAGATTAAAAAAAAAACAAAAAAAAATTTAGATTTGTTTTTTTTGAAAAAATTAAAAATAATTTGAAAGCAATAAAAATCAAAATTATATTTTAAAATTTTAAAAAGTATTTATGACCTAAAAGATAAAAAATATACAAAAATAATAAGTTTTTTTTTTTTCACCCAATTTTTTTTTAGTTTTTTAGGGAAAAAAATTTGAAACTAGTTTCTGAAAATAAAAACAAACATATTGAAATTGATAATCTAACCATATTCTTTGAAAAAGTTTAAATTATCTCAAATTAGTCATATCAACTTAAGAGTGTGTTTGGGCTCAATGGGTTCATTTTGTGATCTAATTCAAGGATTATTTTAATTTTACAATTCAGTAACTAAAATATTTAAAACTCTTTCAAAAATTATAATCAAAAACACAAATCACTAAATCACATCATTCCACTAGCAAAACTTTTACCGACGAATAGTGTCATCATCACTAAATGGTTAACTCTTTGCCCACGCCAACTTGTCGTCGCCAAAAGTAAGCACACTAATAGCAACGCTCATTGTGTTGCTAAAACATAAGCCTCGTAGGTAAAAGTTTTGAAATTTTGGCGCCAACCAAAAAATTTGGCGCTAAAATAATGTTATGCCTTTTTAGCAGCGGCAACAAATTGCGTCGGTAAAGGTATACTTTTACCAACGAAATTGATCACTGTGTCGCCAAAAATATACTTTTGGCAATGAAAAATTGACGTCGTCGCCAAAAGTAGTCGCCAAAAGTGCAATTTCTTGTAGTGCCATGCCCTTGGTTCTTGTTTAAGTCCATACAAGGCTTTGTGAAGATGATAAACAGTCTAAGGGTGAGCAGAATGTTCAAACCCTGGTGGTTGCAACATGTAGACCTCTTTTTCAAGAACTCCATGAAGAAAAGCATTTGAAATATCTAGCTGCTTAATAAGCCAACTGTGATGAAGGGCAAGACATAAAAGAATTCGAATTGTTGGTAATTTGGCAACTGGACTAAAGGTTTCCTGAAAATCAATCCCTTTCTACTGGAGATAGCCTTTTGCTACCAACCTAGCCTTATGCCTGGCAATAGTCCCATCAGAATTTCGTTTAATTTTGAACACCCATTTACAACCTATGGCAGTCTTTCCAGGAGGAAGGTAAACTAGAGACCAAGTCTTTTGGCTTTGTAAAGCTTGAAATTCCTACAACATAGCTTGTTTCCAAAGGGGTGTGAGGAAAGCCTTTTTATGAGTAGGAGGCTCAATATCAGAATAACAGGAAGGAGAGGAAACAGTTGTAACAGTAAACAGGGCAGCTTTAGATCTAATAACCATAGGATGACAGTTAGATGAAGAGGGAACAGAAGGAACTAAACCAGAGGAAGAAGGAATAGGTAACTGAGGTAATTGAATGGAAATAGAATGAATAGGAATAGAAGACTGAGGTGGAGGAGAACGAATAGGCACAGCAGCAGAGTTGCTGAGAGGAGCAGAAACAGAAGAGCTGAGAGGAGAAGTGCTGAAAGGAGCAGAACCAGATTGAAATGAAGAAGAAGAGACTAATGGTTGAAAATGAGAGGAAGAAGCCCAGAAGAAAGACTAAAGGAAAAGCAATTGAAAAGAAGAAGAAGAAGAAGACAAGTGAGAAAAAGGAAACACATGCTCATTAAACAACACGTCTTGAGAGATAAATGGTGCCAGTTTTTGGGTCAAGACACCTATATCCTTTGGAAAAAGCATGATAGGCTAAGAAAACACACTTAACTAATTTAAACTGTAATTTAGTAGAGGTATACGGGTTGATCCAAGGAAAACATTGGCAACCGAACACCTTGAGAATAGAAAAATCTGGAAGATGATGAAATAAGGTTTCAAAAGGTGATTTGTAAGCCAATTTAGAAGAAGGTAGTCTATTGATGAGATAGGTGGCACAGACAATGGCATCAAACTAGTAATGGATAGGAACAGAACAATGATTAAATTAATGGCAACTTCAGTGAGATGCCTATGTTTGCGTTCAGCTACACCATTCTGAGGTGGTGTATAGGGACAGGAGTGTTGATGAACAATGCCTTGAGATACAGTGAATGTCTTCATTTTGTTATTAAAAAATTCTATGCCACCATCTGTTCTAAGAATTTTAAGTAATAGAAAATTATTTTTCTGCATAAGCTTTGAAATATAGGAATTTCTCATACACCATAAGCTTTGAAATATAGGAATTTCTCATACACCTCACTTTTGTAAGCCAATGGATATAACCAGGCAAATATGCTAAAATCATCCACAAAAAGAACATAATACTTGTAACTAGAAGTGGAGGCAAAGCGGCCCCAAACATCACTGTGTATTAAAGCAAGAGGTTTATTAACAGTGGAATTAGATAGATGAAAAGGTAATCTGTGACTCTTTGCAACACAGCAATCAACACAGTCTTGAAGATTGACAGAATCAGAATTTTTCAGATGTAAATGTGGCCTAAGATGTTTAAATTTCAAAACACTAGCATGGCCTAGCCTATTATGCCATACAATACTAGAAGGAGAAGAAGAATTAGAATGCACTTGAGTAGCTAAACTGGTAGGAGCTGCTATAGAAGGAGAATAAGTAATAGGTGAAGCAGTGGATGAAAAGAAATGATACAAGCCATGAAGATTAGAGCCATTGTGAAGCACTTTCTTCGTAAACTTGTCCTGAATCAGAAAGCGAGTGTCATCAAAGCTGATAATGCAATTGTTATCTTGAGCCAGTTTTCGAACAGAAACAGGGTTAGAAGATAAAGTATCTGTATGAAGAACATTATCAAGCTTAAAGAGATGATAACGAGTGGGAAGAAGACCTTTACCAGTATTTTGAATATGAATGGTATTACCATCGCCTATAGTAATTTGATCAAATCCTTGATAGGGCTGATAACAACTGAGATGACTCAGATCATTGTTCATGTGATCTATTACTGCAGAATCCAAGTACCAAGGACTGGGAACAGAAGAAGATGAAAGAGACACAAACACAGATGAAGCAGTGACAAAGGCTCTTGGTTGTTGTTGGTGATTGAGATGGTTTGATTGAGGAGGCTAAAACTGAGGATCCATGCGATGCCAACACTCTAGGGCTAAATGATTGGATCCTCCACATATTTGACAGAATTGACCTTGATTGGATCTGCCTCTGCCACGAGATGAACCAAATCTACCACCATCATATCCTCTGTAAGATCCATAACCTCTGTAATTACCTTGATTGCCACCTTTGTAGGTACGTCCACCTCTTCCTCCTCTAGAATCAAATTGACCTCGAGACGAACCAAACTTCTGAGTTTGTGAATTATCAGATCCTTTAACTGTAGAAAACGCTACAGTTGGTTCTGTAGATTTCTTAAGCTTGGATTCTAAATAAAAAGCCTCAAAACATAACAAATATGAGAGATTTTCCATGGTAATAACATCTGGTCAAGCATGAATAGTAGTAAAAAATACATCGTACTCAGATGGAAGGCCATTCAGAGTGATTAAGACCAAATCTTCATCATCTATGATAACAAAAGCCAAAGCTACTGACTAACTATGACCTTGATCTTTGACAGATATTCTTTCATTGTATCAGACTTCTTGACAATAGTATTCAATTTATTCTTTAATTGATGCACATGTGATCGAGACAGAGATGTAAATCGCTTCTGCAACGAAGTCCAAACCTCAAAACAATGATGAAATTAAAGAACAAAAGAGTAGATCACAGGTGTAAGAGTTGTGTGATGCAACTTAGCAAGTGTGCATCAATCATGGTCCATTGAAGAAATTCTAGATTAGGAACTACACCACCTATTGAATCAGCAATTGTAGATGAAGGACATATGATTGATCCATCAACATAACCAAGAATATTGGTTGCTCGAAGAATATTTGAGAGCTGTGACTGCCAGATGATGAAATTTGATCCATCAAGCTTAACTGTCACAAAGGATGACAAGTTGGAGATCAGCAGACTCAAGTTTGAAGGAAGCAAAAAAGATAGTGGTGATGGTGATGCCATGATAGAGATGCTCGTTAGAGCTCAAGTCTCTGATACCATAATGAATTTTCTAATCAAATCATATTTCATTCACAATGAATTATTCTGAATACATTTGTCATTCTTATATACAATGAACCTAACCAACGCTATAACTAATCTAACAAACTCTTGTAACTAACTCTAACAGATGCAAGAAAATATCCTAGCCGATGACTTAGCTGACTTAGCTAAGTTGAGCTATGAGCTACAGGCTAAGCTGTTTCTACAACAGATATTTGAGCTACAGGTGGAGCTGTTGCGTCTATAGTCTAAGCTGCTTGAGGAGCAGCTTCTGGCTGAGCTATGATCCTCAACATACATAAATTACCTATGGGTTTATGGAAAAGTTGATTTTTGACTCTTGGGATTTAAGAAGTGGTGATGTTTTGCATATAGCTTGATTGGATTACTCAAAATTCTATTAAGGATGGAGTTGGACAATTTATTTTATTTGGGTGTCTTAAGAGAAGGTCAAAGGAGTTCATGTCATATTTAGGTTCAATTTTATAAATGTTGCATCATGCTTGAAGTATTTTCCTAATTTCTAGTATCTTCTATTAACTGCTAGGATTGGAGGAAGGCGTCTCTACTCCTCATTAGATTCATAGATTTTCGACTATCCATTTTGAGTTTTTGGAGGTGAGTATCCTTTACCATGAAAAATTCACACTGTGTTTATTTAAATACAAGTTTTGAGAATATTTGGTTAAGAGGAAATGATTGAACTCATTACATTATTTTACCATTTTATTTCTATGTTTTTAAAAAATGTATAAATTTATTTGGGGTCAAAGGTTTTCAATAAATGATTTTTATTGCATGATAGATTATCAACTCTACTTGGAAATGTATTTAAGTTGAGACTTTCAATTTTTTTACAATGATGATAATGGTTTGATAACGAAGTATTATTTTAATAATATTTCTTTTGCTAATCATATATCCGAATATAGCCTATGAGGCCACAAGGGCCAAAATGCTTTGGGGTTCTAGGGATCAAATGTTTAAGGGCCACATGGGCCATTGCGCATAAGGGGTCTTGGGAACCGAAATATTGTTATGAGTTATGATGACATGATGCATAATCTTGAGTGGATATGTATGAGGTAAAGCTATGTGGTGGATTATATGATGGATATAAGGTTGATAATGAATGATAAGTTAAGTATTATTTTTGTTTTATTTCCTTGAGCAAATGTATTCAACGACAAATTGATATATATATATATATTGAAAGGATTGAAAAATTTGTTATGCAAAAATTATTATGTTCTAGTTTTCTTTCCAAATCAAGTTTCATGCACATCAATTAATTGTTGACCACATTTTGGAAAGTACAGATTTTATAACTCCTATAGAAAAGGCATATTCACTGGACTTTAACTCAATCTCTTTTCTTCTTTTTCTTCTTCTTCATTTTTTTTTTTAAAAAGAAAAAAAACATAGACTACAGCGTGGCTCATCTCAACTTGAAGGTTTAGGCTTTTGGAGTATGCAAATAGACATGTTGCTAGTTGGGATTTTTGCTTAGGGTTACTCTACAATGAAGATAATTTGTACTTATTAAGAAAATGATTGTATATATTTTTGGGTTATGAAGTTTGATGTAAAGATGGATTCATTTTAGTACTTTTGGGAAAAAATTATGCTTAGGAACAAACAACTTAGTGACTTGCTATTTTTGGTTTTGAATGGATGAAAATAGTATTTAATTGTTAAATGGAAGATTGTTGATGCTTTATTGGAGATATGATAAAATGAAATGTACAGGAATTATTATATACAAGTGTTATAGTGCTTGAGGTCCGCCCACTCGGCAGGGTTTTCCTTGCCAGGATTGGAGTGTAACATTAGATGCACTCCAGTTCTTTTTCTTCAAGGCAATGCAATATTTTGGTTGTTTTTTTCCTTATTGAGATGTACATATGTTCCATTCCAAAACATGATGCTAAAATCCAGATAAATGTGGGTGATTCAACTTCGCCCATTCTTTATATTTTTTATTTTTTGGGTGCTATTGTTTCATGCCAAACTAGTGATATTGTTTCTGTTGCATTAATGGTAAGAATGTTATCTATGTTTTTGCTTTTGTCGGTGTTGGTAGAGTGGGTTAAATCCATCATTGGCAATGAATTATTTGGATATGTCATCAAAATCATTTTATCATATTGAATTGTAACTAAATTTTCAGTGAATATATATTTTCTTTCAGTTTAAGGACACTAGAGAATCACTTTGGCAATCCTGTGATTTGTTGACATTGAACTATCTTCTACAAGGATCTCCTTATAGTGTAATTTCAAGCTTGTTTGCAAAAGTTTGTTTGTAATCAATCCTGTTAATGTATATATTAGATTTATATTTATATTTATATAAATGTATTGTAGATATAGCTTATCTCTATCTCTCTATCTCTATCTCCTTCTATACTTATCTAGGTTTGTATTCAGCCTATAAATACAGGCTCTCCTATTGTATTCTATTCATTCAATATAATACAAATACATATTTTCCATATTTCTTTCAACCATTCTAACATGATATCAGAGCATAGGTCTTGAATCCTAGCTCCTCGTTTCTTTTGCTTATTACATAGTGGCATTATAGCATCTCTCTTCTTTTTCATCAATACACCATTATTTGTCTCATAACACCACTTCGTCACTGTTCCATCATCATCATTGACCAAAATTTTAAAAATTTTGCCCCACAATGCTTGGAATTGTACCCTGGTTCCAACGCCACCAGGATCGTCGCTGGAAACCTTCACACAAGCCCTCACGCGCCACTTTTCTTCTTGGCGCGTCGAGCCTTCCGCCTCCACTCTCCCACACGCATACACGTGCCATAATCGTGCACCCGCGTTGCGCCAATCCTGCTACCGTGCACCTGCGTGTGCCGCTCCTGCTACCATGCACCCACATGCGCTACACCTACTACCGTGCACCCGCGTGCGCCATTCCTGTTACCGTGCACCCATGCGCGCCGTTTTAGCTACTGTGCACCCGCGTGCACCATTTCTGCTAACTACTATTGTGAGCCTGGCCTCCCTCTACTATTGTGCACCGTACCTCTGTTGACATCATCTAGCCTCCTGCTGACGTCATCTCTACACCATTCAGCCATTTTTCCACTATTTTTGGCCTTCCAGACTCACCAGTACTATCTGTTTTACCTAATTTTGGTCCTACAGTTCTGTTTCTATTTATTTAGTCCTACCACAATATTATTATGGATCGCCACGATGCTTCCCATCAAATTTCTGTTATTCTTGATGGCTCCAATTATGTTTTGTGGGACCAAGCCATGTCTTTCTTCCTGAAAGGTAGGAAACTCTAGTATATTATCACCAGGGATGTGACCAAATCAGTGCAAGAGGTTGCTAAAACTGCTACTAAGTATGAAGACCGATTAGAAGATTGGGACAGTAAGAACTACAAGATTATTACTTAGCTTCGAAATACCTCTGTTACTTTTATTAGTCTTCAGTTTGGACGCTTTCAGCTTGACTCTGTTACCATTCCTGCTAAAGACATTTGGGATTTTTTGAAAGAACGATACCAGACTACCGGTCTTGCTCGTCAGTCTGTTAATGATTTCCTCTCTCAGATATATTTTGTCTGGGACCAACTCACTCTCTCTGAACCTGCCTAGTCTCATATTGAAGATGCTACTTTATTCACTTAATATCGTAATCACCAACGATTGGTTTAGTTTCTCATGGCTCTCACTACTCAATTTGAGCCTATGCGTGCATCTCTGCTTCATCGCACTCCATTGCCCACTCTTGAGTAGGCTATTTCTAAGTTATTATCTGAAGAGACTCGTCTTGGCCCTCTAAAGACTCATTATGTGGATATAGTTCTTCCCGCTCGTCAATCACTGAGTTCCTCTGCGCCAACTCACTGAGTTCCTCTCTCAGATATATTTTGTCTGGGACCAACTCACTCTCTCTGAACCTGCCTAGTCTCATATTGAAGATGCTACTTTATTCACTCAATATCGTAATCACCAACAATTGGTTTAGTTTCTCATGGCTCTCACTACTCAATTTGAGCCTATGCGTGCATCTCTGCTTCATCGCACTCCATTGCCCACTCTTGAGTAGGCTATTTCTAAGTTATTATCTGAAGAGACTCGTCTTGGCCCTCTGAAGACTCATTATGTGGATATAGTTCTTCCCACTCGTCAATCACTGAGTTCCTCTGCGCCAACCATCCAGCGGCCCACTACTTGCAATTATTGTCAGAATCGGGGCCTTCCTTCTACTCATCTTCTGCTTCATTGCCCAATCAGATCCTCTTGGTACTGCAACAAGATTAGTCTTGGTCATCTGCAGCACGATTGTTTTTGCAATCCAGACCACTCATCTATTACTCGTGGGGCTTTATCACGAGGTTGTTCATAACGTCTCAGGAATCAGTCTAGATCTCTGCCTACTCATCGCACTGCTGCTCCTGCCTCTAAGGAATTTTCTGAGCCTTTAGATACAGCCGCTCCTATCTTTTCCCAAACTAATGTTGAAGGCATGTTCAAACAGTTTCTCACCACATCTAGTACACCTCCTTCTACTACTCTGTCTATGACATCAGGTACATCTCCCTAGTATTTTGACTCAGCATGTTGCAATTATATGACTTCTAGTTCTACCCTATTTTCTTCTATTTCTTCCTCTCCTCATATTTCCTCCATTCATACTGTTAATGGTTCTCTTATGTCTGTAAGTCATATCGGTTCTATTTCCACCTCTCATCTATCCTTATCAAATATTTATCTTATTTATGCTCGCACTTTAAATCTTATTTCTATTAGTCAATTATGTGAGCTTGGTCTAACTGTCACATTTTCTACTAATGGTTGTTTTATACAGGACCCACAGACAAGACAGAGTCTTGGGATCGGCCATAAGCATGGACTTCTCTATGAGCTCATTCATCTTCATGTTTCAGACTCCACCCCGATAGTTGCTCCTACATCTCCTTCCAGCATGTCTCCTTTTAATATTTAGCATTGTCATTTAGGACATATTTCTATTAGTCGATTAAAATATTTAGTTTCTACTGGTTAGTTAGGTCATGTCATTCTCAATATTTTGGATTGTTTATCTTGTCAACTTGCCAAACAACCTGCTTTATCATTTAATGCAATTACTTCTGTTTCTTATGCACCATTTGATCTTATACATTCTGATATTTGGGGACGATCACTTACTACCACTATAGGGAGATCACGTTACTTTGTTGTCTTTGTTGATGATTTTTCACGTTTTACATGGTTGTTTCTCATGAAAAGTAGATCAGAACTCAAACAATTTTATTACAATTTTGCAAGCATGGTCCAAACCCAATTTTCTAAAACCATTAAAAATTTTCAATCTGATAATGCTATGGCATACAGGGATCTTGATTTTCTCTTCTTCCTTCAGCGTCACGGTACTCAACCTCATCATGCATGTGCTGGCACATCCCAATAAAATGATCGTGCTGAACGGAAGCATAGGCATATTCTTGACACTACTCGAGCACTTCTTATATCTTCCTCGTGTCATGAATATTTTTTGGGGGAAGCTGCTCTTACTACTGTCTACACTATCAATTGTGTTCCCACTCCTACTGTCCATAACCAAACTCCTTATGCATGTTTACTTGGCACTAGTCCTCCATACAAAAATCTTCAGGTTTTTGGGTCTGCATGCTTTGTTCTTCTCCAACCTCATAAACACACCAAACTTGAACCTCGTTCTCGTCTTTGTTGCTTTCTTGGGTATAGAATTGAACATAAAGGCTATCATTGCTGGGATCCTATCTCTAAACGTCTTTGTGTCTCTCGTCATGTGGTTTTCTGGGAGCATAAAATGTTTTCATCCTTATCCTCATTCCACTTATCATCATCTTCTACTTCCATTCTGTTTACTAATCCTTCTATCGATCTCTTCTCTAATGCCTTTGATGCAGGTTCCTCCTCTCTAGAGACGCCTCTGTCTACACCTGATCCTGTCCCGACTACTCCCTCTAATGGTCTTATTAAGTCTCCTATCACCCTACCAGATCCTCCTCTCATCGGTTGCCCACATCGGGTAACTCAACCACATGTTCATCTTTATGATTATATTGTCGGGTCTACTGCATTTTCTACTTATGAACCTACCTCCTATCGTGAGGCTTGTACTAATCCTCTTTGGCAGCTAGCAATAACTGATGAATTACAGGCTTTAGACAAAACTCATACCTACGATGTTATTGATCTTTCTCTTGGAAAGACAGCGATTGGCTGCAGACGGGTATACAAAATCAAGACCCATTCTGATGGCTCTATTGAGCGCTACAAAGCTGTGTTGTTGCAAAGGGCTTCACCCAGGACTGTGGCATTGATTACGAGGAGACTTTCACTCCGGTTGCTTGGCTTACCTCTGTGCGTAGCTTACTTGATGTTGTCTCTGCTCGCCACTGGGATCTCTTTCAGATAGATGCCAAAAATGCCTTCCTTAATGGTGATCTTCTTGAGGAAGTCTACATGCAACCTCCCCCTAGGTCTGCTTATCTGGCTTATAAGGTTTGCAAACTACAGCGTGCTCTCTATGGTCTCAAGCAAGCCCCACGAGCTTGGTTTGCAAAATTCAGTTCCACTATCTATGACTTCGGCTTCACCTCCAGCTCATGTGACTCCACTCTATTTGTTCGGACCACTCTTCATTGCACCACTCTTCTTCTTCTTTACGTAGATGATATGATTATCACTGGTGATGATGTGGCTGGTATTCTTAGCCTCAAACAATTTCTCAACCATCAGTTTGAGTGGAAGGACCTTGGTACTCTTAATTATTTTTTAGGGCTTGAAATCTCTCATGATTCTAATGGTTCTTATTTGCCACAAGCCAAATATGTATCCGATCTTCTGGCACGTGCTAGTCTTACTGATTGCAAGACTACCTCTACTCCCGTTGATCCTCAGACTCGTCTCACTCCTCTAGACTGGGATCTTCTCTCTGATGCTACTCTTTATCGTTAGCTAGTCGGTAGTCTTGTCTATCTCATTGTGACTCTTCCTGACATTGCCTATGTTGTCCATCTTGTTAGTCAGTACATGTTGGCTCCTCGTACCCTGTATTACACTGCTCTACTTCGTATACTTCACTACCTTAAAGGCACTATGTTCCATAGACTCCACTACTCTGCTCACTCTTCTCTCGAACTTCATGCCTTTTCTAATGCTAATTGGACTGGGGATCCTACTAATCAACGCTCCACCATGGGTTTCTGTTTCTTCTTAGGAGATTCTCTTCTTACTTGGCACAGCAAAAAACAGTCCCTCACTGCTTGCTCTAGTACTGAAGCTGAATATTGTGCTCTTGCTAACACTACTCAGGAACTTTTATGGCTTCGCTGGCTCCGTGCTGATATGAGTGTTTTTTCTCCTGGTGCCACCTCTCTCTATTGTGACAATCAAAGTGCCATTCAGATTGCTCACAATGATGTCTTCCATGATCGTACCAAACATATTGAGATTGATTGTCATTTCATTCGACAACGTGTTACACTTGGCACTGTTCATCTTCTTTCTATTTCTTCTACTGATCAACCTGCTGATATTTTCACCAAGGCTCATCCTCCTAGTCGTTTCATTGATCTAGTTTTCAAACTCAAGTTGGTTAATGCTTACCCACCTTGAGTTTGAGGGGGGCTGTTAATGTATATATTAGATTTATATTTATGTTTATCTAAATGTATTATAGATATAGCTTATCTCTATCTCTCTATCTCTATCTCCTTTATCTATATCTCTCTATCTCTATCTCCTTCTATACTTATCTAGGTTTGTGTTCAGCCTATAAATACAGGCTCTCCTATTATATTCTATTCATTCAATATAATACAGGTACATATTTTCCATATTTCTTTCAACCATTCTAACAAATCCCATGGTAATTTATTATGAAAAAATGTCACTAAAGGTCATCATCATGACATCATACACTATAATAAAGTTAGCGGACGTTAAAATATGGCAGTGTTCAAAAAAAAGATACCTATCTATAAGTGCAATCGACATTTCTAATGTAAACTTAAGATGAAAGCCGCATCAGTAATGCACATTTATATATGTCATATTAGCCTATTACAACATTTTAAGGCCTATCACTACAAAAAAAAATTTAATTTTTTGTGACAGCAAAATGTCATTGCAAATACTCATAATGCCGTCTCAAAAACTTTTTTGTGACGGCAACTAACTTTTAGCGACAGCAAACGGGGGGGCCACAACAAAGGGCGTTGCTAAAACGTTTTAGCGACGGCACCATGCTGTCGCCATTTTTTTGCGACAACAAAAGTTGCCTTTTGCAACGAAATTCTGCTATCACCTATAATATGTAAAAATTTGAGATTTTTTGCGACGGAATTCTGCTACCACCTATAATATGTAAAAATTTGAGATTTTTTGCGATGGCACTGTTTTACCGTTGCTAAAAGTGTTATTTGAGACGGCAAAAAATGTCGTCACGAAAGGGTTTTTATTGCGATGGAATACCTGCCGTCGCTAAAAGATTACTTGAGACGGCAAAACATACCATCGCTAAAAGATTATTTAAGACGGCAAAAAATACCGTCGCGAAAGGTTTTTTATTACAACAAAATACATGTTGTTGCCAATATCTTTTGCGACGGCATTGCCAAAAAAAAAAAAAAAAAAACATTTGGTTCTAATGTTTTTTGAGACGGTGTGGTGCCGTCGCAAAAATAAAATAAAATAAAAATATGAAAATTACTTATATTAAATGAAAAATAACTGGAAAAAAAACCAATAATTGCATAATAATATAAAAATTCCAGTATAAAAATAACAATTCATCCATGATAAAAATATTCTTGCATTCATAACAACACATCAGCAAAATTACCCCACTACATAATGTTGCATAATACATATATAATGTTTAAATACATAATGTTGTTCACAATTCAAAATAACGTAAATCAAAAACAAAAGTTTTCCTCATGATTCTTCCGTGGGTAACAAAAACAAAAGTTAGTCGCATTCTTCACAGGCATACATTCCACAGGAAGTAAACTCCTACTCGGGAAATATCTGAAAACAAAAAATAAAAATAATTAATGACAATATAATTATGTGTTAATATGTTAATTACAAAAAAAAACATAAAAATTTAACTACTATATAATTACAAAGATAATTAAGTGAATAATTTTGGCTAGACCGAAATCCAGCTTAACTCCCAAACTGGGAACCCGATTCGAGCCCCGTCTTCTCCCACAAGTCTCTCGTGCCTAAGTGGTCGTGTGTGCCAAGTTTCGTGCTAATCCAACACCATTTGGTGATTTTGGGGCGTCAAGATTGGCGTCCTCGTTTTGAAACAACATACAACTGTTGGGACATGCATCCCACGTCTCATACGTGAAGCCCAAATCTGTTGTGACCTTTTGAGCTTTATATTATAAGTCTGGGAGTTTCACACCTAACCGGAACGCCTCATTCAATAACTCAACCAACATGTCAACAGACTTGTCTACCCACTGATTAAGCACCTTCAGATATAGAAGGCGAACAATGAATGACAAAGATGTGAACTTCTGACAACCCGGATATAATTCACTTGTGCATCATGAAGAAGTTTGAAATACTTTGCAGTCTCTACATTTGGACCGAGCTGGGGTTCAGATGCATGGGGATCAGGCGCCTGTGGTTCATTACCCTCAACACTTGTATTGGCATGTGGATTTCTCATAGCCCCTTGTATCATTCCAACCATATCATCTCCAATGTCTAAATTAGCCAATGTTTCATTCTCTCAATTACCATGCAGAGATACGTAAGATTCCCCATGATTAATCCAATGTTTATACTTTTTAAAAGAACCATTCAAAATCAGATGCTTCCGCACACCCTCTCGTACAAGATGATATCGATTCTCACATTTCCTACACGGACAACTAATCATCGAACCTTTAGCCCTATTGGTGTAGGCAAACACAAGGAATTGATCAATCCCATTAATGTATTCCCTCGACATCCTATTTGGCAAGTCAACCCAACTCTTATCCATCCTCTGTTCTTCCCTTAAATATCTCTTCTGCACACATCCACAAAAATTAAACAACAAAATAACTATAAAACATGACTAATTTGGAGAGAAAAAAAAAAACAAAAAAACAAAAACAAATAGTCTTAAAACATCAGTCTCAAATCGGTTTCACGGTTTGAGAGTTAGAGCCGAATTTCACTCTAGATAAACTAGTTTCTTAAGAAACTTAGAATTCGAGACGTTGATGCCCCAAAATCACCACATGGCGTCAGATTAGCACGAAACTTGACACACGACCACCTTGGCACGAGAGACTTGTGGGAGAAGATAGGACTCAAATCGGGTTCCCAGTTTGGGAGTTAGAGCCGGATTTCGGTCTAGGCAAACTAGTTTCTTAACAAACTTAGAATTTGAGGTGTTGATGCCCCAAAGTCACCAAACGGCATCGAATTAGCACGAAACTTGGCACACACGGGCCTTGGCACGAGAGACTTATGGGAGAAGGCAAGACTCGAATCGGGTTCCCGGTTCGGGAGTTAGAGCCGGATTTCGGTCTAGACAAACTAGTTCCTTAAGAAACTTAGAATTCGAGATGTTGACGTCCCAAATTCACCAAACGGCGTCGGATTAGTATGAAACTTGGCACACACGACCGCTTAGGCCGACAGATTTGTGGGACAAGACGAGACTCGAATTGGGTTCCCAGTTTGGGAGTTAGAGTCGGATTTCGGTCTAGACAAACTAATTTCTTAAGAAACTTAGAATTTGCGGTGTTGACACCCCAAAGTCACCAAACGGCGTCGGATTAGCACGAAACTTAGCACACACGACCACCTTGGCATGAGAGACTTGTGGGACAAGACGAGACTCAAATCGGGTTCCCGATTTGAGAGTTAGAGCCGGATTTTGGTCTAGGCAAACTAATTTCTTAAGAAACTTAGAATTTAAGGTGTTAACACCCCAAAGTCACCAAACTATGTCGGATTAACATGAAACTTAGCACACACGACCGCCTAACCACGAGAGACTTGTGGGACAAGACAGGACTCGAATCGGGTTCCCGATTTGAAAAAAATCAACCAAAATCATGTAAATATTATTTTTGTAATGATGAGGTATGACATTATGTAAATAAGAATATAGGAAAGACTAAAATCCAGTAATTGAGAAGGCCGGAAAACAAAATTTGAAATTTGTTCAAAATTTTAAAACAAAGAATTTGGTAATGAATCTATATTTAATATTAAATCAGACTTCTTTCAACTTTGTTCGTGTGGCTTAATTTTATTTGGAAATATGCTTTGGCTTGAAGAAAAATTTAAAAACCAATCTCCATAAACAGTGTGTTCAAAAAAAATCTCTATAAACGGCTATTAGCATTGTATGGAGAAATAGACATATCTTCCCTATTTAAAATTTCTATAACCATCACTATCGTAAACAATTCTAGAAGGCCATGAATGGGATCACAACACATGTTGAGACTTGAGAGAGCAACATGAAAATGAGAGCTAACAAGAAAGTCTTCTTTATATTTAAATATTTATCATATAATATAATTTTTTAAGCAAAATATTGTTTTTGTCTTCAACAAAATTGTGATTCTGATTTCTAACTGCTAGCCTAAATAAAACTTAGCAAATGAACAAAGGAACAATTAAATATAATTCAACACAATTAAAAATATGGTCCACAAATTGATTAAAAAATTACTAGATAGGGATGAGATGGGCTTGTTTGGTGTAAATTTGTTGTAACATTAATCATAACTTGATCAATTCAAGCTTCAAAGAAACAATGCAAAAACTAAAGACAAAAACAAAACTAAAAAGAAAATAGAAAAAGAACACATGTAACAAAACAGAAAAGGAGCATCCATGAAGGCAGATCACCCCAGATTACCTGTAGCAAACAAACAGGATAACACTACTGCAGTTGTAGCTTCCCTTTGAAAACTTTGGGCATTTTGTATTCTAGATTGAGGAGTATATGGTCTACTATTTGAAATAAATACCACTAATACATCATTTTTAGTGTTATATATTCCTTCTTTTAAGTTACAAGAAGATTTTTTTATTTACAAAATTTGCAATGGGCATTTGATTTAGTTGGTACATATACCAATTGAAAAAACCTTTCATGTATATTTTACAAATTGCAAATTGCTTTCAATTACACTCCTCACATCATTCAAGTACTCTTGAAATGATATCCAAACAATGCCCAAATAAGCAACACAGATAGATGAATAAATCATCAATAAACAGTACATATATAATTACGATTCACTAAACAAACCCCCAAAACAATCAAGAATCATCAACAGAATACTCAGTCATAAACACCGCAAAAATGACGACATGATAAGCCCTAGAAGAGACGATATTGAAACACTGGTGAAGATTCGCACAAGCCAATATGAGAGTGTGTATAATTCATGAATATACAGAAGACGCATATATATACCTACCTGATATATATATATATTGGTAATCTTGAATCTTGAGAGGGAACCTGAAGAAACCGACCATCAGAGTAAATAAATAAACACTAGCCAAAAATAAAAATTAGATTTTGTAAATAAATAAACATAGAGCACTTACAGCTCTAACAAGGAAACTCCGGCGAGAGTGAGATCTGGAGGAGGAGATGGAAGGAGGAGGGAGTTGAGAGTGGAAGGGTCGCTGCTAGCCGTCACTCGCTACTGCTTGTCACTCCGGCGAAGGCCATTGTTCGCTACTAGCCGTCACTCGCTGCTGCTCGTCACTCCGGCAAAAGCCATCGTTCACTCTCATTCACCCTCTTCAATGTATGGCAATGCTGAATGCGACAGTAACTTTTAGGGATTTTGAGGATTTTGAGGATTTTGATTTCAGAAGCTTTTAGGGATTTGGGGATTTTGGTTTCAGAAAGCTTTTTAGGGATTTTGGGGAACACTTGATCGCGAATGGGATAAAATGAGCGGGACACAAAATTTTTATTTTTTACGACAGCGTATTTCAACCATCACAAATGATAAATATTAACAAATAAAACGACGCTGTTTTACCAAGATTTAGTTTGCGATGGGCTTTTGCCGTCACAAATGGTCCACTATTTGCGACAGTAACTTTTTCCCAGCTCAAAATAATTTTTTTTGCGACGGTACACCAGGCGTCGCAAACGTTCCTGCATTTTTCTTTTACAGTCATTAGCGACAGGGGTCACTACCGTCGCAAAAGGTCATTTTTGGCAACAGCAGATACACGCCGTCGCAAAAGACCTTTTTTGGCGACGACAACTACACAGCGTCCCAAAAAACCATTTTTGGTGACGGCACTTACCCTGTCGCAAAAAACTCCATGTAATTTGCCCTGTTTTCTTGTAGTGTATAGTGGCTTTTAAATACCGCTAATTTTAAAATTTTCAGTAGGGTCTACAAATTATTTGGTGATTTCGTAGTAATATTTCATACTAGTACTACTAATGTTAATATTTTGAAAATAAACATAAAATTAATTATTTTATCTATTTAAACTAATAAAAATTTAATTAAATCATGCAACAAGATCGCAATATAAATTTCCATTGAGTAGCACACAAATTCAAGAAAAATAACATTGCTAGTAGCCTAGCAACAGACTTACATTACACATCCAATGGAAGGTGTCCATTAAAAAATTAAATTCCTTTTTATTTCCCTTCGACGATTCGATTTGCCTTATAAAGCTTTGTTCTTAGGGATGGCAATTTAAACCCGGCCCGACGGGGACCCGATCCCCCGACCCCGATTTGAACGGTTTTTCCCCGAAAAATATCCCCAATGGGGCGGGGATGGTATTTAAAAATTAATCCCCGATCAATTTCAGGCCGGGGACGGGGATAAATGTTCCAGCCCCATACCCGGCCCGTCCCTAGCCCCGTCCCCGTCCCCGTCCCCGTCCCCGGCCCCGGCCCCAGCCCCAGCCCCCCGAACTGAAATTCATATATATATATAATATCCATCAGATAATGCCAAACTGAAATTCATATATATAATATATCCCTCAGACAATAAAAGTAAGAAGCAAAACAGAGAGAGAGCAAAGAGAGAAAGAGACCACCGAATCAGACCCTTCTCATCCTCCGACGACGAGCGCCACGACGACGACGACGAGCGCCACCGACGACGACTCCTTCGAGACCTCCGACGACGACGACGTTTCCTCTGCCACAGCAAATCTGAGCAGATGGATCTCTCTCTCTCTCTACTTAGATCTACCTCTCTCTACTCAGATCTGTGTGATGTTGACGATGTTGTTGTTGATGATGTTTGATGATATTGTTGTTGATGATGTTGATATTGAGGATGTTGTTGTAGAATTGAATCGTTGTTGTTGTTGCTACTGTTTTTTTTTTTTTTTTTTTTTTGGTTCGGGAATTTTCGAGGTCAGGGAAACCCGATCCCTGTTAGGGGACGGAGACAGAGATGGTGATAGGTTCCCCGTCGGGGATCGGGGCCGGGGACGGAGAAATTCATACCATCAGGAATCGGGGACGGGGAGGGTGATCCCCGGCCCTGCCCCGCCCCGCCCCGTTGCCATTCCTATTTGTTCTTGAGCCGCTTATGACTTTTAAAGTAACTTAACAAATTGTCCACGTACCTCTCTTGTTTATCCCTGCTACCAAACAACCCTTTCATCTCCTTAACCTTGTTCCTGTACACATCCCTTTCTTCGTCAACGATCACCAGCCTCAGTGACTCAGCCACTGAGTCCCTCATGAATGATCTGTCTCGCTCGTCTCTTGGTATCGAGTATGCTATCTTTTTCTCCTCTAAAAGCCTAGCATTCAACCCATGGTCCGCCAAGCATGTCAGCAGAATAAGATCCCTCTCAAACTGTATGGCCTCTACCACCGAGCTCCACCCTGAGTGAGTCAAGAACCCACCCGCCGAGTCATGACTCAGTATCTTGAGTTGAGGCACCCAACTTGTGCAGATCACCCCAACTCCTTTAGTTCTCTCTTCAAACCCATCAGGCAGCTCAATCAACTCAGTATCAGCCAACCCACGTCTCTTCCTCAGAACCCAAGAGAATGGTAACTGAGAGAGCTCTAAACCCAGAGCTATCTCAGTGAGTTCATGTTAAGTAGGTTTGGCATCGCTCCCAAATGCAACGTAGACCACTGATCCTTTGTCTTGCTTGTCAAGCCACTCTTTCATTTCCCTCCGTGCGTCTTTGTTGTTGTCATCGTCGCCTTCATCGTATGCCGTTGTAGGTAGTTGTCCAACTGGAAAAACTGGCTTCTCGTGAATTTTCTCTAAAACTTGTAACCATTCGGGTTCAAACTCGGAGCAGCTCCTCACGGCCAGCACATCACAGCCTTTAGCACTAGCTGCAAGGCGGTGCAAATTCAATACACCAGAATCGTTGCCCATAAAGCTATCTGTCATCCTCAAGACTTCATAAAGCCGAAAAGCTACAGTGGAAGGGAAAGATACCCACTTGGGAGGGACAGTATAGTCCCCAGCCTTGTTCCGATCATCGTTTTCGTGAACCACCGCTGAGGACGGTCCAAGGAAGCCCATACAAGCTGCGATCATTATAGTGAAGAAGGCACTGGAAATGTTGAGCTTAGCTGCAATAGGACCTAGCCAGTAAGGTGCAAAATCATAGAGTAGCCAATCAGGATCTGAAGCCTCAAGAAAGTGAGCCATGGATTCTTGCATGCTATCGAATGCTATTTTGAGGTATTGAACCTTGTCGTGGGGTAAGTCAGAGGTGGCATCTGCGTTTTCAGGGAGGTTTTCGGTAGGGGATAAAGGAAGCTTGACAAAGTTTAGGAGAGAGGATAAAGAAGAAGGAAGTTTGGGGAGGCGATCGATGTTTCTGGGGGTGGAAACGAAGGAGACTTTATGGCCTTTTTGAGCAATGAGTTTGGCGAGCTCTAGGTATGGGATCATGTAACCGAAGACTAACCATGGAACCATAACTATGTGTAGCTTGCCATCATCGGCCATGGACGTGAGATGAGGCTCTAAAGCCATGGTTAGACCTGCAGTGCTGGTGTTATGCTTTGGCCAGCTCCACACCACATTAACACACACACACACACACATATATATATGGATAAATTACACTAACAACCGTGAGGTTTTTATTTAATACAGATTTCTCTTTTACCTTTGAAAAATTATATTTCTCTTCCTGAAGTTTATAATTTAATTACAAATTACCTATTGAATAGTTGATGTCATGTCTTAAAATTTTATAAATGACCTTTTTATCCTTTTTCCAGCCATTTCTTCTCCCTATCATCATGATTACATTCTATAATTTTCCATCAATAAATTCTACTTGAACATATTCTTATTGAGTGATGATATACAAACATAAATTTTATATAAAATTCACTACAACAAAAAACACATTTGGTGACCCATTTTTTGGGTCGCCAAAAGTACAAATTTCGTCACCAAAAGAATCGGCGACAAATATACAATTGGTCACCAAAGGCCTGTCACTAAAAGTATTGGCGACGAAATCAGAAATTGTCACCGTATGTAGACATTTAGCGACAAGCAAAATTGGTTGCCAAAAATCATATATTTTGACGCTATAAAATTACAGTTTGTCGCTAAAAGGTTAAAATTTGGATAGGCTATGTAGTTTTAGCGACAAATAAATGCGTCGCCAAAAGTACTATTTAACGACAAAATTAATTTGGTCGCTAAAATCACGTTTTTAGCGACGAGTAAGTTTTGGTTGCTAAAAGTTCTTGGAATAACCACTAACTTTTAGCGACAAAAACAATATGTTGTCGCCAAATATATTAACAGCGACCAAAATACCACCTGTCACTAAAAATTCACTACACAAATTTTGATTTCAATAATTTTCCTGTTCAAAATAATCCAAAACACCTGTTTTCCTGTGCACAATATATACACAAATGTAATGTAAATAATAATACACCTGTGCAAGACATTCATAATAATTCAAAATTAATAGCTATGAAAAATCCCAATAAACATAATTACAATTCTCTAACAATCTAAAACATGCATACCAAAGTACTTACAAACTATTAACATCAAACCCATAAATACATTACCAAATCCTATGTCAAATATTTTCAAAAACACAACCAAATATTTTGATGCTAAACATCTAACCAACAAGTCATTTACTAAAATCCTAAGTTAAAATATTTGCAAAAACACAACCCCAAATATTTTGATGCTAAACATTTAATCCATAAATCATTTATCAAATTCCTATGTCAAAATGTTTCCAAAAACACAAAATCAAATCTTCTGATGTAGCCCAAACTATTTTCCACCATTGCCAATCTGTCACATGAAAAAAGAAAAAACAATATTAGATTGACAAAAAAAAAAAATCTCAATATGAACTTCACAATTTTGATTTTAATTTTATAATGGGAAGTCCAATCGGGTGCTGTTTGCTCATATAAGTTTGCTTATACAAGTCTATTTAGGCTTAAACAAGCTGCCCGTGCCAAGTTTCGGTGGTTTCAGTGGTCATTTTGCAATTTCGGCCCCGAACGGGCCCTTTAAGTCTTGTGTTTTACATTTTTTCTTGTAATTTTCTAACCGAAAATCCAATCGAAGTCCCATTTGTTCCTACAAGTCTATTTAGGTTTGAACAAGCTGTCCGTGCTAAGTTTTGGTGGTTTCGGTTGTCATTTCACAATTTCGGCTCCTAAACGAGCCTTTTAAGTCTTGTGTATTACAATTTTCCTTCTAATTTTCTAATCGGAGATCCAATAGAGGTCCCGTTTGTTCTTACAAGTCTATTTAGGCTTGAAAAGGCTGTCCGTGCCAAGTTTCGGTGGTTTCGGTGGTCATTTTGAACTTTCAGCCCCCAAACGGGCCTTTTAAGTCTTGTGTTTTACATTTTTCCTTCTAATTTTTTAACCGGAAATCCATCGAGGTCCCGTTTGTTCCTACAAGTCTATTTATGCTTGAACAAGCTGTTTGTGCTAAGTTTCCGTGGTTTTGGTGGTCATTTCAAAATTTTGGCCCCCGAACGAGCCTTTTATGTCTTGTGTTTTACAATTTTCCTTCTAATTTTCTAACCGGAGATCCAATTGAGGTCCCGTTTGTTCCTACAAGTCTATTTAGGCTTGAACAAGCTGTCCGTGCCAAGTTTCGGTGGTTTCGGTGGTCATTTCGAAATTTTGACCTCCGAACGGGCCTTTTAAGTCTTGTGTTTTACATTTTTCCTTCTAATTTTTAACCGGAAATCTAATCGAGGTCCCGTTTGTTCCTACATGTCTATTTAGGCTTGAACAAGCTGTCCATACCAAGTTTTGGTAGTTTCGGTGGTCATTTCGCAATTTCGGCCCACGAACGGGCCGAAATGCTTAGCAATGTGAAACACGAAGGGAGAAGTTAAAACAAATACCTATGAAGTAATACAAAATCAGCAGAAGAGAGGTATAGACACTGTCAACATGCTCATGATTCTAGTCATAAAGCATCTGCATTATTAAGCGTGTAAGTTTTTAGAGGGGGGGAAAAATGTAATACGCAACGCAACCAGAGTTGGAAAAAAAATGTAATACGCAACGCAACCTTGATTGTTCCAAAAGCCATACCCCATTGATTGTTTAGGACAACCATCCTTCTTGAGTAAAAGCCTTTTCATCCTTGATGATTTCCTTTCCCCATAATCCACTATGAGACACCAGCTACAGATTAAACATAATTGACTATAGAATCAAATAAATGAATAGGAACATAATTAAAAAAAACTGAGTCGTTGCTCTCCATTTTCGAGAGTGGAATAATAAAGGCCGTAGAACTGCACAAAAGCAACAGCAACAACAAAGAAAAAGGTGGTTTTAGAATGCATAGAGAGCCTCACAGAGCCAGACCAGAGAGGGGGAGGGGGGATATTTGGAAGGCTGAAAAAGTTCCCAGATAATGAACTAAAAACTTAATATAACAAGGGAAAAGGGACTTATGGATTGGTTTGAATTTACCCCTAAAACAATTTCTACAGGACTTGATCATCCAACGATGAAATTATTTTCATCACAGAAAAAATGGGTATTGAGTTAGTCTCAATGGGAGCACATCTAATCAAAAAGCAGGAAAACACCAAATATCAAAGAAAAAATTCCATTCAGCCAACCATAGTACCTAGAAAACAATCAGTAATTAAACACAATTCTAGTTCATTGAAGCTACTATCATGCTCTTTCTTTTATGTGAACAAGGTTCGTACTACTTTTGCATTAGATGATAAATGCAATAGACAAGACACCTAAAAATTATGATACAATAATAGATGCTCACAATCAGGGACGGATCCAGGATTATGACTTTGGGGGGGCCAAAGTACGTTTAACTTCTAACCAATAAAATTTGAAGTTCAATACCAATTTCTACTAACATGAAAAAAAATCAATAATGCTATGATAAAATATTGAACTATATATTCCTTGTCAACATAGTTGAGTAACAAAAGATGATCATATAATTGAGAATATTTTTTTGCTCATATTCACTTACAAAAAGTAGTAACTAT
Source organism: Camellia japonica (assembly GCA_030407325.1). Lineage (NCBI taxonomy): Eukaryota > Viridiplantae > Streptophyta > Magnoliopsida > Ericales > Theaceae > Camellia > Camellia japonica. The sequence goes on from JAPPVO010000059.1 coordinate 114,062,387, forward strand.
TTCTACATGTATTTATTTACTAAAATTAGGCATTTTCAATTGAGCTCGACGCTCTTTTATAATATCAAAAGCATGAATGATAGAGTCTACATCAAACCTTCGAGCAATGTCTTTTTAAATATACGTAATCAAGTAATTAGCCAGAAAACCATCTTCCATCCTATTCCTAAAAGTCAAAATATATGGCAGCACAAAATAACATTTAGGTTTTTATCCAAATTCTTAGAGGAAATCAACAAATCATAACCTAAAAGCCTATTCAATTATCAAGAAATCACACAACACAGTACCTACCAATTACAATAAATCATAGTATTAAAAAAAAATTCACAATATTTAGTTAACAATTGTACCAATAACAATTATCAGATATTTATCACAACTCCTGACTTCTCCACCCTATGCCAGCCTCTCTGCCACAATTTCACCCAAAAAAAAAACCAGCTTGCATTGGCCCCACATTGTCATTAAATTATTATTTATTTTTAAAAAAATTCAAAATCAATTGCTAACCCAGATAATATTAGATTTGGTGGGTTCTGATGTGTGTGCTGAAAGAGTGTATTTGTACTTATTTTTTCGATTGGCATAGTAAAATAAAAGAGTGTGTGGAGAGAGGAGCGAAATCTATTGACGGTGGGGAATAATTGTGGTTATGTGACGTAGGAAGTTGGGGATTTGGGTTGTCAAGTTTGGGATACCAAACTGAAAATGGGTTGAAGATTTCTAGTTTCTGCAGGCTTAGGGGTGACCATAACAACCATAACAAATTAATGGCAAAATAATTTTGCATTAGTCAGTCTAAAATCACAATCAATCATAATATTCAGTCTAAAAACAGAATAATCACATTGAAGCTGAAGGGATATTATAACTTACCAGTGAGAGTCCACGGTTCCACCGTCTACGCCGACCAGCTCTGACGAAGTCCGACAACAAAGCTTCTCCGTTTCTTTCCTCATCTCTTCCCTCCTCCTCTCTTTCGAATCGCAACAAGTCTCTCAAATCAGTTTTTTCTTTTCTTTTTTTAATCTTAGTGCTTTGTTTGAACAAACTTCTCCAGCAAGCCTTATAGTTTATATATTTGTAAAAGTTTCATATTTTACACTTTGACCCATTAAAGTTTCTAAAATTTTGCTTTCATCTTGACTAATTTAAAAAATACATATACATGAAATTTAAAATAGATTATTATATATGTTAACTAATTCAAAAATAAAAATAAAAATTTCCAAATAGTTTAAAAAATTGGGGGCTACTCTATAATTTTTGAAATTATCTAAAAAAAATTTGGGGGTGCGAACTCTTATAATTTTTAATTATTTTTAAATTTCTAGTATAATATATATATTTTTCCAAATTTTTGTGCGCAATTTTATTTTTAAAATTTCTAGTATAATATATAATATTTTCCAATTTTTGGTGCGCCCCACCCCCCCCCCCCCCCCCCCCCCCCCCCCCCCCCCCCCCCCAACACCAGATCCATCCTTGCTCACCATAACATGCTAATGCTCCTCCTAATAAAAGGGTCACTACGGCAGAAAAATCTACATATACCTGCATGATTACAACCATTGTACCATTGTGTAACTAATTATTAATGACAAGAAAATTAAAATTTACAAAAGAAATTAAAATAAAAATAAAAATAAAAACCTTGGAAAGTGCATTTCTTGCAAGGTGAAAACTTGAAAATCATTTTGAAACCATTCAAAACCCACTTCTTACCATTGGAATCATTTTTTACCAATCTAACATTTAATAGCTGTGTGCAATCAGATTGTAACAATATTGGCTAACTAGTGCATGAAAACAAAGTTAATATGAACTTCTTGAGCATATTAATGCGTCAACAATAAAACTAATCAGAAGTAAGTCCACACCCGGGCCACCACTTTTGAGTCAATAAGATTCCTTCCCATCCCAATCCAAATAAGGATAGTGGATGCGATCATTAAAACAAAAATTAACGCAGTAACCTGTTCAAAAGCAATGAGTATAGAATAAAGAGTATCAATTTGTTTGACATTGCACATTATGATCACTAACAAAAAAGAGATTATACATAAACAAGCTGAGGTTAAAGATCTGAGAAATTCAAATTCAACTCAATTACCTAAACAAGCTGAGGTTAAAGATCTGAGAAATTCAAATTCAACTCAATTACCTAAAGGTGCTGAGGTCAAGGACAAACTAGTGCTTTGAAAAACAATTAAACTTGAATTAATATGCACTTTCACAGAGAGAGAGAAGATTACAAGCATAATATTAAAAAATGTTGATATTATTAACAATTTTCATATATCAAGTAGAGAGAGACAGAGAGAGTTGTTACCAATTGCTACAGTGACAAAATAAGTTAATTCGGCTTAATACATGGATCCTAATATATCCTAGCTCACAAATTTATCAGCAAGTAAATAAATGACATTAGACCAAACTCCAAGAAAGAAGAGGAAAAGCCAGTGCATGTTCAATAGATCTAAAATTCAGATTGAAACATGGACGTGCCATGTATGGAATTAGTACAATAAATGAAGAAAGTGTTATTATTAATAATAATATTTTTGCTTACATTTCTATTTTATTTTGTAAAAAATGTGTATTAAATTTACTATGGATCCAATTCCACTCCCAAAACCAACAATCACATAGCCTTATTGCCCCAATTCAAAAAGAAAAAAAAGAAAAACACAGCCTTATTGCCAATAGTAGTTTTGTGAATTTAGTAGTTTGGTTAGGTAATGTGTCATGATGATGTAGCAATTTTGTGAATTTAGCATCAAACGGCCTGTTTTTAGTCTTCAACTCAATATAAATTTCATAGCCTTACAAAATAATGATGCAATAAACAGATCATATTTCAAAGAATTCACCAACCAAAAAACACTTTTCAATAGTGAATCATTCTGTCATGTTGTGTTTATAGTCAAATAATTCAATTTTTTTAAGCTGTACAAAATTCAAAAAAGTAAATAAATAAACAAAAGTGCCATGAAAACCCTACATGGACATTATGCATCAGTCACTACAATGAATTTAACATTGCTGTCCAGGTTCCACATGTATTATATTTTGAACTAAAGAAATTAGCTTCTTCATAAAAGTGCCAAAACCACAGCATCAATAAAGCACGTTGAACACTTAATCCAAGTTTACTATGAAAAGCAAATATAGCATGCCTGATGAGAGAAAGAAAATACTCAAATACCACATTCATAACAAATTTTTGATTAGTGAATATTATTTTAGGACAATAAATCTATGAAGAAAAAAAAAATAATTTTGAACCCAAATCAGTCCTAAAATCAAAATGAACAACGAAGTGTTGTCTATGAGCCTTTGATAATGAACAACAACAACAAACAAACAATGAAGTGTTGTCCTGTGTTCCAAAATCAGTCCCAAAATCAAAATATCAGCCCCAAAATCAGTCCCAAAATTATAATATCAGTCCCCAAAAAATACAAAATCAGAATATCAGTCCCAAAATCCAAAAATCAGTTCCAAAATCAGTCCGAAATTCAGAATATACCAGTCCCGAAAATCAGTTCCAAAATCAGTCCAAAAATTAGAATATATTAGTCCCGAAAATCACAATATCAGTCCGAAAATCACAATATCAGTCCGAAAAATTAGATTGATGACAAAGAAAAAAAAGAGGAAGATGAGAGAGTGTAAGAGAGTGAGAGAAAAATCAGTCCCAATATCAATGTTGTGTTGTGTTCTGCCATGCCGAACAAGAGAATGAAATTGATGATAAAGAAGAAAGAGAGGAAAATGAGACAGTGTGAGAGAGTGAGAGTGAGAGGGAGAAGGAGAGGGAGAGGGAAAGAGAGACGAAGAAGAGGGAGAGAAGACATACCTCTTTGTCTTCTGTTGTGCCGCTTCAGGTTGTGGAATGAGATGAATATTATTAGATCAATCTTGTTTATTCACTTAAAGGTCATTTAAAAAATAAAAAAATAAAAAATAAAAAAGACATATTCAAAACGACGTCGTTTTGACAAGATATTTATTGGCGACGAAAATCATTATGTTGCCATAAATATCATTCATCTTTCAGCGACTATTTTAATTCCGTCGCCAAAAAGTCACAATTAGCGACAAACAGTTTCATCGCCATATATTAATTTGGTTGCCAAAACTTTTTTAGCGCTCCCGCGCAAAAAATTAAATTGGCGCCAACCATTTTTGGCGACCAATTGAGATATTTGTTGCTAATAGTGTATTTTTTGGCGACCAATTGTTGCCAAAAACATACAATTGGCAACTAAATTCAATTTAGTTGCTAAAAAACGTCGCCAAAAATACTTTTTGTTGTAGTGATTTTTAAATACAATGATATAGCTTAATGGTGACCTTTTACTTTAAAATAAAATACTCATAAAAATAATTTATATTTACAACATCACTATCACAATATTTTATGATATTTTTTGTATAAATTTTTATATATGAATAGAATTTTTTTTTTTATTTTCACTATCATTTTTGTGACACTGCAAAATATATTTACTTAATCTTTACTTAATTTTTAAAAAAAAAATGTAATTATAACTTTTTTTAACCCATAATGAATGTAGGAAACTTGTGCCAATTGATGTTTCAAGAAACCTTGTGGGGCGTGGTGCAATAGTAGTGCATAGTGAGGATCTTTTCACCTATAAATAGGTGAATTACATGAAATCACAAATACAATAAATGAGGGGTATATGAAAGAGTAGACCAAATTCAGAAATGAGAGTAAATGATCAAATTTAAGGTAAATTTTATTATATTTTGAATTATTATAAATTGTTTTATGTAAATTATATTTTACAAATTATATTAATTTTAAAGTAGGTTATTATTAAAAGAACCTTATTTGCTTAAAAGAGAAACTCGTGGATAAACCTATTTGTGAAATGTGTTTTTAAATAATACTTTTGTAAGTATCACCACGGAGGTACAATGTCTTGGGAGATTTTAATATCCATTGGCCCTTTGAATTATCATTTTATGTGACACTCTGTGTCATGGACCCACTGACTATTTCTTCTATTATGTTGTCACTTTTGTGACCCTCTAAAAGTCTCATGCCTAGGGACTCAAATATCTCGCTCTCTAAAGGTCCTATGTCTTAGGGATTTAAATATCTATTGACCCTCTGTTCTGTTCTGTACTGTACCGTGATTATGATTATTTTGCTTATATGATTTCAGTGTTATATGTTCAAACTAAACCATTTTCTACTTAGCCCAAATAATTATCCATGGTGATTTTATATCTTTATGCTCTCAGTATAATATTTCTTACTCTTCCATGTGCTTATAGTTGTTAACCACTTTTAGGTAACGTGTTGTTGGGTATACCTCCTTATTGGAGTGTGGGACCCAATTAGTTTTGGAAAAAGAGTTTAATTTGGTTTAGTATTAATTATAATATATTTTTATATATTATATTTAATTTGTGGAGACCCAATCCAATTTGGAAACAACTAAGGTTTGATAATAAATCCTAGATTCACAATATTTTAGGGTTAGTTTTTGCTCATCCCGAGGTGAAGAGAACGGCTGCTACACATACTCCACTTTGGTGAAATCAATTATTTGGGTGTGTGAACAGTGGAATTAATTTGGGTGGTTCTTTGCTTCGTTTTCGGTGTTGATTTGGTTCGTTATTTTGGATCTTCTACAACTCTGGTTCTAAAGATTTTTGTTCATCTATCTGGTGAGGTCTTTCCTCTTGTTTATTTGTGATTATTTAGAATTCACCTAAGGGTGGTTTTGTGAGACCATTAGTGTCTCGTTTGTAATCGTTTGGAACTTATTTGGCTGATAGTGGAATCGGATTTCAATCCCGTGGACGTACCTCACATTTAGGGAACTACATAAAAATTCTTGTGTTGCCTTCTGATTTAATTTTTCCGCATTAGTTTTTATTCCCATTGATTGATTTACTTGTGGGGAATTTTCGATTTTCCCTAACAACTGGTATCAGAGCTTACGGTTTATTTGGATTTATTTATTTGTGTAAATCAATGGAGGGGAATGTGGGTCGCATGTCTAGCTTCAATGGAAGTAATTGGGTAACTTGGAAAACTAAAATGGAGGACCTATTATTTTGTAAAGATTTGTATGGACCCATTGAGGGTGATAGTAACAAATCAAAAGATGGTTTTTTTTCAAAGAAAGACATTGAGTGTTATTATTGCCATGAGAAAGGGCACATGAAGCGAGAATGCCGAAAGCTCAAGAACAAGGAGAAAAGACGTGACAAAAGTGTGGATAAGAAGCAAGAAGACACAACAGCAGTTACTACCGATGATCTCATGGTCGTTTGTGAAGATAATTGTATCAATTTTGTGGGCCAAGAGAGCAATTGGGTGATTGATTCCGGTGCTTCTTTTCATGTGACTTCTCGAGTTGATTTCTTCACTACCTATACCGAAGGAGATTATGGTTTTGTTCGAATGGGTAATGAAGGTTTGTCCAAGATTATTGGCATGGGTGATGTTTGCTTGGAAACAAATTTGGGCTGCAAGTTGTTGCTTAAAAATGTGAGGCATGTTCCCAACATTCGCCTCAATTTGATCTCTACTAGGAAACTAGATGATGAAGGCTTCAACAACAAATTTGGTGATGGAATATGGAAGCTCACAAAGGGTTCTTTGGTGGTAGCTAAGTGCAAGAAGACTCATACACTTTATTCGATACAAGGAAAAATTTGTAAAGGTGTTGTCAATGCACTTGAAGATGATACTTCTACCGAATTGTGGCACAAGAGGCTTGGCCATATGAGTGAAAAGGGGCTACAAGTTTTGTTCAAGAAAGAGCTTCTACCTGGTTTGAAAGCTACACATCTTAAAACTTGTGTTCATTGTTTGGCGGGTAAACAACATAGAGTTTCTTTCAGAAAAATGTTGCTTCTAAAAGAGAAAATGTTTTGGAGTTGATTCATTCAGATGTTTGTGGTTCTTTAAAAGTTAGAACACATGGTGGTGCACTTTATTTTGTTACTTTCATTGATGATTATTCAAGGAAAGTTTGGGCTTTGCTACTAAAAACTAAAGATCAAGTTCTAGAAGTATTTAAGCATTTTCAGGCCATGGTTGAAAGAGAAACAGGGCAGAAATTGAAATGCATCCGATCAGACAATGGTGGTGAATACATTGGGCCATTTGATGAGTATTGTCGCAGCCAAGGTATTCGGTACCAAAAGACAGTTAAGAAGACTCCTTAACAAAATGGCGTTGCCGAGAGGATGAACCGCACCATTGTGGAAAGAACAAGGTGTTTGCTTTCACAAGCTAAATTGCCAAGATCCTTTTGGGGTGAGGCAATGAGTACAACGGTTAACGTGATCAATTTTTCTCCTTGCTATCCTTTGAATGGTGATGTTCCAGAAAGAGTTTGGACCGGTAAAGATGTATCTTATGAGCACTTGAGAGTGTTTGGTTGCTGAGCTTTTGTTCACATTCCAAAAGATGAGAGGTCCAAGCTTGATAGTAAGTCAAGACAATGTATTTTTCTTGGCTATGGGCGTGATGAATTCGGGTATAGATTGTGGGATCCGGTCGACAAGAAAATCATTCGAAGCCGTGATATTGTGTTTCTTGAAGACCAAACAATTGAAGACTTTGGCAAAGGTGATCAACCGGAGCCAAAAACTAGTGATCTCATTAACATGGATCCATCTCCTTCATCTTCGATGGATGATGAAAATGGGGGAGATGTGCAGCCACCTATTAAAGATGTAGAGGATGATGTTAATCCTAATGAAGTTGAGCCAGAAATTGAGAAAGAGCATCCAACTCAAGAACCGCCACCACAACTTGAGTTGAGGAAATCTACAAGGGACCGACAACCTTCAAGAAAGTATCCTCCCAATGAATTTGTGTTAATTTCCGATCAAGGGGAGCCTGAGAGCTACCAAGAAGCAATTGAGCATGCAAAGAAAGGTAATTGGAAAAAGGCCATGGAAGAGAAGATGAATTCCTTACTTGAAAATCACACTTATGATTTAGTGAAGTTCCCTAAGGGGAGGAAAATTTTGAAAAATAAGTGGGTTTTCAAATTGAAGAATGATGGCAAGAATCTGAGGTACAAGGCACGTCTTGTTGTGAAAGGCTTTGGGCAAAAGAAAAGTATTGACTTTGACGAGATTTTCTCACCGGTTGTAAAGATGTCTTCTATTCGGGTTATACTTGGCATGGCTACAAGTATGAACCTTAAAGTTGAGCAACTTGATGTGAAAACCGCATTTCTTCATGGTGATCTTGAAAAAGAAATTTACATGAAGCAACCGGAAGGTTTTGTGGAAAAAGAGAAAGAGAAATTTGTTTGCAAATTGAAGAAAAATTTGTATGGTCTCAAGCAAGCCCCGCGGCAATGGTACAAAAAATTTGACTCTTTCATGATGAATAATGGTTTTTCTAAAACCACTTCGGACCATTGTGTGTTTGTAAAAAAATTTTCCGAATGGCAAATTTATTATTCTTTTGCTTTATGTTGATGATATGTTAATTGTGGGTCAAGATTCTACCATGATTAACAAGTTGAAGTTAGAGTTGAGTAAATCTTTTGCTATGAAAGATTTGGGACCGGCAAAGCAAATTCTTGGTATGAAAATTGTTCGTAATCGCAAAGAGGAACTGATTTGGTTATCTCAAAAAAGCTACATTGAGAAAGTTCTTGAGAGGTTCAACATGAATAAAGCAAAGCCGGTTGGTTGTCCACTTGCGGGTCACTTCAAGCATAGTTCGAATCATTGTCCTACAAGTGAGAAAGACAAGGAAAAGATGCTGAAAGTCCCTTATGCTTCAGCAGTTGGTTCTTTGATGTACGCCATGGTTTGTACAAGGCCGGATATTGCTCACGCAGTTGGTGTGGTGAGTCGTTTTCTCTCTAATCCGGGTAAAGAACATTGGGCAGCGGTAAAATGGATTCTAAGGTATCTTCGAGGGATTTCGAAGGTGTGTTTGTGTTTTGGGGATGGTAAGCCGATGCTTGATGGGTTCACGAATTCTGACATGGCCGGTGATATTGATTCTAGGAAATCTACTTCGGGGTATTTGATGACATTTGCAGGGGGAGTTGTGGCATGGCAATCTAAATTACAAAAATGTGTTGCTCTCTCAACTACCGAAGCTGAATTTATTGCCGTTACAGAAGCTTGCAAAGAAGAGTTATGGTTGAAGAAATTTTTGCAAGAATTGGGTTTGAAGCAAGAAAAGTATGTGCTTTATTGTGATAGTCAAAGTGCTATTCACTTGAGTAAAAATTCTACTTTTCATTCGAGATCGAAACACATTGATGTGAGATACCATTGGATTCGTGATGTGTTAGATTCGAAATTGTTGCAACTCGAAAAGGTTCACACAGATGATAATATTTCGGATATGTTGACTAAGACTTTGTCGAGAGATAAACATTTGAAGTGTCGAACTTTAGCGGGTATGGTTGATATCTCCACCTAAATCGGTAGGGGGAGAATTGTTGGGTATACCTCCTTATTGGAGTGTGGGACCCAATTGGTTTTGGAAAAAGAGTTTAATTTGGTTTAGTATTAATTATAATATATTTTTATATATTATATTTAATTTGTGGAGACTCAATCCAATTTGGAAATAACTAAGGTTTGATAATAAACCCTAGATTCACAATATTTTAGGGTTAGTTTTTGCCCATCCCGAGGTGAAGAGAACGGCTGCTACACATACTCCACTTTGGTGAAATCAATTATTTGGGTGTGTGAACAGTGGAATTAATTTGGGTGGTTCTTTGCTTCGTTTTTTGTGTTGATTTGGTTCGTTATTTTGGATCTTCTACAACTCTGATTCTGAAGATTTTTGTTCATCTATTTGGTGAGGTCTTTCCTCTTGTTTATTTGTAATTATTTGGAATTCACCTAAGGGTGGTTTTGTGAGACCATTAGTGTCTCGTTTGTAATCGTTTGGAACTTATTGGTTGATAGTGGAATCGGATTTCGATCCCGTGGACGTACCTCACATTGAGGGAACCACGTAAAAATTCTTGTGTTGCCTTCTGATTTAATTTTTCCGCATCAGTTTTTATTTCCATTGATTGATTTACTTGTGGGGAATTTTCGATTTTTCCTAACACGTGTCAGGGCCGTCGCGTGGGATAGGCATAAGGTACTTTATAGTCATAGTTTAGCTCTGACAATATAATTAAATAGAAGCTCCAATGTATATGTTTTTGTTGTAATTAAATAAAGTTTTGGATACTCTTTTATTTTACTCCGCTGAACTATTAATTTGTTATAATTTCAGCTTTTGTCTTATCGCGACGTCGAACCTCCGGGTATCTGGTTTGGGTCGTGACAAATTTTCTTTCTCGTCTATTCACCTACATTTATTACAGTATTACCAAACACCGTCATTTACATTTATTACAGTATTACGGAATTTTTGTATTTTTTTGTATTTGGTGAATTTTAAAAAAAAAAACTACAAAATATTTTACTTCTTAAGTATATTTAGATTAGGTGTATCTAACAAATAAAAAAAATTGCTTAAATATCATAAAAATTCAGTAAAAATAAAAAAAAAACACGAAAAATAAAGAAATTTATTTTTTGTGTGAGTTAAATTAAAGAAGATGATTGTTATTTCTTTTTAAATGACATGAACAAAATATCAGTATTATTTTATTTATAGTAAGATTAAGGGACAAATATATCATTTAATATGACATAGGATAAGTATAATTTTTCAAATGTAAAGAAAAATCTATATTAAATAGAAATCTTAATAGATGTCAGTGTAATTTACCGTATATATATACACACAAACAATAAGAGCAATAAGACTGCTAGTGTTGTACTTTTCTTCATTGATTAATAAAACTCTTTTTTTCTTTGCTAAAAACAAATGTTTGGTTTCAGTTTTCTTAAACTTGAGTTTTTTTATTTTTTGTGTTTTTTATTTTTAGTGAATATATTTAAAATTTTAAGTTTTTTTTTTTATTTTTTTAAATGTATCTTACTTAGATATATCTAAAAAGTAAAATATTTATGAAAAAATATTTTTAAAAATTAATAATTATACAAAAATACGAAAAATATACTGAACTTTTAATTTTATTTTATTTTTTTGTATTTTTGGTATTTAGTGAAATTTTTAAAGATTTTTTCACGAAAATTATATTTTTTAAGTATTTATGTTAGGTGTGTCTAAAAATTAAAAAAATTGTTTAAAATATTAAAAAAAAATAAGTAACAACAAAAAAATACGAAAAATACGAAAGTATAATTTTCTGAAAAGTGGGGTTTCAAAAAACTGAAAACAAAAATAGTGATTGCTATTTAGGTTTGAAAACTAGACATACTTTTTATATTTAATGATTTGTCAAAAAGATGATTGGTTGATAATTACATAATCGATTTCTTGACACATCACTGTATCTAGAAAGTGAGTCTAAAAACTAGACTTGTATATCACTTTTCAAAATTCAAAATTCAAAAAAAAAAAAAAAAAAAAAAAAAAAAAAGGGAAAGTTACACTAATAGTTCCTGTATTTTGATTTTTGTGTCATTTTTATCTTTATAATTTTAATTGGCACGGTTTTAACGATAAATTTATGGCTTTGTCTCAATTTAATTCAATTACTAATAATTGTTAACATTTTTTTAATAAAAAATATGCGCACAAGTGACATATGTCATGTTTTTCAAGATAAAATTATAAACTTGTTCAACTCAATGAATTAATTTCAACCAATTTAGTAATAATTTTTCATCAAAAACACTAATGTCATTATCAATTGAACCAAATTAATACAAAATCTAAAATTAAAAGTCAAAATTGAGCTAATTGAAAGTATATGGACTAAAATGACATAAGAGACAAAATGTAGAAACTATCAATGTAATTTGCACAAAGGGAAAATTTCACGGCTGGGAGAGTTTTCAAAATATTTACAAATAAGTGGTAAACTTTATAAATATTGATAATTGAAATCATAAACTTTGTCATGAATATGTAATAATTTTATAAAATTTCAACTAAATAGTAATTTCTCCTAAAAAAGTAAAAGTTGCGTTTGTTTGACTCTCTTAACTACGAAATTGTATCACTTTCACTCTTTCAATCTACAAACAAAATGGATAAAAGTGATACATTTCATAATTGAAGGAGTCAATCTCAATATGAGTATGTATGACATGGTGTGTAATTGGTAGAAAGTTTAATTAATTAGCAGGAGTATATAGCAAAGTCAAATCTTAATTGGAATCATACCATTCTACATTAATTTTATTTTTCATAACAGAGGCAGATCCCTTTTAGTCCAAAATCTAAATGTGAGGGCTCTATTTGGACCCGTAGGGTCCATCATGGTTTCATTTCGATAATCTGAACCGTTCAGTTTGTTAGACACTTCATGTATTTCATCGTCGATCAAACAACTGTAATTTATTCAATTTATCGTATTTTTATCTAAAAAAATAAATAATTGTGTTTTTAAAAAATAAATTATACATTTTTTTTATAACAAATGTAATAAATTGAACAAGTTATAATTATCAAATTTACTTAATTTTTTTAAATAAAATATACAAAAAATTCAATAAAAATAAATAATTTAAATTATTAAAATGAAACACGTAATAAGTCGAACGGCCAAAACTCAAGACTAGAGGGATCCTCCTCCGTAACTACATACGAGGTCTTACGTAGTGTTGTAGCATTACATTCTAGGAATTCAATCTCCTAGAAGTTTGAGAGTCACGTGTTATTGTCATCTAAGAAACTTTTGTCGAGAAATGCCATGCAATTACAAATGGGTTTGTATCTGGGTCCAGCAGAAGTTTTGAATTTTAAAGTTAATTCTCAAGATCACGATTCACGTGGGCGTTGAACTAGGTATGTGCTAAAGCTAGTAAGCTCCAGTCAATTGGTTCAACAAGATCAACGAAAAAGGGAGCAAAATTAAGAGGGGAAAAAAAACCATTAACAGAGACGGAATTTATATCCGAAATGAAAAAAAGGATACTTATATCCATAATACAACTACAAAATTTCATAATAAATTCACAAAAATAGGTAACATTATTATAAATACGTGTAAAACGAAAATATATATATATAAATCATTAAATAATGTAATGAATCATTAAATGTCGTAACTCATTATAAACATACATAATGAACTACACTTTAACATAATCTGTGTATTTTTTCTCAAAAAACAACTAGCTATGGTGTAATAGAACCACATAATTTGGAAACAAATCCATAAAAATATATAATGTTACTATAAATATCTATAAACGTAAAAAATTACAATTGTGATAGAAACTCCTACACATACATGACCCCTAGAACCCCCACTCTCATCTTAACCACTCATAATGTGAAGCCCACACATATATGAGTGGACCCCACACACCATCAAGGGCCAAGATCAAATTAAGGGTCATGAAACCCCCAAAAAAAGGGTCCCAAACATTTCTCAAAAAATTATTAAAAAAAATATTACAATACATAACGGATCATCAAATGTCAGAATCACTATAAGCATATATAACAAGCTAGATCTTCACGTAACATGTGCATTTTATCTTTAAAAAAAATCAATAGTTATGGTGTAATAGAACCACAAATTTTCATAACAATTTAGAAAAATATGTAACATTACGATAAATAAATAAATAAATAAATAACCATTAAAATACGTAATGGATCATTAAGAGTTGTAACTCACTGTTATTAATTAATATCTGGTCATATTGACTTTTTTATATAAATATTTTATTTAATAAATCTTAAAAATTAAATAATTATTTAAGAGTAAATTACTAATAAGTCATAATAGTTGGATTTAATTCCCATCAAGTCCTATTGAAAATAAGTATTGGTAAAATTGTCGTTAAAAATAATTTTTTGTGATAATTTTTTTTATATGTTGCTAAAAATTGACAATTAGTGACTTTTTTTGTCATGATTTTTATAAATTGTCGCTAAAACTTACAATTAGTGACATTTTTTTTTAACAAATTTTTTTTCATAAGACTTATTAAACAATAAATTTACTTATTAAGACATACACATAAATATTCCATAATTTAAATTATCGAGGCCAACCTTAAAATCAACCCATCATGCTCAAAATGCAGTCTCAAATTGGAGTACCAACTTGAGATTAAAAAAAATAAATAAATAAACAAATAAATAAAATAAATTGGAGTACCAACTTAAAGAAATCTTACCTATATGTGCGCGCTTGTGTGTCCCTGTTCATGCATGGACCACTTTTGAATCATGAGTTTATTACTACAACCGTGCTACGTAGTTCGAAATCAAAGCTTCCGAATCCTCCGAATTCAAAATGACATTGTTTCATCGTTTTGATTTTTTCGTTTTTTTTTTTTTTTTCCAATAATGCAGAAGAAGAGGGCAAAGAAGAAGAAAGGAAAGGAGCAGAGCAGAGAAAGAGAGAGAGAGAGATCATCTTCATCATCAACCATCAACCAAAAATCAAACCCACCCCAACACATCATCATCAACAGAGCTTCATCATCAACCAAAAATCAAACCCACCAAATCATCAACCAAAAATCAACAACCAAATCAAACCCACCCCATTCATCAGCAACAACATGTTCATCAACATCACCATCATCATCATCAACACCAGCCAACATTCATTTCAGATCCAGAAAAAAAAAAAAAGAAAAAAAAAAAATCGGCCTGGGCTACGACGATCGGAGGCGGAGGCGGAGGCGGAGGCGGAGACGGCGGCGATCAGCGAACCGAGCTTGGCTGCGACGATCGCCGGCCCTCTCTCTCTCTCCATTCCCTCTTCCCCTCTCTTCTCTTTCTCTCTTTCTCTTTTCCCCTCTTCTTCTCTCTTCTCCCTGCTCTCTCTCTGTTTTCAGACATAAGGGGAAAGAAAAAAAAAAAACTGCCCAAAACGACGTCATTTTGGGCGGTCGGGGGATTTGGGGGGAGGGAAATTCGAGCTACGAAGCTTTATTCTTATTACTATTTTTTTCTTCTTTTAATTTTTGTATAGGGACAGTTATTATTTATTTATTTGTTTCTTTATTTTATGGCTAAATTACACTGAAACCCTTAAGATTTTTATTTAACACAAATTTCTGTTTCACATTCGAAAATTTATATTTTCTTTTATGATATTTGTAATCTCATTACAAATTACCCCTGAATAGCTAATGTCATGCCCTAAAATTTTCTAAATGACCAACTTGTCTTTTTTCCTACCATTTCCTCTCCCTATCATCATAACTACATTTTACAACTTTCTATCATTAAATTCTACCTGAACATATTCTTATTGAGTAATGATATACAAACATAAATTTTATTAAAATATTCAAACATAATGATATAGTTTAATAGTGACCTTTCACTTTAAAACAAAACACCTATAAACATGATTTATATTTACAACAACATCAATATCACAATATTTTTATGATATTTTTGTATAAATTTTTATATATGAACAAAATTTTTCATTTTTATTTCCACCATCATTTATTCACCCACATTTATTCACATTTATTACAATATTATTGAATTTTTGTATTTGGTGAATTTTAAAAAATAAAATAAAATATTTTTAAAAAAAAATCACAAAATATTATACTTCTTAAGTATATCTAGATTAGGTGTATTTAAAAAATAAAAAATGCTTAAAATATTAAAAAAAAAATTCATTAAAAATAAAAATAAAAATAAAACACGAAAAATAAAGAAATTTAATTTTTTGTGTGAGTTAAACCAAAAAGATTATTATTATTTCTTTTAAAATGACATGAATAAAATATCAATATTATTTTATTATGTTATATGTAGAAAGATTAAGAGATAAATATGTCATTTTAATTGATAAGAAGATAAATATAATTTTTTAAACGTGAAAAAAAAATTATATTAAACGAAAATATCTGAGAATGTCAATGTAATTTACCCTTATTTTATTGTTTCTCTTCTTTGTTACTCCATTGTTACAAGTTGACAGACATTATCAATATGAATCGTATCATCGTGATGACCGTGGATTTCATTTTAATATTGTTAATCTGACTAGTTGATTCCTTGCGATGGGGTTATAACCTTCTTCCCTTGATAATACATTTAATTATTGAATATTGAATACATAGATTTTATTGAGAAAGATGACAAAGGCATCCAATCTCGCTATACACATTTAATTTTGAATAATAAATGAATTTATTGTTTAATAGATCTTATAATAATTAATGACATTTTTCATCATACACTATTAAAAGTTACTAATTATTAATTTTTAGTGACAGTTTAAAAACTTTATAAAAAAAAGTCGCTAATTATAAATTTTAGCGATAGTTTAAAAAAATCGTCATAAAAATATCACTAATTTTTAACTTTCAGCGACAGTTTAAAAAATTCGTCAAAAAAAATATCATTAATTGTAAATTTTAGTGACAATTTATAAAAATCGTGATAAAAAAAAGTCATTAATTATCAATTTTTAACAATATATGTAAAAAATCGTCACAAAAATTATTTTTATCAACGATTGTACTAGGATTTATTTTTAATACGATTTAATGAGAATTAAATCTAACTATTAAGACCTATTGGTAGTTTACCTTTTATTTTTATTTTTATTTTTTTTATTCTTTCAGTTAATTTCTTAGATTTCAAATTAAGTTGTAATTAAACCCGTCAGATAAGGCCATTTCAGTCAATTTCTTAGATTTCAATTCAATTGTAATTAAACCCATCAGATAAGACTATTTCAAAATTTAATAGAGAATAATCGCATAATAATATTAGGGTCCGGCTTCTGTCCAGTCCGGGATCGGATTGGACGGTGCTGTTGGGCCCGTGGGGGCCCACCACGGGTCCCGTTTTGAAAATCTGAACCGTGAATGTGTAGAACTCGTCGAGTACTACATGGCTATAAAAAATCACGTTGATTAGATATCGATAGCTATGTGATCAAATCAGTTTTGTACAAAAAAAATGGACGGTGAAAAAATTAACAGTTGATAAAAAACTATTTTGTTCACATAGCTATCGATATCCGATCAACGTGATTTTTTACAGGCATATAGTACTCGACGAGTTCTACACATTGAACGGTTCAGATTATCAAAACGGGACCCGTGATGGACCCCACGGACCCAAGAATATGGTCCAGTCCGATCCCGGACTGGACAGAAGCCATGGCCATAATATTAATTGTATTTAGTACTCGTACACTTTTAACAATATCTGATTTTAATCTCTCTATTTTAGTTCTTAACCAAGTTACAAAATTTTACAATATCTATTACAAAATTTTAAATTTTTTATTTTATCAATTTATAACGAGAATATATATTTTATAATTAATATTACAAAATTTTATTATAAAAATTACATATTTATATGATAAGAAACACATAATAGGTGCGCCTAAAAAGATGCACCCCATTAAATTTTCCTTAACTAATATATGTTGGGATTTATGTTATTAAACCAATTGGATACATCTATGTCATTAAATCGGGTAATGTTAGAAATTTTAAAAATTTTATCAAAATTTTTACTAAATATCTCATATGATTGTGGGACTCACACAATGTGAGTTTCATGTAGTCTCATACTCATGTGAGACATTTAATAAACTTTTAGTAGAATTTTTAAGATCTCTAACATTTTTACATTAAACCAATTGGATACATGTATTTATTTTTTATTTTTTTGAAATAAATATTATTCTAAAATATTTTGATACATAATGGACAAGATTCATGAGGTGAATGATTTTACCCTTTAAGTCCCGTTTGGCATGTATCTATTTTAGTTTAAAAGATAAAAAGTTACAAAAAAAAATCAAAAAGTCTATAATCTATACTAAAAAGTTAAAGATTTTCTTTTCTTTTTACTTTTTACATATTTTTTTATAAAAAATAAAAAAATTATTCTAAATATATTAATTTTTTTATTTCATATTTTAATTAAAAAATTATTAAAATAATCTATTTTCAAACAAGAACTTACATAAATGTGACTTATGCAAGGCCGCCGGCCGGCTTGGACATTTTCTAGGCCCAAAGCAGACGTCCAATATGCGGCTTTTCATACATTTCCAAAAAAAAAAAACAAAAAAAAACAAAAAATCAAAAAAATGTGAACAAAAGGTTGTGTAGTTTTTTTGGGGATAAATAACAGATACGTTTTAAGATATTTATTTAAAATATGAATTATCTTTTGTAATTTTAAAAATTATATTATATCTTTTTAAATTTCTAATTAAATAATAAATAACTCATTATATTAATAAATCATCAATTGTCTAGCACGGCACTGGCAATTTGAGAAGTGGGAGAAACAACAATCCAAACAAGCACAAAGGAAAAGTTTGCTTACCTGCTCGTATTTACCTTGTCCAGGAGCATCAGAGAAAATTTATGCAGTGATTGTATTTTTAAAATAATAAGATAATTTGATATTTGATAAGTCTTTTGGTCTAAAATAAAAGAATAAAAATATGTCATATTGTTATGTATTTATTTATTTATTTTTAATATATTTTTTCTAAGGAAATTTCTTGTCTGGAGTTAGGCATCTAATGAGAGAAGTGTTGTTGGATGGCCACAGGCCAAGTTCGGAATGGCTTTGCAGTGCACCGTCCACGCCCCGTCTCATATCAGGGCGGGGGGCGGGGGCGGATGTGGGAACGGGACGGATTAATTTATAATTTAAAAATATAAATATTAATACAAATTATAGATAATATAGATAGTGATTTGTAATTAATGAAAATTAAAAGATATAAGATGATAAATTAATGAGTGCAAATCAATACTAACTGTAATACTTTACGTTTTAATTTTATCATATTGAAAAAATTAAATGATATATGTATTATATATACATATATAGTAAATATAAATGGGGAGAGGACAGCCTAGAATGAGGCAGAAAAAGCTGTAACGCCCCACTATCTACTGACCCAAGTAACTCGTGGGTCGACCAACAAGACCCAAAAGCTTAAGTTCAAACTACTTAGTAGCAAGATATTGGTACTTTATATGTTCAAGATTATCTATGCAAATTTTCGATGTGAGACATGATATTGCAAACTCCCCCATTTATAAACCTCGCGTCCTCGCGAGAGTCCATAATCAATTAGAATACCACAACAAGCTCGTAACCAGTCCAAAATAAGTGGCCCACATGGTTGTGCATAGGTCGACTTTGACATCATCTGTAACGTCCGATTACCTACTAGCCCAAGTAACTTGTGAGTCGACCAAAAGGACTCAAAAGTTTAAGCCTAAATTACTTGGTAGCAAGGTAGTGGTACTTTATATGCCAAAAGATCACCTATGCAAATTTTCGATATGGGACGGGATGTTACAAAAGCAAAACATGTCCCCGTTCCATTCCGCATCGCAACAGGAAAACGTATGCGGGCGATACAGGGGCAGAACAAGGCTAAGAAAATGGCCATCCTAAACGTATCTCAATACTTATCTAGGTGATTTAAATTATTCATATTGTAGGACCTACTAAGAGATCATTCTTGAGGGGGGGAATATTTTACTACACTAGATGGCATGTATAATTTTAAGAATATATCATTTATTTTTTTTTATTTACAATTTTGATTTGATCGCGTAATGATCGATATTTTATTATTTTGAATTTTATTATTATTATTATTATTATTTGGGGCATAAATACACTACTCAAATAGGCTTAAAAATAAAGGGAAAATTACTGATCAATGGTAATTTCAAAAAATATATATATTTATTACAGATTCATAAAATAATTTATATTTTTTGTTATTAATATTTATAAAATTTACCATTTATTTATAATTACTTTTTAAAATCAATCCTGAAGTGAAATTTCCCAAAACTAAATCATCCAAGGAGACTTTGAAATAAGCTTACCAAATCTAACAATGTCTAGTCAATTGGATATGGAATAAGGGAGAATTTGACCTATAGATAAAGAGTTGGCCTCAGCAATAACAATGAGACAAGGACAAGGGGAAGGGGAAGATGTGGACGTTCCAAATTGACCAGTGTCCAAAAAGAGTCCTAAAACATAGAGGTGCAAATCTTTTGAAATCGACCCTCTCCTAAGCAAGATGCACGGAGGGAGACATTTGTATTGGTCAAAAGTAACGGGAGTCCATGTTATGCACGGATAAATAATAAATTGTGATAAATCATATTAAATATGTTAAAAATTATTAATTATTAAATATTATGATATTAATTTAATTGAGTATTTAAATAATAGATTTGAGGATCTCACTATATCTATATAAATATGCAGGACCAATTTGGAGTTTGAGAAACCAATGCCCACTTAACAAGGTGCAACCAAACTGGGTTGAATTTTTGGATTTAGTTAAATATCAGGTGATGTTTTGGGCTTCCTTGAAGGTAGCAAGACTTTCAGTTAATCAGTTGTTATCTTGTCGGTATGACGTGTCACTGTGCTTGTAGGATTTAAAATTGCTTGATTGTGATAATTTTTTGGATGGAGGAACTGATGAAGTTCAGGTAGGGTTAAGCACTAGGCTGGGTGCTGATAGCTATAATTCATTTGTTTTGAAGTTGCTTTGGGGATAACTATGTTATAGCCCGTTTCTATTTGTTGATTAGTGAGGCTCACTGCTGCTCTGCATCTGAAAGTTGGGTGATATTTGCTTGAAGTGGGCTGGAACTTCCAACACTATTTGCTTGAAATGGACTGGGTATATTAGAGGCTTTGTTCTGTGTATTTTATTTTGATGGTGTATTTTGTTCTTCTTGCTTCTTGTCTTTGTTTGGCTTCTCACCAAACTTGGCGTAATGCTAGCATATGATTAGGTATGCATATGAGTGCCAACATAGTTAGGATGGTTATGTTATGCTATGATGCTTTTTGTATTTTTTTTAATTTATTTTTTTTATCAACAATGCTTTTTGCACTTGCCTCCTCTTTATTGACAATTGTATGCTTGCGATTCACCAATAAATTTCTTCTCTTGCCGATTAAAAAAAAAAAGTATGCAAGACCGATTCAATTTTTTTGAAACACACTCAATCGCATAAACTCAATTGAAAATGAAAAGTAATAGTGATTCTGTAAATATAAGATAAACATTAAAAATGGAATTTGGTAAAACTAGGAAAATGCGATACTTTGTGGGTGAGATGGATGATCAAACGAGTAAACCATTCTTAATTTTCACATTTGAATCATAGGATCATTTATTAGAAATTATATTTTGATTGAACATAACCTTAAATACTCTACTGCAGTAGCAGATTATTCAGGTCCACAACTATTGAAGTTGACATTGAAATGAAACATTTGTAAAAACTTAAGAAATAAACTAACTAATGGTTTAAATTAATACTTAATTCTTAAAGACTAGTATTTTCATTATAAAATTACAATGTGATTTTTCAACATTCTTTGGTTTATGTGTAACTCATTACTAATAATTTTAAAAATAATTTTCTTGCACGTATCATAGTCGTACATGTATCCTACTTTTATAAGTTTTGTTGTATCACTATATCCGTGTTGTATTCATTATTTTTTATTTTATAAATTGTTATAAAAAAAGGTCAATTATTTACAATAGTATATTTTATTTTAATTTTATCTTTCTCAATAAAATATGAAGCAGGAATTTCATAAATAATTTCAATTTAATTAAAATTTTATAATAAAAATATTTATAATTGCTGAAATTAAAGAATTTTTATAAATTAAAAAAAAAACTGTAAGTATAAGATTCATCAACTATCTCATACATTAAGAAGTATATAAATTTATCATAATATTATTTTTCATAACTCTTTGTAACTTTAATAATTTAGCATTTTTAAATCGTTTATACTAAAAACAATCGTACTTTGAAATTAAAAATCAAATCAAATCAAATCAAAAATTGATGCATTTTATACAATAATTGTTCCGATTCAATTGTTATGTATAATTTTTTAATTTAATATTAAAAGTTTTTACAACTAAAAATTTAAATTTTAATTAAGCTAAAATTATAGTTCAGGATAAATGAGAAAAGTAAAATTGGATAAAATATATCATTAGAGAACAATAGGGGTGTAAAAATAGCCCGTGACCCATGGGCGGCCCAAAGCACGCTCGTGGCTCGAGGTGGGCCTAGTTCGATTAGGCCCAGGTCCAAAGACCCTGGGCTTGGACTTGGGCTTGTGCTGTCATTTTGAAATCCAGCCCGACCCACCTAGTCCGACTCATGGTTTGGCCCATTGTCCCGCTCAAGGCCCACTCAAAACTCGGCCCGAGGCCCGGCCCACCAAGGCCTAGTGTCATTTTTAATGGAAAAGAATAAAATTTTGGTAGAAAAAATAGGAAAAAAAATTTTTAAAATGTTCAAACCCATCCAAGACCCGAATATCCCTTGGACCTAATTTTCTTACTCGTAGGGCGGGGCGGCCCGACCCGACCCAAATTTTAGCGGGAGCCCAGGCTGCCCGACATAGGCCAGGCTGAGCTGGCCAAGCCAGGACCAATTTACACCCCTAAAAAGCAATGAATCGTTTTGTGAATATTTGATGACAAATAGACTCAGGTTTCATTTGGCATAGGTTAAATTAGCTAAATTAGTCAACAAAGACAAAATAGGCTAATTTAGCTAATAAGACAAAAATATGCTTATTGTAATTGGCTATTTAGCTTTTTATGAAGACTATAAAAAAATTAAGAGAATGATATAATGGGATATTTTGTTTTATTGGTAAAATGTCACATTCAAATCATAATCATTTCACTTTTCCTCTCACAACCATCAAATCAACTATAAAAAAAAAGAAGTCAAATTTTTTTCCCAAATATAACTTTCTTAGCCAGGCTAAAATAGCCAAACAGTCAAAAAGTCATGCTAAAAAAGTCGGTAGATTTGGTCAAAACCCCATCATAATAAAACTTCAATGAATTAAAAACAAACACAAAAAATATTCCTTGAAAAGTTCAATAAATACCACTATTACCAAAGCATACTTATTGAGTAATTTAATATTTTAAATTTTAAAATAATATAACTTTTGATCTAGATGTTGATTTTTAATAAAATTATTACTTTTAGAAACCTCTCATCAAGATCTATCAAACAAAATCTATATTGACAATGAAATTCTTAAAAAACAAAAAATAAAAAAAAATACTGTTCAAATTGACGTAAATAGTAACATGTTACTCTGTTTGACAGTAACGTGCTACTCTATCTCATAATAGCATGTTACTCTGGTTCATAGTATGTAGCGACCCTGATTTTTCGTAAGTCATTATTTATTATTATTACTTTATTTTATTTTTGACTTTATTAATTACGTGGCTATATAAGAATTTAATGTAATATTTAATTAATTTAATGTGTTATTTAATATATAATTTATCCGAATATTTATATATTTATATTTGTTATACATAAAAAAAGGTGTTTTATATATTGATAAAACATATATCATATTTATATATGTTGTATTTATGTTATATTTGTAAGATATAAATATAATAGTAAATTAGGTATAATCTATTAGACCTATGTTTAATCATTTTGGGGGGGAGGGGGTGTAACATGCCTGGGGGTACCCGTGCGCGTTAAACAATTCGGACTCCCGAGATCTCTTTGATCTAGTCTCACGAGTGCAATGTGAAACGTAGACGAGAGTCCAGATTTGGCAACTGTTATTGAAAATCCATTTTATTGCAATTTTATCAAAAATGGACTGCGTCATTAGATCTCAGAGTCGCCACCTAATATTTTAGGAAATTAGGAAACCCATGACTCAGTGCCAAGGCCACTGTTCGTCGTAACCAAGGATGCTTGGCTCGGAACCTTAGGTATGAGAGGGGAAGGTCAATAATGAGCACCCACGCTCACCCGATCAAAAGATCGGCCTCTACTAAACCATGATATGATTTTTTTATTTTCTTTATATGTTCATGTTCTGATTATTGAATAAATCCTAAAATTTACTATGTAAAGTATACAAGTATAGACTAGTTTGCTCAAATTAGAACAATTCAATTTCATGTTTGTTTTTCGAAAAGGGTTTGAATTTGCCACTTGACAAAGTGGGCTTAAAGTTTGTGAATTTGCCACTACAAAGTGGGCTTAAAATGTACATTTATTGAATTATTCCAATTCAAGCAACAAGCCTTCATCCACAAGCATTCATACAGTTATATCAAGTAAGCAAGTAGCCTCATGGTAGAATGCTAACACATAGTAAGAAAAACACACACAAATGGGATGCTAAAGCATAAAAAACTCACAGAGATATTGACATCCCTCGAACAGCTACAAAACAAAGTTAGTAAAATATGCATGATCTTATATACAGAATCGTAATGCAATTCACTCATGAGATGCACTAAAGATTCGGCTTCTAAAATATGGCATGTGAATCATCTCAATAACATGAGGTAGCGCATAGAATCACAGAAGAATTGATTAAATCTACACATGTAAATTTAGCCGAATCTTAATGCATGAAACATGGATGCAAAGCATGGATATGCATGGCATGTCAGATATATACATATGTACAGTTAGGGAAAGCGATTAAAGAATGGGATAGAAAGAAGCGAGGTGGAGGATTATTACAACACTTGAATTATTGCATATCCGAAGGAGAGAGAAATAAAATAATAACAAAATAAAATAAAACCTCACAAAACACTCAAAATAAAAATAATAAAATAAAATAAAGAACTGCATGTATTTTGAGAGTCCCCGTAACAGCGACCCCTTAATCACTCATGGCAAAGATGGCTTAGGCACAAGCCAAAATTTCAAGTTCAAAAGCAAGGCCCACCACCCATAATTATATAGATAAGGGCCACGGTACCCACGTTGGTCCAATATATCAAATCCCCTTTTCTTTTAACAGCCCACATATTTATATCCCAAATAGCACACTTGAACACATGTGGATGGAAAACTACCATAAACCAGCCCATGGTCAAGACAACCCATGACTAGCCCATACAGAAACCACTGTCCAATAGCCAACATCCCATGGGCCAAACAAACTCACATATATAAAATCCAACAAGTCCATATAGCTGTACACTAGCCCACTGTTTCAGCCACATCCAACCATTTTAATCAGAATCGACCCGTCTCCATTTAACTTGTACCAAGCCCAACATCATGCATCGCCAACTCTATGTTAAACATGTAGCCTCATGCATGTATCAACAAAATGGGCTCATGCATAAACATAAACCAGCCCACGCATACAATTAGTATGCAGTAACCAACTGTAACAATGAGTCATATATATATATAATATATATTACACCAGCAGCAAGAAAACCGAATATGTATGCATGAAAGAGAGAGAGAGGGGTGCCGAGAGTGAGAGAAAGAAATGTGTTGCATGTGTGGTATGTGTTACCCCATGAGAGGGAGGTTTGTGTTGTTTTTTGTTTTAGCTCAGATCAATATCCCTCCCCATCACCCGTAGCAGCGCAGGTGGAGGAACAGCCGGTGGATGAGCAGCAGGAGGTGGCTCGGTACAGAGGTGGTGGCTGAGAAGATGAAGCAGAACCGTGGTCAGTGAGAAGGGAAATAGAGCTGTGTGTTGTGGTGTACGTGGTGTGTGCTTGTGTATGCATGTGCTGTGGTGTGCTGCTGTCGTGAGTGTGTATAGCTCTGTGATCGTGTGTGCTGGGTGTCTGCCGTGTATGAATGGTATGGGTGTGTGTAGTGTGTGTGTGTGTTCCGAGTGGAGAGAAGAGATGGCTCCTTGGTCTGTGTCTCCAGCTGTGTGTGTATGAGTGTGTAGGTGAAACAAAACAATTTGATCAGCCGCTCATGGCCGGAGAAGAGTGAGAGTGAGATGTAGAGAGAATGTGTGGGTATGGGTGTGTGCCGTGGTGTGGAAGGAGCTCAGTGTGTGTCTGTGTGAGAGTTGTCAATGGTGTGTTGAGTGCATGGTGTGTTTTTGTGTGCATGCCCGTAGAGGCTGTGTTGTGATGTGTGTTGTGTCTGTGAGCTGGGTGTCTGTGTTGGGTGTGTGTGTGTGAGCTGCTGCTGTGTGTGTCGTGTCTCGGTGTGTGTATGTCGCCCCAGATTTAGAGCTAAGAGAGAGACGGGTTTTGTGTCTCCATGCCCGTGTGTGCTGCTGTGTAATGGTGTCAATGGTGATGTGTCTGTGTGAGTGATGTATGTGAGAAGATGAAGTTGGTCGTGTGATAGGAGAGAGAGAGAGATGAAGTTGGATTGGTTTTTTCTCTAGAGAGAGAGAGTTTGCAAGACCAAAAATTCTCTCCCAAAATCCCCCCCTCTTCTTGGTGGTGTGTTGAGTCTCAATTATAGAGAGAGAGCCATTACCCATGCATGTCGGTAAGATGAGAGAGACCAAATTGGAGAGAGAGTGCCCCTCATCAGTGTATCCCTCAATCATTCAAGAGAGTGAAGTGTTTGTTGTGCATCTCCTCCCCACCCACTCTCACCTGCTCTCCTCTTTTTTTTTTCATTCTTCTCCCCCTACTTTGAACCCCACCCACCGAACTAACATCCATAAAGCAAACCAACTCCATTTCTTTCTACAAAAATATTCCCTATGTCTCTCTTTTGAAAATCATTGTCCACCACCACCCCCTTTTTTTTTTTCTTTTAGCTGTCTACTCTCTCCACCATAATAATTCTCCATCCACTCTTCTACCCAAAACACAACCCATCATTCTAACCATTTTTTTTTTCATTTTCTATTTTTTTATTTTTCATTTTTTTATTATTTTCTATTTTTCAAAATTAGCTAAAATGTACCACTTTATATAACACCACCTAAAAATATGTACACACATAAAATTATAAAATACTACAAATTAATAATTTTGCTAAAATGGGTAAGGTTTGGGATTAAAACTTCAATCTGATTTTTTTGATATTTTTTGCTGAGAAATTCATAAAATAACATATTCCAATTTACATCATGGGGTATTCAAAAGAACGTGCCCAAGTCTTAGGGCCAGTCAAAATAGGGTGTCTACAGGGGGGAGGAAGTTTTCCAGGTGTAGCAGCAGTTGAGAGAGAGAGAGAGAGAGAGAGAGAGAGAGAGATTAATCAAACAAAAAAGAGAGGGTGCACTGTGAGAAGAAATAAAAGAAACAGAAGTCAAGCGAGAGACGGCGGAAGAGGAGTGGGAAAATGTGACAACCCTGACTCATGGTTAACGCTAATTCATGATTAAGCATAATAAGTAAATGATTAAGATGAAATCCTAAATTAATTATGAGAGTGTGTTGTTTTAATTGCATTCTTATCTGTTTGATATAGAAAGACCTGTTCATGTTTTGATTTCAATTTGCGAATTGACAGCCTTATCGGCAACCGATTCAGAAATTGACTTGATTTATATACTAATCAGAATTTATAGAATTTTATGGTAGGTCTAATTGAAATTCGATTTGAAACAATTAAATTAGAATAAATAATGCTAATTAATTTAGGTTGAGTTAATTACATGTTTGCCATTAGTGGACTTCCTTAAAACCATTGTTTTGTTCTCATTTCACACATGTTTGACACCATCCATTTTCCACCTTCTTGTACAAAAACATGAGAGAGAGAGGGCAAGGCTAGGAATTGAAATCAAACTTGAGGGAGAGAAGGCCATTGCTTAGAGATTCAAGAAATTACTCAAGATTTTGCTTAAGTGAAGCTCAATTGAGTAACCTAGGTAAGAGCCCAACCTTTCAATTTTGAATTTGAGCCAATTAGTACTTGAATACTAATGAAATAGGTGAATTCATAGGGAAATTAAGCTAGAATTTAAAGAAGCTAAGTCAATCCATGCATGCATGTCCATATCATGAAATTTTGAAGTTGTTTTCATGAAATTCTCACATGCATGTTCATATTATAGTTGTAATCTAAGAATTCATCATGTTTTTGGAAAGAATGTCTCATGTGATGATGTGTTGGAAGTTATGAATTCAAATAAATACATGCATGGCATAATTACACTATGTTCTTTCTTTTCAAGTTGAATTTGTGTACAATTGGCATACTTTTGGGCTTTGATTTTATGAAATAATCTTTAAATCATGATGTGTTATGAGTTTCTAAGTGTTTTTCAGAATTTTGGCCCAAAAGAATGAGTTTTGGAATGTTGAATCCATGGTTTGAACTTTGGGAGCAAATCTGAAAAACCCAGAATTTTGCCTCCACGCTCGAGCAAAGGATTCCACGCTCGAGTGACCACCTTGTTTTCACACTTTCGCTCGAGCAACAGAAGGCTGGCTTGAGCGTAAATTGCAAGCTCTCAGAATTTTTGCGTGTGCAGAAGCACGTTCGAGCGACAAGACTTGCGTTCGAACGAGAAACTGTGTCTTACGCTCGAGCAAGCGTCGAGCAAGCATCGAGTGGAGATTTTAAGCATCCAGTACTTTTCATATTTTTACAGACCGCTCGAGCGAAGAAGTCCACGCTCGAGCGACCACTCATACTCAATATGTCCGCTCGAGCGAAAAAAGCCACGCTCGAGCGAGACCCTTGTTTTCAGCAAGTTTTGAAAAATGTTTTTATGTACATTTTGCATTCTCATTCTATCCTAGGCATTCCTAGGCCATGTTTAAGGCATCATAATGAGGAATGATGAACTAGAACCACACTAAAACAAGAAAAATGGACTAAGTAATCAATTTCGGGTGTGTAATTTAGTGTGCGTTCGTTTTGTAACCGTGTAAGTTTCACACCCAAGGAAGCTGAATAGCCTGCCTACAGTCCTGTTATCTCTGAGTAACAATGTTGTAAAGCTATGGTCAATTACAATTATTTTCTGAATGATTAACTGTACTGTTTTCTTAAATGAGATTGTCTACTGAATGAATATTTGTCCTATTTTACGAACTGTACTCGTGGCATCTATAGCAATTGACTGTTACTGCTACTGCTACTGTTACTGTTACTGTTACTGTTACTGTTACTGCTACTGCTACTGCTACTGTTACAGAGATCTCTGTCAGTTCCTATCCTTGGAACTACTGTTACTGTATTGATGGTCATCAACTGACTGTTCGGTTTATTAAGACCTACTATACCGTTCTGTTATTGGATGTACCACGTATGACTGCTATGATTTCTAAATGACTGATATGACATGAAATATGAGACACTGATTGAATAACTGATCTACTAATGCAAATGACTGTTTTAATTACCGAAAGGACATTCATTCTTAACCCCTTTACACATTTGTTATTCACTGGGCTATAGCTCACAGTTTATATATATATATATAGGTGGCCAGGCACCGGACCAAAGTTAGAGGCGCCAACTTAAGCTCCTGTTTTGTTACGCCAGCCATTGTGCCTCACTTCGAGATTTTGAGTCTGCACGAGCCAAGGCTTTTTGGGTGTTTCTATCCACCCCTTTTTGCAAAATGTAATAAATGTCTCAGACTTTGAATTGTGCAGTTATGATGAGGGGATTATGTCCCTAACCGTATGCTGCTTCGTGTATGTGTTTTTGGCATATATATATATTTGGCTATGAATGTGGTTATGTCCATGAAAGTTCTTCCCATTTAGGTTTTCACAGCTCATTGGACATTATCTTGTTATTGATTGGCTTCCGCCAGCCCCGTTATATTATATTATTGTCAAATCTGTTAAGCAAGCCTTTGGTAATCACGAATTACTGGCCGGTTACGATGCTAAACCCTTAGGAGCGGGTTTGGGTCGTGACAGGAAAAGAAAAAAAAAAGTTAGGGTTTTGTTTTAGTGGTTTTATTAATTTTATAAGTGATTCTTTGATTTTCAAAAAAAATATTGTGAGTACAAAATCCAATTCTCTTGATTTATGTTTAATTCGTTATTTTTATTTATTTTATTTATTTATTTGATGTAGGTTTGATATTGTATTGGCATAAGGATGATGGATTGATTTTAATTATTTTGATTAATTGTGTATGCCAGGTTTAGGGTTTTTATATATATTTATTTTATGGTTGTAATCACACTCATAGATATATGAAATTAAAATAAATTGAGAACTCATAGATAAATTCTTTATACTCCACCATGACTCTATAGATTGTTGTCTTATTTGAGTGTTGGTGAGGAAGAGTGTATAAAAAAAAAATGTGAGGATTATGAAATTTATGTGAATGTCTTAGGCTTGGCATTATTATGTTTGTTCTCATGAGTAGATGAGAGATTGTGTATATATATTGTTGTCTCGTTCTCAAGAGTAGACGAGTGCTTTGATTTACGTGCGTACGTATATGCTAACCATCCGGGAAGTATGGGTCAAACTCGAGACGATATGCCCATACAAGTTTGGCTTCGGAGCGGTATTAGGTATACGGGAGGCACATGAGATATATATGTAGGTCGGAAGTGAAGGACCGAAGTGGTGGAGTTAAGGTACAAAGAATTAAATATAAACTTATTGGTATTGTTTGAATTGTTTTGATTTGTCCATCTCGAAAAATAGTAAACAACCTCATTAAATTACGAAATTTGGGCAGAGGCATATATACGTAATTCTAGACAACTTTTGTGTTTGAACATTTTACAAAAAAAAAGATTAAAACTTGTAATCGGATTATCTTGTCTACAATAGTTTTTGTTCATTTTAGCAATGTAAATTTTAAATGCTGTTTTAACTCATAAAACGAGCTCATTTTATTAGTTTTGCGTAAACTAAAATAAAATATTATTCTAAACACTTTTTATGTTTTGAATTTTTCCGAAAAAAATCATCTTAGGCAGTTTTTTTTCGTTTTCAGCTTCAGATTTTTTGGTAATTCCGTCTAGGTTCTTCTATCAAGTTTTTCTCTTAACCTGTTCAGTTTATACTAAATTCCTTTGCGATGCCTTTTATAAAATTTGATTATGTATAACTTTTGTTTTTTGAGTTTGGGTCAATTCGGATTATTTAAGCATAAAACAGTGCGTTTTTTTTTTGTTTATACTTCTTCAGCAATTCACTTATGATTAAATTATACTAATTTTATTTTTTTGCAGAATAGTAGGTCTTACTAATTTTTTTAAGCAGGGCTGACCCACCATATTTTTATTTTTATTTTATTTATTTTACAGTCAATTTATGTTTAGCTGTGTATGGGTAAGAAACTAAATGCCATCGTATCTCAGGAAACTACCCTTCATCTCGGTGCGAGTAGAACTACTTGTCTTGTGTTGTAACAAGAATTAAATGTATTTTTATTTGTGTCTGGTGGCCACGTGAGTGTCAAATATTTGTACTCATACCAGTACACTTGTATATTGACCCGTTTTGTCTTTTGGCATCTCGGGTGCGTTCTATTTGAGCGTAGCCGAGCTTCCTTTATAGGATTAGTTAGGACTACGGTGGTGACGAGAAATAACTATAATTGTTGCACATGTCGTTTGGATTTCTTTTGCTTTCTTAAGCTTAGGGTTGATATTAGTTTATGTATTTATTATTTTTTTTATGACCTTAGTATTTTAATAATTTAGCATGGTTTGTAACTTTACATTATTTAAGTTGTTTTAACTATTTATTGTTACTTTAATGTTGGAAGTATTGGATAGTTATGAAATTATGGTGGATAGTTTGGTTGGCATTTTGTTAGGTTTTTTTTTTTTTTTTAATCCCTTGTAATATTTTGAGTATTGAAATTTACTTAAACTTTATGGAGACAAGAACGTTTAGATTTTGTTTCATCCTTAGGATTTGGATGATGGAATATTGATTGAGGTTTAGTCCTAATTTAATATTTAATTGTCAAAATTTTGGGGTGTGACATAGTAACACTTTACTATTACAAAAAAAATAGAATGCATACTAGATGAATCAATAAAAAATACACATACACATCATTTTTAAACTTGTATAAAATAAAATAAAAGTATTTCTCATCAAAAGAGTTCTGTAATATATATATATATATATATATATATAGTCCAATAAAAAAAAATTACTCTGTCCTTACTCAATTATGTGTCTCCTCCTTAGAGAAGTTTATGAAGGTATGTTTGGTTTGTGTTTGAGAGATGTGTTTTAGAAATAAAAAGTACGAAAACATGTTTGGTTTGATTTTTTTCAAAAGATGTTTTGGAAAATGATTTTGAAAGAGAGTTTTGGAAAAAGTGATTGATTTGATATGTGTGAGAGAGAGATTTGTTTGGAAAACTTGTTTGGTTTACAAGTTTTGGGAAATTTTTTTGGGAAAATTTGTTTGGTTTGATTACTTTTGAAAACTTATTTGTAGAGAAAATTTCCCAAAATTTTTTCAGAAAATCAAACCAAACAAAATAAGGATCTGATGGAGGGATTTTGGCTAAATTTTTCAAAAAAAAATTTTTTATCCCCAACGAAGCCTAGAACAAAATCATTGTTGTACGCAGGCTTTGTACGGGTCGATCCAGGTCAAGTTCCACCTTAACTTATCATTTGAACTGATCATATCGGGTTCATCATCTCTACATCCAATATCGATCAACCTTCTGATCGAAACCATCCGTCTAAAATCATTCAGTTTCAAGGTTGAAATCGGTCGGTGTTGGTTGGTGGTCACAAAAACAAAAATAAAAACAAAAAAAACTCACATCTCATATTTCAGAGAGAAAAAAAAAGATAAATATATATGCGCATACATGTTTTGGTCTTACAAATTGCAGCTGCAAAAAGAAGACTTTGTGAAAGTCTGAAAAAGAAATGCCATCAAACTCTAGATTGAAGGTTGAGAGGGTTAACTGTTGAGGAGACAGAAATGAGATGACAAAGGAAGAATTGGGAGTAAACATGGAGTGTAATCGTCAAATGGAGGCCATCAAACCCACATGTTGTGTTGTTTCTCTTAAGATAGAGAGAGAGTTGTCATGAGAGAGAGAAAGTTGTGCTAATGTTGAGAGAAGCTTTTGAGATAGAGAGATAGGAATATCCAAGACTGTAATCAATGTAATTGAAGGAAAAGAGAAGCTGTAAATGTAATGGAAGAGAGAAAGAGAGTTGGTGGTAGAAGAAACGAGTATGGAGAGACTGTGTAAAATTGTAATGGAAGAGAGAGAGAGTTGGGATAGAAGAAAAGAGTAGAAAGAGAGTGTAATCAATGTTATAGATGTATACCGTATACGAGTCTGGATCCTCTGCCGTGGTTTCCTGCGGTGCCTCCTGCCATGCTCCAAAACGACGTCGTTTTGGAGCTCTTTTTTTATTTATTTATTTATAATTTTTCCCTTCTTCTCCATCTCAAATGTTTGTGAACCCTCTGACCTGAACCAATAAAAAGACCTTCCTCTGCAACTATGAAGAAAATAGCAATAAAAATGGTCACAATGACCTTATTCACGTGTTTATGAAGAACAAGAAGGATAGCAGTCAAGAATATAGCAATAAAAAGACCTTCCTCTGCAACAGTCAAGAATCCACAAAACAATAAAAATGGTCACAATGACCTTCCTCTGCAACAGTCAAGAATATAGCAATAAAAAAAATCCACACTTGTTTATGAAGAAAATAAACAAGAGAGGGTGAGGAACTTGTTAACCAAAATTAAACTACATTGAATCAAACATTTTTACAAGCACTTGGAGTGCATCTTACAAACCCAGATTTTAAACACATCATACAACCCAAAATTCATACCAAACTCTTTTGCTTTGAAGGACCCAAACTCACCCGAAGTGCTAGGAATTTTCAGTGATGAATCCAATCTGCGGAGCTAACGCATCCCCAGATCGAATGCTACCCGCAATTCCATCTGAATAGAACGTAGCTGTCCCCTTTCTTTGCTTTGAAAATGAACCAAATTCTTTTGCATCTCTTGCAACACTCTGAATAGCTCTTCGGGCACTTCAAGGCTCTTCCTCTTCCTCGCAATGGCCTCGATTCTCGCTTGCTCTTCCTTGTCGACGTTTAGGATCAATGTCTTCGCAGCCTCCACCTCGTCGATTCCGGGTCTCGCCGGAAGAGATCTGTGAGTTCTCATGATCTCTTCCACCACCTCTTCAATTGATTTCGCAGACGATTCCATTTTCCTTCCAATCCCTATTTTCCTAATTCCCAAACACTCAATGTAAATTGCAACAAACCCAATCGGAAAAAATAAAAATAAAAATAAAAATAGTAACAAACTGAGAATCGATGGTGAATCTAATTTTCTGTTTTCAAAAAGCAAATTGCAACCAAAACCCAGATGAGTAGAACACGAAAACAAACTGAATTCCCTTTTTCGACGAGCTACACTTGCAATACATCTTACAACCCAGATTTCAAAACAAATATTTGTTATTATTTGTTACCAAAATCAAGGTAAAAAGAAATTCCCAAAAAAATCCACAAAACACATAATCATCATTGCCCTCCGCTTCGTCCTCCAAACTGCCCTCTTCATCGCCATCGAATCCGTGAGTTGAGAGCTAATTCTTTGTCGATGAAGGATGTGAGCTTCAAGTTGAATGCACTTCTTCTTGTTCTTCGTTTGAGTCTGTTTTGAATCTAGTTTTGGATATTGGTTCAGGTCAAAAAGCTGATAGAGAGGTTAGAGAGAGAAGAAGAAGAAGGAACACAGGGAAGAGAAAAAAAAAAAAAAAAGAACTCCAAAACGACGTCGTTTTGGAGCATGGCAGGAGGCACCGTAGGAAACCACGGCAGAGGATCCGGACTCTTGGTCCAAATGGATGAGGAGTCACTGCTGTGACGTTCCCAGCTATGCTACCTGCGGTGCCTTAAATGGCACCGTTTCAACTTATTTTTTTATTTTTTATTTTTTTAAAATTGTGTTCTCAACTTCTCACAATGCCTCTTTCTTGAATAATGTATTTTTTTTTTTCAATTATGTTATGTCACAATGCCGTTTTTTTTTTTTTTAATTAATTTTTTTAAGTTATCTTTTCAATCTATATTGCTTGCATTTAAAAAATAAATTTGTTTATTTTTTTTGGTTCCCTATTAAAATAACATAATTTTTTTTATTTAAGATAAATTATAAATATACACTCTGAAATTTGCTTAAAATATGAATTGTCCCCTGTGATTTGAAAAGTATATACTAACATTTCTTAACATTTAATGGGAATACATGGATACCCATAGCATTTTGAATATATCATAAATACCTCTTAGACATTTGAAAGTTATATTACAAACACTTAGGGGTTGTTTGAGGTGTCCTAAATAAGTGTACTTTTTGACTTTTTGGACTAAAAAATTGAGGAAAAAAAGATAGTTATTTGGAATATTTTTTTGACTTTTTACGAAAAAATGCATATTAAAAAATTATATAAATTAGTGCATAGGAGAAGCTTTTTGGCGAGTAAGCAGTATGGTGGGCAGTACGATGGCATCATTGTGCAGAGTAGTGTATAGGAGATGCTTGCTATTACGCCCCAAAATTTAGACAATTAAATATTAAATTAGGACTAAACCCCAATCAATATTCCATCATCCAAATCATAGGGGTGAAGCAAAAAAAAACTAAACGCCAACCAAACCATCCACCATAATTTCATAACTAACCAATACCTCAACATTAAGGTAGCAACAGTTAGTCAAAACAACTTAAATAATGTAAAGTTACAAACCATGCCAAATTATCCAAATACTAAAGTCATAAAAAAAATTATAAATGCATAAACTAATATCAACCCTAAGATTAAGAAAACAAAAGAAATCCAAGAGACGTGTCCAGCAACTATAGTTAATTCACGTCACCACCGTAGCCCCAACTAATCCTACAAAGAAAGCTCGACTGCGCTCAAACAGAACGCACCCGAGTTGTCAAAAGATAAAACGGGTTAGTGTATATATATATATATTGGTATGAGTACAAGATTTAACATCTACGTGTCCACCAAATACAAACACAAATACATTTAATTCTTGTTATGGGACAAGACAAGTAGTTTCATCCGCACTGAGACGAATGGGTAGTTTCTCGAGATACGGTGGCATTTACTTTCTTGCCCGTACACAACGAAATATAAATTGAGTATGAAATAAATAAAATAGAAATAAAAATATGGTGAGTTAGCCCTGCAAAAAAAAAAAAAAATAGTAAAACCCACCATCCTGCAAAACAAATAAAGTTAGTATAATTTAATCATAAGTAACTTGTTAAAGAAGTATAAAAATGTACCGTTTCATGATTAAATAGTTCGAATTGACCAAAACTCAAAGAACAAAAGTTGTATAAAATCAAATTTCCTAAAAGACTACGCGAACGAATTTAGTAGAAACTGAACAGGTTGAGAGAAAAACTTGATAGAAGAACCTAGATGGATTTCAACCGAAAAATCTGAAACTGAAAATGAACAGAAACTGTCCTAAGATGATTTTTTTTCAGAAAATTTCAAAACACGAAAAGTGTGCAGAATAATGTTTTACTTCAGTTTACGCGAAACCAATAAAAATGAGCTCGTTTCGTGGGTTAAACAGCATCTAAAGTCTGCACTGCTAAAATGAATCAAAACTATTGTAACCAAGATCATCCGATTATAAGTTCTAATCGATCTTTTTAACAAAAAGTTAAAACACAAAAGTTGTCTAGAATCACGTATACATGCCTTTTCTCAAATTTCATAATTTATCGAGATCATTTACTATTTTCAACATGTACAAATCAATACAATTTACACTATACCAATAAACTCATAATTAAATTCTTTGTACCTTAACTCCACCACTTCGGCCAATCACTTCCGGCCTACACATATATCTCATGTGCCTCTCGTATACCTAACACCGCTCCGAAGCCAAACTTGCATGGGGATATCGTCCCGAGTTTGACTCACACTCCTCGGATAGTTAATATATACGTACGCGCGTAAATCAAAGCACTCGTCTACTCATGAGAACGAGGCAACAATATACATATACAAAACATCTCACTCATGAGAACAACATAACAATACCAAGCCTAAGGCATTTGAATAAATCTCATAATCCTCACTTTTTTTTATACACTCTTTCTCACCATCACTCAAATAAAACAACAATTCATGGAGTCATTGTGGAGTATAAGGAATTTATCTATGAGTTCTTAATTAATTTTAATTTCATATAACCATGAGTGTGATTACAACCATAAAATAAATCTATATAAAAACCCTAAACCTGACATACACAACTAATCAAAATAATTAAAATCAATCATTCAACTAAAAACCCTAAACCATACATATACAACTAAATAAAATAATTAAAATCAATCAATCATCTAAAAATCCTAACCATACATATACAACTAATCAAAATAATTAAAATCAATCTATCATCTTTATATAAATACAAAATCAAACTAACATCAAATAAATAAAAATAAATAAATAAAAACAACGAATTAAACATAAATCAAGGAAAGTGGGTTTTGTACTCACAATATTTTTTTGAAAATCAAAGAAGTATTTGAAGAATTAATGGAGCCACCAAAACAAAACCCTAACCCTTTCTTTTTTTTTCCTCTCCTCTTTCTCCCCTCGTCGCCGTCTCTCTGTTCTCTCTCTCAATTTCTTTAATTAATCCCTCTCTCTCCCCCCTCCCTCCCTCCCTCCCTCCCTCCCACAGCTGCTGATGGAAAATCTTCCACCAAAAAGTGATTAAAACCTGGCTGACTACTTATATTATATTATATATATAATAACCTAATTTCCTATTATATTATATATACAAATAAATCACATATATAAATATATATATATATATATATATCTTATATAAAATTTATATCAATAATTTCTCTCTTTAATATATATATAAAAAAATATAAATATTCAGATTAATTATCTATAATTAACTAACACATTAAATTAATTAAATACCAAGTTAAATTCTTATATAACTACGCAATTAATAAAGCCAAAAATAAAATTAAGTATTAGTAAATAAATAAAGACTTAAGAAGAAAGCAGGATCGCTACACTTGCCTTCTTTTCGGGTATTGAATTAGACAGTGTTGTTCGACCCGTGGGGGCCCACCATGGGTCCCGTTTAATGTGTAGAACTCGTCGAGTATTATATGCTTATAAACAATCACGTTGATCGAATATCGATAGCTATCTGCTCGGATTAGTTTTTTGTTAAGCATTAACTATAACACCATCTATTTTTTTTACAAAACTGATTTGATCATATAGTTAGCGATATTCGATCAACGTGATTATTTACAAGCCTATAGTACTCGACAAGTTCTACACATTGAACGGTTCATATTATCAAAACGGGATCCGTGATGAGCCCCCACGGGCCGAACAGCACCGTCTTGTTTGTGCACCCACCCGTTCCCTTTGTCCAACCAAAGTCAGCTAAAGAACAATTCACGTGAGAAGTGAGTTGTACTTTTTTTTTGTGTAAAATTGATTTTTTATATTTTTGTGAATAGTGATAATTTTTTAATTTTTTTAATAACTTTTTAACTTTTTAACTTTTTTGAAGTATGCCAAATCAGCCTTATTAACATTTAATTAAATCACAAACACCCTTATCATTTTGTAAAAATACACGAACACCTCTTAATATTTTGCAAAAAAATCACAGACACTTCTTTTAACTTAAATAAATGTATGTGATAATATTAATTAAATGATTTGATTTGATAAAATTAAAAATGTATGGTTTATTTTCTTAGAAGGCCCAAACTTTGAGTTTTTTATTTTTTTATTTTTATAATTATCCAAATAATTTTATATGTATTCATATATAGAAATACACATAAATAATTAATTCACTACAACATTTTCTTAATTTAGTGACATTTGAAAGTGCCCACAAAACTATTGGTTTAATGACATTTTTTAATCTTGTGGCATTTTGAACAAGTGCCATTTGTATCCGTACCACGGTAGATACTTGCAAGTGCCACTACACCATCATGGCTAAAAACTTTCAATGACATTTTGATGTCATGGTAGATATTATTTGTGGCACTATCAAGCGCCATTAAAAAAAGAGTTAGTGACACTTATAAGTGTCATTACACCATCAAGACTAAAACCTTTCAGTGACACTTTAATGTCATGGTAGACACTATTCGTAACGCTATCAAATACCATTCGTGACGTCGATAATTCATTGTAGAACAATTTGATCCGCTCTTGCGGAGATTCGAACCGCCAACCTCCCGCACCATAAACCTTATACACCACACTCTTCCCACTACACCTCTATAGCACCATATGATTATATATGCAACATATATTATTTATATAGTACATATATCCATATTAATATAAAAGTATATGTATAAACATAATTATTTTATTGAACATAATTTATGTAAAATAAACTACTTACTAGCAAAATAAAAAAAGACTCCTTTTGGCGACTAATTTTTAGTCGCCAATTCTATACTTTTGGCTACTAATTATTTTTTAGTTGCTAAAAAACTTAACTTTTGCCGACCAAAATTGGATTTGGTAGCCGAAGATACACTTTCAGCTACCAAAATTTTGGTCGCCAAAAAATTTAATTCCCGCCTTAGGATTTTAGTTCTCTCGCGCTAAAAATGACCACTTTTGGCGACTAAACTTATTTTTTAGTCGCCAATTGTAGACTTTTGGCTATTAAATTTTTTTTGGCACCAAAAAGCTTTACTTTTGGCTACTAAAATTTTTTTTAGTCGGTAAAAACCATATAATCAGTGACCAAACTTATTTTTAGTGACCAATTGTAGACTTTTGGCTACTAAATTTTTTAGTCGCTAAAAAGCTTTACTTTGAGCTACTAAAAATTTTTTAGTCACTAAAACCCATATAATCACGACCAAACTTAGTTTTAGTCACCAATTGTAGACTTTTGGCTACTAAAATTCTTTAGTCGCCAAAAGCTTTACTTTTGGCAACTAATGCTGTTTTGGTCGCTGAAAGCTATACTTTCAGCGACCAAATTTTTTTGGTCAGGAAATTTAGTCGCCGAATGTGCTTTTTCCTGTAGTGTACATCGAATTTTATTTATTTTTAATCATTTACTGCATTTTAAAAATTTAGAAAATATATTGGCATTTTTTTTTTTTCAAAAATGCCATTATAAGCTTGGAAAGTTTTTGGCTTAGTGGCATTTCTCAAAATGCTATAAAATATTTGTTTATGACACTTTTCACCTAAGTGCCATAAAAAGTAATTTGCACCTACCTAATGTCCTGACATTTTTTAAAAATTGCCATTGTGACTAAAGTTTAGTGGCATCTATTGGTAAATATCACGAACATAATTCTTTGTGTCATTATTTTATAAAATGCCATAAAATTGATGTGACATTTCTTTATTGAAATGCCACTAGAGCCTTATATGTTTGTGGTTTTGTGGTATTTTTCTAAAACATTTAATGCCAATTTTTATTTTTGTGGCATTTTCTAAAAACATGTCACTAGTGTAGTGTCACTAAAGTGTAAATTTGTTGTAGTGATATTTTTGTTATAGTGAAGTGATACTTTTTTTAATTGAAATGCCACTAGAGCCTTGTATGTTTGTGGCTTTATGACATTTTTCTAAAAAATGCCACAAAATATTCTTTTTGTGATATTTTTTAAGAACATGCCACTAGTATGGTATCACTAAAATGTATTTTTGTTGTAGTGATTAATATTATCATATATATTTATTTAAGTTAAAAGAAGTGTTTGTGATCTTTTTGTAAAATATTAAGCGGTGTTGGTGTATTTTTGCTTAATGATAAGAGTATTTGTGATTTAACCAAATGTCAGAAAATGTTTTTGATATAAATTTCAAATGTCTAAGGGGTATCTATGATATATTGAAAATATTAGTGGTGTCTATGTATTTTTATTAAACGTTAAGAAAGGTTAGTATACCATTTTTATTTTGGTTTAGTAGATTGACTTTGAAATAATAAATAAAAAATTTACATTATTTCAATTGGGAACAAAAAAAATTAACCAATTTTATTTCTTTAAATGCAAGCAATATAGATTGAAAAAATAGCTCAAAAAGAATTAAAAAAAAAAAAAAAAAAAGAAGGTAAACAACATTGTGACATAATAGAATTGAAAAAGAAAAAAATACATTATTTGAATAGCATCACGAGAAAAGAGGTACAAATTTTTTTTTTCAAAAAAAAAAAAAAAAAGAGTTAGTTGAAACGGTGCCGTTTAAGGCAAACAGAGGGCACAGCTACTAAGGTCACAACAATAAACCCTCATTCATACCCGACCTATCTATACTATATATTAAGTAAAAGGGGATTTTTAACCCCAAGGCCTGTGGGAACTCCAATCTCCTAATCCTAATTTTCTAATTTTTTGATTTTAAAAAAAAAAAAAAACATCAGCATTTATTGACTTCTTTCAACTCAACCTCAGCATTTATTGACTTTTCCCAACCCACAATCCCTTTTGACTTCTCTCATAATTATTGCAACATCCTTTTCAATTTCTCCCATAAACTATGGTTACACAGAAAAATAAAAATAAAAAAGATAAGAATTTAGTTATAGATCTCAAAAAGATATAACATCTAAATTTGAATTATGATTTAATAATATAATTATGTATTTTTTTTATGTATATCTATCAAAATTTTAAATCACTTAATGGGACAAATTAATCAATTTTCCAAAATTATTGATTTTTAATTTACAAAATAGATTAAAAAA
Source organism: Camellia japonica (assembly GCA_030407325.1). NCBI lineage: Eukaryota > Viridiplantae > Streptophyta > Magnoliopsida > Ericales > Theaceae > Camellia > Camellia japonica. Next base: position 114,103,939 of record JAPPVO010000059.1, read on the forward strand.
ACTATGACCGATTTATTTATTTAATAACAAAATATTTCATAATCTCTCTCTCCTAATCTCTCTCACAAATTTTCAAAAAAAAATATTAAAAATTGTATTCATTTTCTCTTATCCAAAAAATCAGATAGGAGCTCCAATCTCTTAATCCTAATTTTTTGATTTAAAAAAAAAAATCTCAACATTTATTGACTTCTCCCAACCCAACCTCAGCATTTATTGACTTTTCCCAACCCACAATCCCTTTTGACTTCTCTCATAATTATTGCAACACCCTTTTCAATTTCTCCCATATACTATGGTTACACACAAAAATTTAAAAAAAAAAAAGATAATAATTTAGCTATAGATCTCAAAAAGATATATAACATCTAAATTTGAATTGTAATTTAATAATATAATTATGTATTTTTTTTATGTATATCTATCAAAATTTTAAATTACTTAATGGGACAAATTAATCAATTTTTCAAAATTATTGATTTTTAATTTACAAAATAGATTAAAAAAACTATTGACTGATTTATTTATTTAATAAAAAAATATTTCATAATCTCTCCCTTCTAATCTCTCTCACAAATTTTCAAAAAAAAATATTAAAACTTGCATTATTTTCTCTTCCAAAAAATCAGATAATATTTTCTATTAAAGTTGTAAATATCTACCTATATTTTATATATTATATATAACATAACAAAAAAAAACTAAAAAAACTAAAAAACAATCTTTAAAGTTTATCTAAATAAACTTTAAATCAATAAAACTCACATGTCTATTATATATCTAACTCACATTATACCTTACCTAAATAATAATAATTAAAAACAAATGGAAACCACAGATAAATTAAATTTAAAAAAAAAAAAAGATACCCACAACTCTATCTTAATAAATTAAAAAAAATACCTGAATAGAAACCACACAAAAATAAAAATAAAAATAAAAATAAAAGATATATCTATCTATCTATCTATCTATATCTATACTATATATTAAGCAAAAGGGGGTTTTTAACCCCAAGGCCTATGGAAGCTTCAATATCCCAATCTGAATTTTTTAAATTTTTATTTAAAAAAAAAAACTCAGCATTTATTGATTTGGTCAAAATCTCTTGATTAGCATTTATTAACTTTTTTCAATCCATATATCTTTCCACATGCTTGCAATTATTGATTTGGTCAAAATCCCTGATCAGCATTTAAAATCTCCTTATACAAATAATTAGAGATATAATTCGTGTATAGTTACTGCAGTACCCTTTTCAACTTCTCTCATACACCATGGTTAAAAATCTTAAAAAACATAATTTATATATTAAAAAAAATCTAAAACAAATATAAATATCTATAATTATCCTGTGCATAGCACGGGTGATGGGCTAGTTTTTTTATATAAAAGAAAAGGAGAGACACAAAGTGATGTAATGGAATCAATTCAATGTACCAAGAAGATAGAGGCCCCGTTTGGTAGAGTTTTCTTAAATTAAAAGGTGTTAATCAGAAAGTATAAGTTAAAATTATTTTTATTTTAGTTTTTAAATAATCAATTTTTTTAGTTTATTTATTTTATTTTTGCTTAATAAATTATAAGTAAAAACTGTACTAAATAATTAGACACAGAGTCTCAAATTAAAATAAGTTATAATCACCTTCAAAAATTGTAACAAACAGTCCTAGAATTGGGTAGATGAAACAAAAATATGAGAGAGAGAGAGTGTAAATTAAGGTATTAGAGCATCTCTAACGGTTCACCAATTTTTTCACCAAATCTGAGTAAAAAAATGATCATTTTCTCAATCTGATACAGACTGCTCCAATGGTTGTCATCAAAGCAGGGGTCGACCAGCCGGTCGACCGGTTAGTGTATTTTTTTTTTTTTTACCTCTTTGAACCTTTTGACTTGTTTGAACTAAAATATTTGCAAGGGAACCGGTCCACCGGTTGGTCAACTGGTCGGTCGACCGGTTGGTCTCTCCCAACGGTAACGCACAGTGAAATGGTGAAATCTGGAGCCTGTTCCCATTTTGGCGAAACTTTTAGTGAATTTTCGATTTGATATTGATTTGGTGAAACCGTTGGAGCATCAAAAAGTCACTTTTTCACCAAAATTTAAATCTGATGCCAAGTTTGATGAAGCGTTGGAAATGATCTTAGTTGACCTTCTTTACAGTAATATATATTTTTTCTAATTTTTTTAAATCAAAAATTATTTTTATAAAAATTAAAAAATATATTTATTTAAACAATCTCAAACACCTTCCTATCTATACTATATATTAAGCAAAATGGGGGTTTTAACCCCAAGGCCTGTGGGAGCTTCAATATCTCAATCTGAATTTTCTAAATTTTTTATTAAAAAAAAAAAACTCAGCATTTATTGATTTGGTCAAAATTCTCTGATCAGCATTTATTAACTTTTTTCAATCCACATTCCTACATTTATTGATTTGATCAAAATCTCCTAATCAGCATTTAAAATCCCCTTATACAAATAATTATAGGTATAATCCGTGTATAGTTACTGCAGTACCCTTTTCAATTTCTCCCATACACTGTGATTAGTGATAAGATTGTTAAATTATTTTATAAAAAATCTTAAAAAACATAATTTATATATTAAAAAAAATCTAAAACAAATATAAATATCTATAATTATCCCGTGCATAGCACGGGTGATAGGCTAGTATATATATATGTGAATTGCGATTTTTAAATTTTTTTTTAAATGTCTTCTTTTTTTCCTTTTTTATATTATATTAACATTTAATATTTTGATCATAATCATATGTGTTGGACTTTTCAAGAATTTTTTTTATGATTGTTCTTAATGCATTAAAGTGTTATTATGAGGGATAATAATCATATGTGTTTGGACTTTTCAAAGAATTCATATGTGTTGGATTTCAAAGAATTTTTTTTTTATGCTTGTTCTTAATGCATTAAAGTGTTATTATGAGGGCAAGACTTGGGGGTGGGGAGAAGTTAATAAATGCTAAGGTTTTTTTTTTTTTTTAAATCAAAAAATCAGGAAATTTAGATTGGGAGATTGGAGCTCCCACAAGGCTTGGGGTTAAAAACCCCTTTTGCCTAATATATAGTACTAGCATATCACCCGTACTATGTACGGATTATATTTACAATTATCTATATATGTGAATTGTGATTTTTAAATGTCTTTTTTTTTCCTTTTTTATATTATATTAAAGTTTATTATTTTGATAATAATCATATGTGTTAGACTTTTCAAGGAATTAAACGTCTTTTTTTTTTATTATATTGTATTAAAGTTTAATATTTTGATAATAATCATATCTGTTGGATGTTTCAAGAAAATTTTTTTATACTTGTTCTTAATGCATTAAGTGTTATTATGAGGGATAATAATCATATGTGTTGGGACTTTTCAAGGAATTCATATGTGTTGGATTTCAAAAATTTTTTTTATGCTTGTTCTTAATGCATTAAATTGTTATTATGAGGGTAAAACTTGGGAGTTTGGAGAAGTTAATAAATACTAAAGTTTTTTTATTTTTTTAAATCAAAAAATCAAAAAATTTAGATTGGGAGATTGGAGAGTTTAATATTTTGATAATAATCATATGTGTTGGATTTTTCAAAAAAAATTTTTTATACTTGTTCTTAATGCATTAAAGTGTTATTATGAGGGACAATAATCATATGTGTTGAGACTTTTCAAGGAATTCATATGTGTTGGATTTCAAAGAATTTTTTTTTATGCTTGTTCTTAATGCATTAAATTGTTATTATGAGAGTAAAACTTGGGAGTTTGGAGAAATTAATAAATACTAAGGTTTTTTTGTTTTTTTAAATCAAAAAATCAGGAAATTTAGATTGGGAGATTGGAACTCCCACAAGGTTTGGGGTTAAAAACTCCCTTTTGCTTAATATATAGTATAGATAGATATAGATAGATATATAGATAGTGGTAACCCATGCTATGCACGGAACTTTATAAATTAAAAAAAAAATTATTATAATTATTAGATAAGCTTTAAAGATTTTTTTTAGTTTTTTTTTATGTTATAATATAATATATAAGATATAGATAGATATCTACAACTTTAATAAAAAATATTATCTGATTTTTTGGGAAAGAGAAAACGAATGCAAGTTTTAATTTTTTTTTTTTTTTTTAAATTGGTGAGAAAGATTAGGGGAGAGAGAGATTATGAAATATTTTTGTTATTAAACAAATAAATCAGTTAATATTTTTTTTAATCTATTTTGTAAATTAAAAAATTAATAATTTTAGATAATTGATTAATTTATCTCATTAAGTGATTTAAAATTTTGATAGATATATATATAAAAAATACATAATTATATTACTAAATCATAATTCAAATTTATATGTTATATTTTTTTGAGATCTATAGCTAAATTCTTGTCTTCTTTATTTTTGTGTGTAACCATAGTATATAAGAGAAATTGAAAAGGGTGTTGCAGTAATCTATACTATATATTAAGCAAAAGGAGGTTTTTAACCCCAAGTCTTGTGAGAGCTCCAATCTCCCAATCTAAATTTCCTGATTTTTTGATTTAAAAAAAAAAAAAACCTTAGCATTTATTAACTTCTCCCAACCCCCAAGTCTTACCCTCATAATAACACTTTAATACATTAAGAAAAAGCATAAAAAAAAATTCTTTGAAATCAAACACATGAATTCCTTAAAAAGTCCCAATACATATGATTATTATCCCTCATAATAATACTTTAATGAATTAAGAACAAGCATAAAAAAAAATTCTTAAAAAGTCCAACACATATGATTATTATCAAAATATTAAACTTTAATATAATATAATATAATATAAAAAAAAAGACATTTAATTCCTTAAAAAGTCTAACACATATGATTATTATCAAAATATTAAACTTTAATATAATATTAAACTTTAATATAATATATGATAGAATTATGTGTTATGATATGTATGATTTTTTGATTTGTTATAAAACCAATAATGTCGACTCCAATTTTATTATCATATCATTTTGAGTGAATTTATGAGTTTTAAATATTTCTTCCAAATTCATTAAAAAAAAAATTACAATGTGTAGTTGTTTTCAACACATAAATATAAAACAAATACTAAGATAATTCTCTCATCTAAAAAAATACTAAGATAAGTCACTGAACTAATAAAGAAGCAGAAGAAAATACATACATATACAAATGACTAATTTTATTAATACATAAATCATACTCTCACAACAACTGATCAATTTTATTAATAAGTAAATCATTAAGTAAATTAATAATTTTTAATGATATGAAAAGATTTCAGTTAACCATTTTGTTAATAAATAAATTATTAAGTCAATTAATAATTTTTTAATGATATGAGAAATATTTTTCAATAAACAATTTTGATAATTTATTATTGCATAGGAGAATAGTTTTTTTTTTTTCTTTCTTTCTTTTCCTTGAGTATTGTATTAAATTAAAATTTATCACAAACGATAGTTGTAATTTCTACTATTATATGACCAATTCATATTTTACATAAATTTTATGGTATGTTTGTAATTTGTTAAAAAATAAAAGATTTATGTTTTATAATTAACCAAGAATATCCCCATCTAAATTTCCTGATTTTTTGATTTAAAAAAAAAAATCTTAGCATTTATTAACTTCTTCCAACCCCCAAGTCTTACCCTCATAATAACACTTTAATGCATTAAAAACAAGCATATAAAAAAATTCTTTGAAATCCAATACATATAAATTCCTTGAAAAGTCCCAACACATATGATTATTATCCCTCATAATAACACTTTAATGCATTAAAAACAAGCATAAAAAAAATTTCTTGAAAAGTCCAACACATATGATTACTCAAAATATTAAACTTTAATATAATATAATAATAAAAAAAAGACATTTAATTCCTTCAAAAGTCTAACACATATGATTATTATCAAAATGTTAAATTTTTGGAAAATTTACCCATAAGTCCTAGTTTTTGAAAAGTTGAACTATTTAGTCTTAAAAGTTTTCTTATGCTCTATTTAGTCCTATTTTTACATCAGCATGATGTAAATGATGTAAATGATCTGATGTTTCATTCTATAATTTCAAAATTTATTGAAATCTGATGAACATTACATGTTTTTCATCCTATAATTTCAAATATTATTAAAATTTGATGAATATTAGATGTTTGAAATCTAATGTTTGTAACATTACTCAGATGTTATTAACATTGTATCTGATGTTATTAACATTGTAATGGGACCTTTCAGTCTATAAGAAAATTTTTAGGATTAAACAGTGTATAAGTTATTAATTTGGAATTTATTGGTGCATCCCCCTAAATTTTTATATAATATAAAAAAGAAAAAAAAAGAAGACATTTAAAAAAAAATATTTAAAAATACTAATTTATATATATAGATAATTATAAGTACAATCTGTACATAACACAGATGATATGCTAGTATAAATTGATGCAAAATTCATTTACTATTATAAAGAAAGAGAGAGAAAGTGACAGTTTAGTTTTTCAAGGATAGATGGCAGAGGAAATGAGAGAGAGAGAGAGAGAGTGTGTGAGATTTTGAAATAAATATAAAACTATAAATATAAATATATAAAACTCATTTCTTGAAAACAAGGAGAGAGAGTGTGTCAGATTTTGTTTTCCAAAGCTAGAAATAAAAGGATATGCATCAATGTATCGGTGATGATCGGTCCCGATTTACGAGTCCAGATCCTCTGCCGTGAAATCCTGCGGTCTTCCCTGCCGTGATCTTAAAACCACGTCGTTTTTAGATTTTTTTTTTTTTGGTTCTCATCGCTTTTCTTTTCCCCTTGTTTTCTTTTCTTTGAGAACCCTACAGGCAAGATCCCCTTTCTTACTCTCTCTCTCTCCTTCCTCAAGATCCCCATTCTCTTCCTCCAAGGCCTCCACACCTACATCCACCCCGACGAGGTCAACCCCTCCGCAGCTCCAAACGGCGGCCTCAGGGCCGCGATTCGAAGACCCGGCACCTCCGACCACCAAGAACTCAAACCCAGAAAACTCAAACCTGTGCTACCTGCAATCAAATCAAACCCCAATTTTTGCTCAAAATTATTATCTTAGAAATCGATCAAATGTTTTACATGTAGGAAATACCTGATTTGATGCACAGTTGAACCAAGCATCATAAACAGAGCCACCATGCCAAACAAGGCTTTTGAAGCTACACAGTGACTCATCTACCCTCTCCTCCTCTCTCTGATCATCATCTTGTTCAGTGTCTATGGCTGCTTCAGCTTGTTTCTGAGGTACCATTTGTTTCTTTTCTTTACTTCTGTAGAGATCTGAAACAACTCAAAAGGACAAAGCAATTAACAAGCCAAAGCCGAAACAAAAGCAAACCCAGAACATGAAGGTCAAAAACGAGAGAGAGAGAGAAAAAAAAAAAAAAAAAAAAGGTCAAAAACGACGTTGTTTTTGACCACGGCAGGGACCACGGCAGGAATGTATGGCAGAAGATCCGGACTCCCCGATTTACAGCATTAAAAATTAGAAGTTTTAAAATCACCACTAATAAGTTAATAAGTGTAACAAAAATAACAACTTTGCTTCATACCCCCAGTGGGGGTCGCGCCCCCAGTGACGTGGCGCGCCCCCACTGGCCGAAAATCAAAAAAAAAAAAAAAAAAAAGAAAAATTGTTTTTTTGGTCCAACCGCCGCACGACACCTCACTGGGTGTCACCCCAGCTGGGGGTAGAATGCATTTTCCCAAAAATAAATAGATGTTAAACTATCACATTAATAGTAAAATTTATAAAATGTCATTTCATTAGTAATATATTAATAATATTAAATTAATGATATGAAACATTTTTTCGGTGATGATGTAAAGCTAGGGAGAGAGTTTTAATAAAAATTCTAATGAAATAGTAAGGAAAAAAAAAATAAAAATGAGTTAAAACATCAAATTAATGGGTGACCTCATTTATTAGAACTCCTTTAAATTCTTATTTTAGTGTTCTTAAGTGTTTTAGATCAATGTGTAATCTGAAAAAGTAATAAAAAAGCAAAGCGTCGAGGTGGATCAACCTCCTCTCCTGCACACTTACCTCCGGCCTTTTCTTGCATTTTACATAAGATTGAAACACGTGGCATTTAATAGATTTAACCATTCCAAAATAAAACACACAATGCACACTTCATTTGACAGAAAAAAAAACGATGTCGTTTGGGGGAGACAGTTAATAAATATATATTAGTAATTTTTATAATAAAATAATAAATATGTACATGTTTATGCATAATTATTAAAAAAATTAAAATTCGATAAAATTTTATATTTATATTTAAAATTATTAAGGATTTTTATTTGTGCTAGATACTAAAAATGACATAATCTAATTGACTTAACATTTATTTGAACTTGGTCATGACCTAATTATTAGAGAATTGTCTTAGTTTATATCTAATTATGAACCACTTAACTTATTTATTTATTAAATTGGTGAATAAATATACGTTCGTATTTTTTGTAATAAAATATATAAGAGTTGGGTTAAGCATTTATAATTGTATTAGATACTAAAAGTGACATAATCTAATTGACTCAACATTTATCTCAACTTGGCCATGACCTAATCATTAGATAATTGTCTTAGTCTATGCTTAAACATAAGCTACTTAACTCATTTATTTATTAAATTGATAAATAAATATATGTTAGTATTTTCTATAATAAAATATATAAGAGTCGGCTTGAGGAATTATAGTTGTGCTTGACATTAAAAGTAACATAATCTAATTGGGTCAACATTTATCTCAGCTTGACCATGACCTAATGTTGATTTAATTAGATTATGTCATAAATGTTGATTTAATTAGATTATGCCACTTTTAGTGTCTAACATAACTATAAATTCTCAATAATTTTAAATATAAATATAAAATTTTATCCAAATTTTAATTTTTTAAATAACTATGCATAAACATGTTCATATTTATTATTTTATTATAAAAAATACTAAAATATATTTATTCACCAATTTAATAAATAAATGAGTTAAGTGGTTTACGTATAGACATAGACTAAGACAATTCTCTAATAATTAGGTCATGGTCAAGTTGAGATAAATGTTGAATCAATTAGGTTATGTTACTTTTAGTGTCTAGCACAATTATAATTCCTCAAGTCGTCTCTTATATATTTTATTATAAAAAATACTAACATATATTTATTTATCAATTTAATAAATAAATGAGTTAAATAGCTTATGTTTAGGCATAGACTAAGACAATTCTCTAATGATTAGGTCATGGCCAAGTTGAGATAAATTTGAGTCAATTAAATTATGTCATTTTTAGTGTCTACTACAACTATAAATGCTTAACCCAACTCTTATATATTTTATTACAAAAAATACGAACGTATATTTATTCACCAATTTAATAAATAAATGAGTTAAGTAACTTATGTTTAGGCATAGACTAAGACAATTCTCTAATGATTAGGTCATGGCCAAGTTGAGATAAATGTTGAGCCAATTAGATTATATCATTTTTGGTGTTTAGCACAAATAAAAATCCTCAATAATTTTAAATATAAATATAAAATTTTATTTTTTTAATAATTATGTATAAACATGTACATATTTATTATTTTATTATAAAAAATACTAATATATATTTATTAAGTGTCTCCCCCAAACGACATCATTTTTTTTCTGTCAAATGAGATGTGCACTATGTGTTTTATTTTGAAATGGTTGGATCTGTTAAATGCCACGTGTCTCAATCTTATGTAAAGTGCGGAAAAGGGTCGGAGGCAAGAGTGCAGGAGAGGAAGCTGATCCGCGTGGAGGTGAAATTATATATTTATATATATATTGATTGGTTGAGATTTTTTAATTTCGATTAAGGATTATTTTGAAAAGATAGTTAAAAATTATCTTTCAACTTTTAACTTATTTTGAGTCATATTATCTTTCACATTTTGTACACTTTTTTTTATAAAAAAATCAAAAAAAATTAAAAAATTAACTTTTACCTATTTTCTCAAAAATGTCACCAAACTACCAAATATGCAGAGTAACACCCTCAGTTGGCCCAAACAACATTTGAGACCGTCCATTCAATACCAGATGAAGTCGATCCAGGCAAGTTTGTCGAGTTAGGGTTTGTTCACACTCTTAGTATGTGTAATAGAGCTCACTATGGGTCTCACTTTAATGATCCGAACTATTTACTTTTTAAGGTACGTTAATTAAAACATTTCCGAAAAAATCAAGTTAATTGAATATTGGTAGCCCTATTATCAATTCAAATTTGTACTGCAAAAATAAACTGTAGGTGTAATTTTAAATACAAAATTGAATACAAATTTAATATGATCATAAGGTTTCCAAAGCCCAATTAACTTAATTTTATAAGAATATTTTATTCAATATATTTTAAAAAGCTAACGATTTAAATTATGAACATAAAATCGAAAGTGAGGCTCATTGTGCTTACAACAATAACCGTTGTACATCGAGTTCGGATCCTCGGCTGCCATTCCCAGCAGCCCTTCCCTGCAGCCCCCAAAACGACGTCGTTTTGGGGGCAAATTTTCAAAAAAAAAAAAAAAACACCATGTTGTTGGTGTTGGTTTATGAATACGATGATGGTGTTCAAGATCAGAGAAAGCATCGTCATCAAGATGATGACGAAATTTCACTTTTCCAGATCAACATTTAGATGATGAAGAAACATTTTCCAGACCAACATCTTCATCATCAAGAACATCTTCGCCATCTAAACATTTTCACTTTTCCAGATCAACATTAAACATCTTCATCGCCATCTAAATGTTTAAATGAACTGAAGAAAAGTGAAATTTCATCTAAACATTTCATTTAAACATCTAAACATTTTCATTTAAATGATGATGAAATTTCACTTTTCCAGATCAACATTAAAAAAAATTTCACTTTTCACGTTTAGATGATGAAGATGTTTTTTCGCGTTGTTCTTGATGATGTTCCAGAGCAACCCAGATTAAACATCATCATCAAGATGTTTATGATGTTCCAGAGCAACCCAGATGATGGTGTTCAAGCAATTTGTTCTTGATGATGTTCCAGAGCAACCCAAATTAAACATCATCACAGAAATTTGTTCAGAAAAAATTTGTTCAGAAAAATTTCGGCATCAAAAAAAAAAAAGGAGATGATGTTTAATCTGGGTTTCGACATCAACACAAGAAAAAAAAAAATTCCAGAGCAACTAAAAATATATATATATAGAGAAAAAAAAATTTCATCAACAATTTTTTTTTTTTTCCTTCAACAATCCAGATTTTGAACATCATCATCATCTTCATCATCTTCAACAGCAACCGACCGCCCCCTTCTCTCTTCCTCATCAAAAATCCAGATCTGGAAAGGGGCCATCACCGACCGCCCCCTTCTCTCTTCCTCTTCTCTCCTCTCTTACCTCCTCTCTTCCTCTTCTTTTCTTCTCGCTGAAGCTCCGACGCCCATTCGCCGGCGGGCTCTGTCAAGCCCAATAGATAGCACACTCCCAAAACAACCTAACATTTCAGAATACTCAATTTTAATTTTTAACTTTTAATTTTTTACAAAACCCAAATTACAGATCAATCAGGAAACTCAAACACAACCATACAAAATACATCAATTTAAATACACACATAGATGTACACATAAACACACACACATCAAAAAAAAAATATATATATAAATAGGTAAAGAAAGAGAAACAAACAAACTCAATGAAGAAAAAAAAAAAACTAATTCCGAACTGTCCTTGCCCTAGCTTTTTTCCCGATTGTGTAAAGATTTTGGAGACTTTGGGTCTTGTAGCCTCCTCCTGGTGTCAAGAACAGAAATGGGTTCATTGCTCGCGCAACTGATTCCCTTCTTCCACTTTGTTTCCGAAGAATCGAAACCTGTAACTCCCAACAAACCCTTATCTTGCAAATTAAATTGCATTCCTATCATCTAAACACCCAAGAAAATGAAGATCTGAAGGGTATGAAAGAGGGGGGGGGGGAAATAGATTTGGGTGTTTCAGATTTCGGTTCTGCTCTGGTTTTTTTTTTTTTTTTTTTAAATTTGCCCCCAAAACGACGTCGTTTTGGGGCTGCAGGAAAGGGCTGCCGGGAATGGCGGCCGAGGATCCGGACTCTTGTACATCAATCACATTCCATCCGTAATTTTCACTTAAAATAATGGTAAAATTTTAATTCAATGTAAATTTAAAAAGAAATACAAATAAGGCCAAGTTTGGTAAGTTGAAAAAAAATTAAAAAGTCAAAAAGTTACTCAAAAAGTTAAAAAGTTATCACTATTCACCAAAAGTAAAAAATTAAGGCTGCACAACTCCCAAATCTAATTTTTTCCTACACACTAATTTATACAATTTTTTAATACATATTTTTCTATAAAAAGTCAAAAAGTTAACCCAAACAACCATATTTTTTTCCTCAACTTTTTAGTCCAAAAAGACAAAAAGTGTACTTATTTAGGACACTCCAAACAACCCCTAAATAGTATATTTTTTTTTATAATACTACAATAAAATAATTGAATATAGAGACCCTCAAATTTTGTGACCTTTACAATCATTAGGTGTCGTTTGGGAAGTGGGTTGACTTTTTGACTTTTTGGTTTTATGACTATTTTAGTCTGAGGCTGAAAAGCCTGGTTTAGGAAGGGCTTTTTAATTTTTTTGGCTTTTTGACTTTTTGATGAGGTGTCTTCATGTTAAATGACCAAATTGCCCTTCAAGTAATTTGCCCATTTCAACTCCTTGCCGTTGATGCTCCACGTCAGCGTCATTTTGCCGTTTTTCATTTTTTTTCTTTCTTTATTTATTTATTTTTTGTATTAGGCGTCTTTTTATCATTTTTTTTTTAATTTATGTTTTTGTATAAGGCGTCTTTTGATGGTTTTATTTCTTTTTAAATTTATGTTTTTATCTTTTTTTTGGGGTTTTGCATACATTATTTTGTTCTTTTTTTTTAATCTACGTTTTTGTCATTTTTATTTTTATTGGTATACATTAATTTGTTTTTATTTTTGAAAAATAGGTTTTCATGTGTTTAATTTATTTTTAAATTACGTGGCAAATGCTAAATTATGTTTTTATTTTTTTATTTTTTATTTTTGTGGGTGAGGCGTATTTTTTGGTTCTTTTTTTTTAATTTACGTTTTTGTCATTTCTTTTTTATTTCTATACATTAATTTGTTTTCATTTTTCAAAAATGGGTTTTCTTGTGTTTCATTTTTTTTCAAATTACGTGGCAAATGGTAATTTCTGTTTTTAATTATTATTATTTTTTTGTTGGATGAGGTTTATTTTTGTGGTTCTATTTTTTTTTTTTCATTTATGCTTTTGTCAATTTCTTTTTATTTGTATACATTAATTTCTTTTTAGTTTTCAAAATTGGTTTTTCATGTGTTTTCTTTATTTTTAAATTATGTGACAACTGCTAATTTATGTTATTTATTTATTTTTTATTTTTTACTTGTTTGTTTTTTTTGGAAAAATGTTTTCTCATGTAATTTATTTAAAATGATGTCAAAAATCATAATGTACTTGATGCACATGATAAATTAGCCTCGTGTGGGAACCCTCCCTTTTAGCCAAAAAATCAAAAAGTTACTAAATTAGTCAAAAAGCCAACAATCCATACCAAAAAGTCAAAGATTCTTTTTTCTCTCTACTTTTGCACATCTTTTCGTAAAAAGTCAAAAAGTCATCCCAAACATATTAGTTTTTTTTAGCTCATATTTTAGCCAAATAGCAAAAAAGTTACTAAATTAGCCTGTTCCCAAACGAGGCCTTTGTTTTTTTTATTTTTCTTATTTGTTTGACCTTGGTTTTTTTTTTTTTTAAAAAGACTTTTTTCTATGGTTTTTAGTTTTTCACTCCCAACAAGCTCCTTCCTCCACGTCAGCGTCATTGTACTTTTTTTTTTTTTTTGGATGATGCGTATTAAATTGGAATTCTTTTTTTTTAATTTATGTTTTTGTCTTTTTTTGTTTTTGGTATACATTAATTTGTTTTTACTTTTCAAAAATGATTTTTCATGTGTTTTATTTATTTTAAAATTACATGGCAAATGTTAATTTTTGTTTTTATTTTTTTATTTTTTGCGTATTTTTGTGATTCTTTTTTTTTAATTTACATTTTTGACTTAATTTATTTTTATTTGTATACATTAATTTGTTTTTATTTTTCAAAAATAATTTTTCATGTGTTTTATTTATTTTTAAATTATGTGGAAAATGCTAATTTCTGTTTTTATTTTTTTATTTTTTGGATGAGGCGTATTTTTGTAGTTCTTTTTTTTTAATTTACGTTTTTGTCATTTTTATTTTTATTTGTATTTGTATACAATAATTTGTATACAATAAATTACATCGCAAATGCTAATTTCTGTTTTAAATTTTTTTTTTTTTTTGCAATTTTCTTTGTTTTTTCTAGAAAAATGTGTTTTTTTGGGAAAAAGGTTTTTTTTTTTACTTTGGGTGTGCTGAGGCGATGCCCCTCTTTTATGTGGGGTAGTTTCGTAAATTTACCTTGACATTGATTGTTATCAAACACCTGACAAGTTTTTGTCGCTATTTGACTAATTTAGTCTTTTTTTTGTCCGATAGTGGCTGAAATAGTCCAAATCTCTCTCGCCAAGCGGCACCTTAATTGATTGATAACCATTTATTATTTTGTCTTTTTCTTTTTTTTTTTTTGTTCTCTCTCCTCTCCCTCTCTCCCTCACAAATGCTGTGGTGTGGGGATTGTGGGCCCTGCGGTCTCTAGCATGATTGTAAATAATTTTATCTAAAATAGTAGTGTTGGCCCCACTGCCCTCGTGGTGGTGACCAGCGTCGTTTCATTAGTTAATCTGAGCAACAGTCTCTAGATCCGAATCAGACGTTGATGGTTATGTGACGAAAATTAAGGGGTGGTTTGGCATCCCTATATAATTTATTTTTTTATTTTTTTATTTTTTTTTATTACATTATTTTTTTATTTTTTTGTATATTTTTTTATAAAAAGACAAAAAGTACACTTATTTAGATCATTCCAAACAATCCCTAAATTTGTATAAAATATAATTTATATATAAAATTAAATTAAATTATAAAATAATAATTTTTAATTAATTAAATTTAAATTTATAATACTACTATTGTAGATGCGAATATTTTTTGTCACATATCTATTTTATTATATAACAATAATATTAGGAACATAAATATGTAAAACAAAAAATATTCATAAATGTATATATATGTATTATATCTGTACATTTCGTGTATAAAATTTTATAGGAACATTTACACACAAGTCTTAATTTATGAATTTATATTCCATTAAGTCTTAACTAAGATTTTTTCTATCTTTAAGTCTCATTAAATTTTTAATAGTTAGAATTATCCTTCAAATAATTATTATTCATCATTTATGATTATCTATAAAAGAACATGATAATTTGACATTTATTTTGATTTGAAAAACTTTAAAATATCAACTTTCAAATTGAAAAAACTAAAAAGAAAAATTATATACATGAAAAAAAAACTTTTTTTAAAAAAAAATTGAATTATTTTTTTGTACAAAACTGAAAATTTTGTTTCTATAAAGGAGCATGATGATAGAACATTGATATGCAAAACTGAAAAAAAAAATTAAAAATGAAAAAACTGATAATGTTTTCAGTTTTAAAACTGCAATTGAATAGTTGAATCAAACCAATAAATAGAAAAGTAAACACATTTAATTTCATATTCTGTTTTTTTTTTCATCAGTTAGTAAAACAATTATTTGAAATATTACTATGCAAAATTAATAATGTTCTTAGTTTTAAAAATTAGAAAAAAAAACTTATAATATTCTCAATTTTAATAAATAGGACTTATTAGTTTAAAAAATATTAGATAGGATATGAACTACTCTAACATTTGTAAATAGGACTTTTAGATAATTAACTTAATTTTATAATTGTGCTTGGTTACAGTTTTTAAAAATTATCTTAAATGAATTTTTGTTTGTCCTTATTGAACTTATTTTATTATATTTTAGTGATATTTTTATTTATACTACTATTAGATGCATCTAAAAAAAATAACAAAAAAATGATAAAAATTCAGTAAAAGCAAACGAATTCAAACAAAAATGCACATGGATTTTTTTTTGAATTTTATTTTTAATGATTTTTTAAAATATTTTTAGTCAATTTATTTTAGTAAAAGTAAATTATCAATAAATCTTAATAGTTGAACTTACTTCCCATAAAGTCATATTGAAAATAAGTCCAAATAAAATGTCGTTAAAAATTGACAATTAGTGATTTTTTTTGTTATGATTTTTATAAATTATTGCTAAAACTTACAATTAGTAACTTTTTCTGTTACGAATTTTTTAAATTGTTACTAATAATTGAAAATTAGTGACATTTTTTGTGACGCTTTTTTAAACTATTGCTAAAATTTATAATTAGTGATATTTTTGTGACAATTTTTAAACTGTTGTTGAAAATTAACAATTAGTAATTATTTTAATAGTATTTGATTAAAAATGCCATTAATTTTTAGATGACCTATTGGATAATGAATTCACCTATTAAGACCTACACATAAGTTGCTCTTTTACTTTCTAGATGCAAATTGATTATTTACATCTAAAAAGTACAAAAAAAATTAATTAAAATATAAAAAAATAAATAAAAACTCATCTACAATTCATGAAAGGATTAGGTTATTTCATGTTTACATTTCAACATAAGAGAATTTGAGAGACTTGTGAAGCTCACCACAGCTCCTGTTTCGATTATTCGAACCGTTCATTTTTTAGAATTAGTTGAGTAAAATATTCATGCAAAAAATAAAAATGATCAGGTATCAGTAGCTAAATATTTAAATCAAATTTGTATTACAAAAAATGAATGGTTATTCTTGAAATTATATTTATCGTCTATTTTTTAAAATATATATATATATATATATATATATGATTCAAACATATAACTACTGATATTGAATCATTTTGATTTTTTGTATAAATATTTTACTCAACGAGTCTAAAAAAGTGAACGATTCAAATCACCAAAATCGTTTCCAAAATGGATCTACAAGTACAAATACTCTCTCAAGTTAAGATAATAATTTGAGAAAAGCCAAACCCTTTTTGAAAAGAGTAATGCTACTTGGCCTAAAAAGTAAACCCATTTTTCAAATCTAATTATTTAGGAAGTATCGATACGAAATACGAATAGATACGATACAGATATGTTGATACCACAAACCTAAAAAGGTAAAATACAGGTACTACAAGAATAAGTTTGTAAAAAATATATTTTTATAATTTTTAATAATATAGTTTGCATAAAATAAAATAAAAAACCTGAGTCCATTATTCATTTAGTTAATATCAAATGTTGATTCAGAATATACCAAATCCTAAGGCAAGTTAATAAAAAAAATTATATTAAGTTAAGATTATCAATGTCAATTTTTATGAAGATGAAGATAGAAGAAAAAATAAAAAGAGACTGGATACACCTTCGGAGGTCAATGGTGCGTTGTTTCATTTTATTTTTTATTTTTGTCTTTATATTGGCTTAAGGTTCCTTAATTTTTTCTCCCTTTGATCATTCCACAAGTACTTAGTAGTGGTATATGCAAGTTTTTAAAAAGCGGCCGCAACCGTTATGTAACGGTTTTAGCGGTTACCGCCACCCGTTACGGCCGCTTTTGCAGTGTGATTGAGATTCACAGGTGTGTCGGCTGTAGCAGCTGCCATAGCGGTCGTAACGGTGCCGTAACAGCCGTAACGACCTGTTATGCACCGTTACGTAACGATTCCAAACTGTTTCTTTCGAAAAAAACACACAAAAAAAAGCTGAAAATTGGGGGAAGAAGGATAGAGAGAAGATGGAAGATAAAGAGAGAAAATGGAGGAGCAAGTGATAGAGAGAGAGAAAGAGGGAAGATGAAGAACATGTTATTGATTTGTTGAAGCTGTAAGATCTATGCTATTTTATTCAGCTGCTATCACTAAATCATTTTATTTGTGTGTGTCTATCTATATATTATTTGAAAATAATAATAATAATAAGTGTGGTCATTATCTATTTGGCTTGGTTAAAACATGTATATATATATATATATATTTAGGCTCTTATTTATTCTCTTACTTTTGTCATTTTTTATCTTATATATAATAGTTAGTAATTGATTTTTTGTATAATATAAAGTCATTAATTATTAAAATAAAATGTAAAAAACTCAATTTATAGTGATTTAAAAATATGAAATATATTGGATCATACTTAAAAATTTACAAAAATTGATCAATATTTATTTTTAACCCAATAAATATGATCATGGAAAAAAAATATGCGTATCGGTAAGTTTTTTTCAAATTGTGCGAAAAATAAAAAAATTCACGGTTCTGATTACCGCAACCGTTACACTACGACCTTTACACCCCGCAACCGCAACCGCGTCACCGCCACCGTTACGACGACCGCAACCGCTTTTCAGAACCTTGGGTATATGTTTGGTATTTTTATTTATTTTTTTTTTTTTTTCACTTTGCATTAAACTTTATAATTTTATAATTTGACCCCTATTAAAATTTTTAAGAAAATTATATTTTGGCCTTTGTCATATGTCATCCGTATTCTTTCCATATTCGAAACGTATCCTAAATTGAAAAAATAAATAAAAAAATTCGGACACTCTTCAGACTTATCCGATACGTATCCGATCGTATTAAACACGTATCTATATCTAAAAAGTATCTGATACGTGTACAAGACATTTTTTTGAAGTATTTGTACCTCATGGCTAATGATGTCTATTAGAATATTTAGGCCTCGTTTGGGAACATGCTAATTTATTAACTTTTTGGTTATTTGGCTAAAATATGAGCTAAAAAAAACTAGTATGT
The DNA here is from genome assembly GCA_030407325.1 of Camellia japonica. Taxonomy (NCBI): domain Eukaryota; kingdom Viridiplantae; phylum Streptophyta; class Magnoliopsida; order Ericales; family Theaceae; genus Camellia; species Camellia japonica. Next base: position 114,122,881 of record JAPPVO010000059.1, read on the forward strand.
TTGTGATGATTTTTTGACTTTTTACGAAAAGATGTGCAAAAAGTAGAGAGAAAAGAGAATGTTTGACTTTTTGGTATGAGTTGTTGGCTTTTTGATTTTTTTAGTGACTTTTTGGTTTTTTGACTAAACGGGTCGCTTCCCAAACGAGGCCTTAGGTGTCGTTTAGTTTTGACTTTTTTAGTTAGTTTTTTGCTTTTTTTTGACTTTTTTAACCTGAGACTTTTTTAATCGTTTGGTATTCTTATTTGACTTTTTTGACTTTTTGATTTTGAAATGACAAAGTTGCCCTCCATTTGGAAATAATACTTTTTTGACTTTTTATTTGTATATGGGTCAATTTAGTAATTTTGTAACTTTTTTTTTATCTTTTTGTGATTTTATAACTTTTTTTTTATCTTTTGTAATTATATAGCCAAAATGATTTGCCAAACCAAGGCTTAAGATATCTCTCTTATTTTTTTATAATTATCGATTAATCATCTCACTGATATATTATTAGATTAAAAAGTGAATTTAAAAAATAAATTTGCACATCACTTTTCTTTTAAAAAAATCAAACCTACAAGATTCTCACCATATATGTTTCTATACTTTTCCTAATATAAATACAAGGATAATAGAGGTGCAGCATAACAAAAGCAGGCTAAAGAAAGGAAGTGAATACCTAAGTTGTAAGTATCCATGGCCAACGATGGGAAGCTACATGTTGCTATCTTCCCATGGTTAGCCTTCGGTCACATGATTCCATACTTAGAGCTTGCCAAGCTCATAGCCCAAAAGGGTCACAAAATCTCCTTCATCTCCACCCCTAAAAACATCGATCGCCTCCCAAAACTCCCTCCACATTTAACCCACCTCATTAATTTCGTCAAGATTCCTCTACCCATCCTTGACAAACTCCCTGAAAACGCGGAGGCCACCATTGATGTAGCTTACCACGAGGTCAAATACCTCAAGATCGCCTACGATGCTCTCCAAAAACCCATTACCCAGTTCCTCCAATCCTCATCTCCTGATTGGCTCTTCTTCGACTTTGTCCCCTACTGGCTCCCCACCATCGCATCCAATCTTAACATTCCAACTGCTTTCTTCATCATCCTCAACGCTGCTCTCTTGGGCTTCATTGGACCCTCTACAGTTCTTACGGGAACTAAAGATTATCGCACTAAACCAGAGGATTTCACCGTCCCACCCAACTGGATTCCCTTTGAAACAACGGTCGCGTTTAAACTCTTCGAGGTCTTGAGTATTTTCAAAGATGCAGTTGTAGGCGACGAAGAAAATATTTCCGATTTGTATCGATTGGGAGCTTCCATCAAAGCATGTGACATCATCGCCATCAAAAGCTGTTCGGAGTTTGAACCCGAATGGTTTCAACTCGTTCAAGAGCTTCATCAGAAACCAGTTTTACCGGTAGGTCTACTTCCAGTCACGGTAAACAACGGTGGCGATGGCGACAACAACGATGCGTGGATCGATATAAAAGAGTGGCTCGATAACCAGGCTAAAGGGTCAGTGGTCTATATCGCGTTCGGGAGCGAGGCAGAACTGAGTCAAGGTCAACTCACTGAGATAGCTCTCGGGTTAGAGCTATCTGGTTTACCCTTCTTTTGGGTACTACGGAGGCGTTCTGGATCAGCTGATAATATCCAATTACCTGATGGGTTTGAGGAGAGAACTAAGGGAAGAGGGATGGTGTGGACGAGTTGGGCACCTCAGCCCAAGATACTGAGTCATGACTCGGTGGGTGGGTTTTTGACTCACTCGGGGTGGGGTTCGCTGGTGGAGGGCATACAGTTTGGGAGAGGTCTTATATTGTTGACTTTCTTGTCCGACCAAGGCCTAAATGCTAGGGTTTTGGAGGAAAAAAAGCTGGGTTATCCAATACCGAGAGATGAGCGAGATGGATCGTTCACGAGGAACTCAGTGGCTGAGTCACTGAGGTTGGTGATGCTAGACGAAGCCGGGCAAACATACAGGGACAACGTTAAGAAGATGAGCAAACTGTTTGGTGACACGGATAGGCAAGACCGCTATGTCGACAATTTATTGGGTTTTCTTCAAAGCCACCGAAGGCCACAAGTACTGTAACTTTAGCTCTTTGGTGCTGCCATGCCAGGAGGTTGGCCTCCAATTTAATTACTTCAAATAATATTTTAAAGATTATTCAAAATTTAAAATGTATGAATTAAATTTATTTTAAGTGTGATTTACTCTACACTAAAATAAATTTACACAACATATTTAAATTTTGAATATTTTTAAATATTTCTGTTTTTGAACGCACTATTTCTGTGTTAACGTCGGGGTGTGAGTGTTTAAATTTCTTGGTTTGTTTTTAGGCTAAGAAAAATGAGTGGGAGCTCTAATTAGAGCTACCACTAATGAGTATGTATTGTGTCTATTTTTTTTTGTTTTTTTTTTTTTTTTTGCTTTGTTACCTCATTAGTGAAGGGAGATATTATGAAGTTTATAATGGAATTTTATGCAAATGATAAATTGATCAGAGGTCTCAATTCCTAAGATGAACTGCCTTAAATAGTTGCAAGAGTTTAGACCTATTAGTTTAATTGGGGACAGATAACAAAATTTTGTCAAAAACATTGGCCAGTGGAGTTATAGACCCATTAGTTTAATTGGGGACAGATCACAAGATTCTGTCAAAAACATTGACCAGTAGAGTTAAAAAGGTGAGGCATAAAGTAATGAAAAATATTTTGTGGTCCTAAAAATTGTGGCTCTAATGGCCCTAATTTTCTGTTTGGGTAAGTTTGTTTTTTTTTTTTTTTTTTTTTTTTACCTGATATGGAAATTAGGGCCATTAAGACCACTAATTTTTGAGCTACCAACCAAAGCCGTAAAGTAATTTGATGATATACTCGAAAGCGTTGACAAGTCTTCATTCACTACTGCAAAAAGAATAATTTGAAAGCAGCGATTGTTAGGCCTTGTTTGGGAACAGGCTAATTTAGTAATTTTTTGACTATTTGGCTAAAAAGGTAGGTAAAAAAAACTTGTATGTTTGAGATGACTTTTTGGCTAATTATAAAAAGATGTGCAAAAAGTAGAGAGAAAAGAGAATCTTTGACTTTTTAATATGAGTGGTTGGCTTTTTGATTAATTTAATAATTTTTTGGCTAATTGACTAATTTAGTCAGTCCCCAAACGGGGATTGATTTCTGAAAAGCCTTTTGACAACGTTCATTAGAATTATCTTATTGGTAAGTCGGCAAAAAAGAAAAACAAAAGTGCGTTCAGTTTTAATCTTCTGAATTTAATTTTTTTAAAATTAAATTTTTTATTTTTTATATTTTTTTAATAAATATTTTTTAAATTTTACTATTTTTTTATTTTTTTTATTCACCATACTTAGATGTATTTAAAAATTAAAATATTTGTGAAAAATATTTTAAAAAATTAATAAATATACAAAAATATGAAAAAATTCTTTTTTCTTTTTTTCTTTTTTTATATTTTTGGTATTTAGTGAATCTTTAAAAAAAAAATTTACGAAAATTATACTTTTTAAATGTATTTATATTAGGTATGTCTAAATTTTTTTTAAATTGCTTAAAATATTAAAAAAATTCAGTAAAAACAAAAAAAAAAAAAAAACGAAAAACAAGGGATCGGGCTATAGGCCGGAGTAAAACTTTGAGAGGGTAATTTATGTGAATAAATTGGGCCGAGTTGAGGACTGGGTTATGGGCTGAGCAAGGGATCGGGCTATAGGCCGGAGTAGGAGATTGGGTAGCTCGGTCCTGGGCCATGTGAGGTGTCACTGGGGTTTGGACCTAGCTGTCTAAAGATAGTCTTGTAACAGACCGAGGAGTTGCCTGTGAAGAGGGTCGAGCTAGGTATAGCTCGGCAGGAGGACAACTGGTAGCAGGAGCATCGCGGTTCAGCTATGTTGAGCATGGAGCCGAGGTAGCTCGGTTGACTGTAGAGTCAGTCGAGATAAAAGGATTCAACCGTCTCACTTGGTTGGTAGTGATTAGGGTGTTATCAGGATAGACATTATCTTTGGGAGTGTGATTCCTAAGAGGACTCTACTAAGGAGAGTTGGAGTCCTGCTAGGATTGTGTCAGGCAGAATTTATAAAAACTCATGACAGTACTTATGCACAGGTATTGCAATTCTTACTCTAAAATATACAGAGCTTATTGTCTACTTTCTAATTGCTGACTTATTGTCTATTGTCTAATTGATGACTTAGGTATCAGAGGGGTTTCTAGCTCATGATTGTGTTTTCAGGTAGTAAAGCGACGACGTTTGGAGGAGTGCAAACTTGATCAACAGAATTATACAAGAAGATTATTCTGTACCCGTACAATTGGCGTCGTCTATGGGAAGCTTTACAAAGAACAAACCTTTTGATCGAGTTTTTCTTCGAATAATTCCAATGGCGCATAATGAAGACTTGTCACATTCTGCTATCGATGGGCAAACCCTAAAGGGAGCGGGAGGCGCGAAGGTTTGCCTTTTGTCCTGCCTGTGGCAAAATTGGATCCCCAACGACGGAACCCACGGAGAGACACGCGAGAAGGACGAGGCTCAAATCCATGCCGCTCTCAAAGCCCTGATAGACAGAGGCGGAGGATGGATCCTCAGGTTCTAAAAGATCGCGTAAGAGAGCAAGACGAAGTGATAAGAAGAATGGTGGCTGATATGGAGACTATGAAGCACCAGATAAAAGGCAAAGGGGTGGTAGAAGAAGAGTTGGGCAAAGGCAGAACGCACTTACGCCACTCAAGAGATTGTGACAAGCAAGTCACACCATCTCAGACTGAAAGTAGAAGTGTCACGACCCAAACCCGCCCGTATAGGTTTAGCATTGTAACCGGCCAGTAATCAGTGGATTACCAAAGGCGTCTGAACAGATTAGCAAATAGTAAGGGGATGCGGAAGCAATAATACAAAATAAACAAGGTCCAATGAGCTGTGATAACGTATATGGGACGGAACATTTCAAAACTTATATGTATATATGCATAAACATGCCAGTCTAGGTACACAATATTTACAACATATACAACTCAAGACCTGTCTTTACAAAACATATACAGAGACTAGCATGAAATACAAAAACAACCATAGCATTAGGCTACGATCGGAACCTCCTCGGGAGGCACAACGGATGATTGACAAAAACAGAACAGAAGGCCGTCAACTCTGGCCCTGGTCATGTGTCGTCTCACCTACATACATAATATAAACTGTGAGCGAAAGCCCAGTGAATAATAATAGAGTAAAGGGTTTAAATGAATGAGTTCGTACAGGTTCAGAAATCACAATCCAGATTTGCATCAAATTCATAATTTGTCCAGATCATATATATAGACAGAAATCATAAGTCATGATTAGTTTACGTGATACATCCATTAGCATTAACAGAACAGAACAGAATAGAACGCATACGCGTGAGGTTACGAATAACCAGTTCCATAAAGGAATCTCCGGATTCGGGTAACAGAACAGAACAGAAGCTGAGCCCCCGTGACAGGGCCTCCGGTACGGGTAACAGAGTGCAGACAGAAATAAGTTCCATGAAGGAACCTCCGATACCGGGTAACAGCTAACAGATATCACATGATGCTAAGGATGTCACGAAATACATATCAAAAATTGAACAATCATTCATTGTACAGAACATATCATTTCGGAAAACATATCTTGTTTTATCACACAGAAAGTAGATACAGTTTGAACATAACTTTACTAAATTATTACTCACAGTTGGCCTTGAAATAGACAGACGGAGCAGATTGATCACACGACACGCAGCACGTGACCTACATAACACATAACAGACACACACTTGAAACACACATTCTAATCACACAAACTTACGTCATTGGTTCTTAATGTGTTTCTAACCTTAAAGCCTCACTATAGAGTCTTAAACATGGCCTAGGAATGCCTAGGATGAAATGAGGATGCAAAGATGCCTTGGAAAACATTTTTCAAAATTCGCTGAAAACAGGGATCTCGCTCAAGCGTAGCTTTCTTCGCTCGAGCGAGCTTGCCAAAACATAGGGGTCGCTCGAGCGTAGACTCCTTCGCTCGAGCGGTCTGTAAAAATACAAAAGTACTGGTTGTTGAAATTTTACACTTGATGCACGCCCGATGCTCGCTCGAGCGTGAGACACACCCTTCGCTCGAGCGTAGGTCTCGTCGCTCAAGCGTGCGTCTGCGTGCACTAAAAACCTGAGAGCTCGCAATTTACGCTCGAGCCACCATTCCTTCGCTCAAGCGGAGCTCTGAACAAACGATGGTCGCTCGAGCGTGGAAGCCAAATTCTGGAATTTCCAGATTTGCCTCCCAAGCTCAAACCAAGCATTCAACTACCCAAATCTCAACCTCTTGGGCCCATTTTCTGGAAAACACTTTAAACTCATAGTATAACATGTTTTAAAGATCAATTTGAGAAATCAAAGCCTAAAGGTGAGTCAATTAAACACAATTTCAAACAAACTTCCAAGAAATATTAAAGAACAAAACATGAAAGTGTTCATTTGAATTCAATACTCCAAAAATGTAACCAAATGCAAGATTATATTCAAAATCATGATGAACTCATGGACTATAACTAGAATATGGTCTTGCATGCAAGAATTTCCATGAAAACACCTCAAATTGTTATGATATGGACATGCATGCATAATTTAAGCTCTAATTCAACATGTTTAATTCAATTCTTGTCTTAGATCACTAATGTCACATGAATCATGCAAGAAATGACTTGAATTCACAATCAAGAAGGTAATTCTCCTACCTTAAGTCTTGAATTCCAAGTATGGAGGCTCAATTATGAAAATTCCTCTACAATTCTTCAAGTTCCAAGCCAAAAACTCTTGTTGAAGCTAAGTCTCTTCTCCTCTCTCACTCTCCTACGTTTTGTCTCAAATATGGCTGAGGAAATGATGTATGGAGTATGCTAATCAAGTCCCAAACAAGTCTCTTAGAAGTGGTCCACCAAGTGGCAGTTTCGTAAATAATTGAACTAATGTAATTTAGTGTTATTTAATCTAATTTAATCGTTCCAAATCAAATTTTAATTAAACTTACCATAAAATTCCATAAATCCTAACTAATACTTAACACAAAACAATTTCGGAATCGGGCGCCGATAAGGCTTTCAATTTGCAGTTCAAAGTTGAAACATGAACAGATCATTTTATGGCAAACAGATAGAAACACAAAGATAATGCAATACACATGCAAATTAATTCTAGATTCCTTCTAAATTACTGTTAAGCATAATTAATCATGTTTTAGCATTAATCGGAGGTCGGGGTTATTACAGTCTTCCCCCCCTTAAAAGAGTTTGGTCATCCAAACTCGATTTACCTTCATTTGGAGTCAACATTGGGTCCAATGGGAACAAGTCCGGATATCTCTTCACCATGTCTTCCTCGGTTTCCCAAGTTGCATAGGTTCCTCCGTGATTTTGCCAATCAAATTTTACTAATGGTATTTCTTTATTCCTCAATTTCTTGATTCTGCGGTTCACAATCTGAATAGGCGTTTCCTCGTAGGTGTAATCATCTTTCAGGAGTACATGTGTTGGTTCAAGGACGTGAAGTGGATCCCTCAAATATTCTCGTAGCATCGATACATGAAAGACGTTGTGCATATATTCCATTACTGGAGGTAAGGCTACCCGATACGATACCGGATTGATCTTTTCAAGGACCTCATAAGGTCCAACATACCTCGGCGCCAATTTGCCCTTAACACCAAACCGAGTTTGACCCTTCATCGGGGTCACTTTTATAAACACGTGATCTCCAACTTCATATTCCCTCTCTCTTCTACGAATATCGGCATAACTTTTCTGCCGACTCTGTGCAGTTTTTAGGCGTTGCTGTATCAGCTTTACTTTCTCGGTTGTTTCCTGCACAAGTTGCGGTCCCAACAAAGGTCTATCACCTACTTCAGCCCAACATATCGGAGAACGACATCTTCTTCCATACAAAGCTTCGTAAGGAGCCATTCCAATGCTTGAATGGTAACTGTTGTTATACACAAATTTAGCTAATGGCAAGTAGGTCTCCCAATTCCCTTGGAAGTCTAACACACACATTCTGAGCATAGCCTCCAGAGTTTGGTTCGTTCGTTCAGTTTGGCCATCTGTCTGTAGGTGATAGGCACTGCTCAGTCTCAATTCAGTCCCCAGAGCCTGTTGCAAACTCTGCCAAAATCTCGATACAAACTTTGAGTCGCTGTCAGACACAATAGATACTGGCACTCCATGCAATCTCACAATTTCAGTCATATAGATATTGGCCAATTTATCAGCGTTATAAATAGTTTTGACAGGCAAAAAATGAGCAGACTTAGTTAAACGGTCAACTATAACCCAGATAGAGTCCATACCTCGAGAAGAACGAGGCAATCCCACAATGAAGTCCATGGTAATGTGCTCCCATTTCCATTCCGGTATTGGGAGTGGTTGTAGCAATCCAGCGGGTCGTTGATGTTCAGCTTTAACCTGTTGGCAATGTAAACATTTAGCCACAAAGTCTGCAATACTCTTTTTCATTCCAGGCCACCAAAAATTCTGTTTCAAATTATGGTACATCTTCGTGTTCCCTGGATGCATAGCAAACTTACTACTGTGAGCTTCGGTCATAACACGTTTTCTCAAATCATCACAATCGGGTACACAAAGACGGTTTTGAAATTTCAGCACATCATTCTCAAACACAAATCCCGGCCTCGGCTTTGAATCAATTTCCTCCGTGATCTTTTTCAAGTATTCATCCTCGCACTGTTTCTGTTTGATCTCGTCAAGAATTGTAGGTTGAGCGGCAATAGCAGTCAGTAGCCCATCTTGTTCTAGGTCAGTCAACAATTCTTTTCGGTTGGATAGCAAACATGACAGATTCGCACTGGATTTTCGGCTCAAGGCATCTGCTACGGTATTAGCCTTTCCTGGATGATACAAGATTTGCAGATCATAATCCTTGATTAACTCTAACCATCGCCTCTGTCTCATATTCAATTCCTTTTGGGTGAAGAAGTATTTCAAGCTCTTATGGTCGGTGTATACCTCACAAGTTACCCCATACAAGTAGTGACACCAAATTTTCAAAGCAAACACCACAGCTGCTAACTCAAGATCATGCGTTGGGTAATTCTTTTCATGTGGTCGGAGTTGTCTAGAAGCATAGGCAATCACCCTTCCGTTTTGCATTAATACACACCCCAGACCTTTGTAAGAAGCATCACTGTACACTTGGAACCCATCAATACCATTAGGCAAGGTTAAGATTGGTGCAGTCACTAACCTGGTTTTCAACTCTTGGAAAGCTGCCTCTCTTTGTTCATTCCAATCAAATGGCACATTTTTCTGAGTTAACTGAGTCAATGGCACGGCAAGCTTGGAAAAATCTTTCACAAACCTCCAGTAGTAACCTGCAAGTCCCAGAAAACTTCGGACTTCTGTCATATTTTTCGGTCTAGGCCAATCCACGATAGCTTCAATTTTCTGAGGGTCAACAGAAACTCCATCCTTGTTGATTACATGTCCCAAAAATGCCACACTGTCAAGCCAGAATTCACACTTGGACAATTTAGCATACAATTTCTTTTCTCTCAAAATCTTCAAGGTAGAAACTGTAACAAGCCCGCGAGGGACCTCGCTACAGTTCGGACTCGATTTTGTTGCGGTTCTAAATCTCGAACCAAAGAGTCCAAATCCGGCAAATCGTTTGAGAAAAACTGATTTTTTGAAAGAAGTGCCAAACATGGACTGCTTTGCCAGATAACAGAGTCGCCACCTAAATATTTTTTAAATGGGAAATTTAGGAAACCCTAACTCAGTGCCAAAGGCCACGTATCCGTCATCACCAAAGTTGGCTCGGGAACTTGGGTACGATTGGGGAAGGTCACATCGTGAGCACCCCCGCTCGCCCGGTCAAAGACCGGCCTCTACTAACCATGATATCTGTTTTTGAAAACTTTGTGAGTTCTTATTCCGATTATTAGCCTAGGATTACTATGTGATGCTCGCAGCAAACAAGTATAGACTGAATCGCCTGAATTGGAACAAAACATTTCATGTTTGTTTGTTTGAAAATGGTTTGCTACCCGCAGGTAGGCTTAAAATGCGGATTTGCCACCCTCGGGTGGGCTTAGAAAACATGATTGATGAATTGTCCCAATTCAGATAACTCAACCTCCACCCACAGGCATTCAAGGCAGTAATATCATGTAAGCACTTAGTTTCATGGCAAGCATGCTATTCATGGCAACACTCACACGCATGCAAGGATGCTAAAGCATAAAGCTCACCTAGTACTCCAAGCCAAAACAGGAACCGATTAGAAATCATGCATGGATCCTAAGTATACAGAATGCCTAATGCAACACATGCAAAATGCAACTATAGCAGGCTCGACTATTCTAAAGATGGCATGTGAAATGCTACAACTATCACGTACTCAATTTGGAATTGAAATACAGATGCAGTTTGTATGATGCGCCGAGCCCGGTGCGTGCAAAACAGATGAATGATGTAACATGCTATCATACTGTATGCTAATTAAAATATGCCCTATATCTAACCATCGTAAGCGGATAAATAAAAGGGAGAAAGACGTGGGGTTGGAAGACATACATCGCACTCACACACCTTATTACAACATTGCCTCGCGCAGAGGGTCCGAATAAATATACAGTCCGAATGAAAGAATAATACAGTCCAAATATTACAGATTCTTAATTAATTAACAATTAACTAAGAAAAACAGTAAACTGGCGCGCAGGCCAGGGAGCTGCCTTGCTATGATGAATAGTGCCTGCCGGGCTGCCTCGGGCGGAAATCCACCGGGATGCCCTGATTAGCCTCTGTTTGCAGTGTTTCTCGAAATGCGCGCCAGACTCCGAAAGTTGCTAATCTCTGAATTTTACTGCAACAGAGAGCAGGAAAAGGGCACAGCAGTGTATTTCACAAATATATGCATGCCTCGATCCTCGTGCCACCAATCACGCATACCGATGCATGATGGCCGAGGAGTCGAATTGCACAACTCAATATAGGGATGAATGCAGATGAATGCTAAAACAACACTTAACTCCATCATGGATAATCCGGAGTGTCGGTGACTTGGGAATTGAGACCCGTTCCGTTACTTGGAGTACGAAACGTGCCTCGTTTCCCGTGCAATATGCATGGTATGCATGAAATGCAACTAACATACAACCTAGCATGCACGATGCTATGAGAATGAGATGCCTCGAAATGCGTGCCCACTGGCACGCGAACCGAGGTGATGACATAAAGGCACGAAATGCAATGATGGGCTTACACCAACATGAGAAGGCCTCAGCCACACTCATACGGGATGCCAGAATGATAAAAACGAGGTGCCTCGAAGTGCGTGCTCACGGGCACGCAAACTGAGACGATGATGAAATGCAAATCGGATAAAATAGAGGGCCTCGAAATACGTGCCCACGGGCACGCAAACCGAGGCAGAGGCATACGCAATGCCAAGCGGATAAAACAGAGTGCCTCGAAATGTGTGCACACGGGCACGCAAACCGAGGCGGAGGCATACGCAATGCCAATCGGATAAAACCGAATGTCTCGAAATGCGTGCACACGGGCACGCAAACCGAGGCGGAGGCATACGCAATGCCAAGCGGATAAAACAGAGTGCCTCGAAATGCCTGCACACGGGCACGCAAACCGAGGCAGCGGCATACGCAATGCCAAGCGGATAAAACAGAGTGCCTCGAAATGCGTGCACACGGGCACGCAAACCGAGGCGATGATATGAAAATGCAAATCGGATAAAACCGAAGTGCCTCAAAATGCGTGCACACGGGCACGCAAACCGAGGCGATGGCATACAAGCATGAAAATGCAAATTGGGCTTACGCCAACATGAGAGGGCCTCAACCACACTCACATAGGCTGCCGTGAGATGAAAATGAAGTGCCTCGAAATGCGCGCACACGGGCACGCAAACCGAGGCAGTGACATACAGGCATGAAATGGCATGAAAATGTAGATTGGGCTTACGCCAACATGAGAGGGCCTCAACCGCACTCACATAGGCTGCCGATGAATGAAAATGGAGTGCCTCGAAGTGCGTGCCCATGGGCACGCAAACCGAGGCAATGCATTAAGGCATGAAATGACATGGGAAATGATATGCAAGCATGCAAATCAAATTCAGCCACTAAATAAAGGGGAAAACAGCCCCGAAATGATGCGAAACGACAATCAACGCATGAAATCAACCCGAAATGCAATTCTAAGTGCCCGAAATGGCCTATAGCCATGCTAAACATGCACAATTGACACATGACAGCAAAAACAGTAGATAGGCAGTCCCAAAAATGGCATTTTTCAGTAACAAACATGGCCAAAATGTAAGCATAGATATGGCAACATTATCATGCAAGATTAGTGGCCAAAAGAGGAATATAATGAGAGGTAGTATATAGAAAATTCAAATGGACAAACTTTCTTCTACAACATTGAAGAGGGCCTAAAAATAAGCACTTTTGCAGAAGATGGCAGCCTCGAAATCATAATACAAACATGCTAGAAATTCTATGCAAAATAAGCTCCAAATAGGCTATATCATGAGACATGCAATCTATACACCAAATGACCAAACCTTCTTCATGAAACATGTAAAGGGGGTCAAAATAAGACCCCTATTAGCTCTGACCAAGAGCCAAAACCATAAGCACAAAAGGCTACAAAACATGCAAGAATACGGTAATTTTGAGGAATTACAAAGCAAGTACCAAAAACATTAGCCAAATGGCTTAAGGCCCTCAACATAACATGAAAAGGAGACCAAAACAAGGCTATTTCTAAGCCCGATGGAGGCTCAAAACAGTAGCTAAGCAAGTCAAACAAAACATGCAAGAATTAGGGCCTAAAGTGGATTTCAAAGGGAGGTGGTATATAGAATGGCCAAATGAGGTTGAGCCCTTCTACAATGTTGTAGAGGGGCTCAAAATAGGCCCAAAACCAGTAGGGGTCGGAGCCCCAAAAACAAAGGCAAATAGGTCAAAAATAGCATGCAAAAATGGGACATACTTGATGAATATTGAAGCAACTAGTATATACAAACACCAAACATGGTTGAGCCCTTCTACAATGTTGTAGAGGGGCTCAAAATGAGCACAAAATCAGTAGGGGTCGGAGCCCAAATTCTCAAGAAATTAGAGTAGAAAAATGAATCAAGAAAGTGCTCAAAAAGATGGATTTGGAGTCTTACCCTTGAAGACCTTTCTTTCTTTGCTTCTTGACTTGAATTTGTAGCTTCTTGACCTTTTAAAAACCCTTCCTTGCTGCTGGAATGGTAGTGGAGATGGTGAGGCTTGGTGTTGGTGAAGAAATAATGCAAGACTTGAAGAAGTTTGGAGCTTTTTGCTATGAAAATGGAGGTTTAAGCTTAAGTGTTCTTGAAGGATTTTTTTCTCCTCCCAAAATGAGGTTCGGCCAGCTGCTGGAATGGACAAGAGAGAGGGCTTAAAAGGAGGGCCAAAAGGGTTGAAATATCTTGCCTCAAATATCTAGATATTTTGAGGGCAAAATATCTAGATATTTTGAGGGCAAAAAGAAAAGATTTTGTTCGGCCACGAAGTGGGCATCTGAGACCGCAGTGTTCTTCGGAATGATGAAACAGAGGTACCTGCCAAAATTGAACAAAAAATAATGCAAAACGAAAGCTCGGGGACCAAAACCGCGCGGGGTCCCGAAAATGGGCTGCCGGGCACCGGAAGTGGTGTTCGGCTGCGAAGTGGGTCTCGGAGACCCCAGTGTCCCTCGGAAGGACCAAACAGAGGTGTCTGCCAAAAATGAACAGACATCGATGCGAAATGAATGCTCGGGGCCAAAACCGCGCGGTTCGGGATCCCGAAAATGGGCTGCCGGGCACCGGAAGTGGTGTTCGGCTGCGAAGTGGGTCTCAGAGACCCCAGTGTCCCTCGGAAGGACCAAACAGAGGTGTCTGCCAAAAATGAACAGACATCGATGCAAAATGAATGCTCAGGGCCAAAACCGCGCGGTTCGGGATCCCGAAAATGGGCTGCCGGGCACCGGAAGTGGTGTTCGGCTGCGAAGTGGGTCTCAGAGACCCCAGTGTCCCTCGGAAGGACCAAACAGAGGTGTCTGCCAAAAATGAACAGACATCGATGCAAAATGAATGCTCAGGGCCAAAACCGCGCGGTTCGGGATCCCGAAAATGGGCTGCCGGGCACCGGAAGTGGTGTTCGGCTGCGAAGTGGGTTTCTGAGCCCCCCAGTGTCCCTTAAATGGGAGTAAATGAGATGCATGCCAGAAATCGGAGAAATCGGAGATGGTTGGGCGGTCCCGAACCGAGGCACACGGCCTAACGGCTCCGAAAACCGGGAACCGGGCTCCGAAATGGGAAAAATGGCCTACGGCCACGAAAAGTAGCCCACGGCCACTGAGAGATAGTCTACGGGACCACTCCCTCCCCTCAGGAAAGAAAACAGAGAAAAAAAAATCGAGCCTGGTTCGCAAACCGAGACAAGGCACAGAAGAGAGTTCGGTAGTCCGGAAGCAGGGCGCACGGCCGCGACTCTGAGACTTCTGAACGAGCACAGTATGCAACATCACCGAGCGCTCAATCGGTGACGTCTGAGTCTTAAGGTCGGTCAAAAATGGGGTGTCTACAGTTCTTAGATGGTTCTCATGTTCTTCCCTGTCTTTAGAATAAATCAAAATGTCATCAATAAACACAATAATAAAATCATCCAGATATGATTTAAACACTCTATTCATGAGATCCATGAAAGCTGCAGGTGCATTGGTCATCCCAAACGGCATTACTAAAAATTCATAATGTCCATATCTAGTTCGGAATGCAGTTTTCTCTATGTCCTCAGCTCTAACCTTTAACTGATGATACCTGGACCTGAGGTTAATTTTGGAAAACACTTGGGCACCCTGAAGTTGATCAAACAATTCATCTATTCGGGGCAGAGGGTATTTATTCTTGATAGTCACTTTGTTCCGTTCTCGGTAGTCTATACACAATCTCAAAGACCCATCCTTCTTTTTGACAAACAAAACTGGAGCACCCCAAGGTGAAGTACTCGGACGGATAAGTTTCTTGTCTAACAGTTCCTGAAGTTGAGTTTTCAATTCTTTCAGTTCAGAGGAAGACATTCTGTAGGGAGTCTTGGAAATAGGTTGTGTCCTCGGAAACACTTCAACAATGAATTCAATTTCTCTATCAACTAAGTCCCTAGGTAAGTCAGTTGGAAACACATCGGAAAATTCACAAGCAACAGGGATTGTTTCTACAGAAATACTGTCAGATGGTGCAGTCAATATACAACACAGATAACCCCTACATCCCTTCCTAAGGAGTTTTACGGCTTTCATAGCCGAAATCAAATATGGGGGAGGAACTACCCCATTCCCAATAAAGATAAATTCAGGCATACCAGGTGGCCTAAACACAACAGTTTTACTTGCACAGTATTTAGTCAACCAGTCCATTCCCAAAATACAATCAAAATGACTAATGTCCAAGGGTAATAAGTCCACATATAACATCATATCACCAATCATAACATCACATGCTGGATAAACATGAGCACACATCGTAGAATCCCCAGACGGCGTAGACACAGATAACACATAGGTCATAAGTTCTAATGGTCTAGTCAATTTTTGAGAGAAAGCATGCGATACAAAGGAATGTGTAGAACCAGAATCTATCAGTACACATGCATTTTGAGAACATATAGAGAGTGTACCTGACACCACAGTATAGGTGTTTGGTACGTCACCAGGCACTAAGGCAAACACTCGGCCTTGTCTCAGAGGTTCCTTCCTAGTATTGGCTTTGGTATTGGTTTTGGCCACAGAAGCGGATCCCGTTGAACTTGCTGCAGGACGGCTAGTAGTCTCAAATCTGAGGGGGCAATCTTTCACTACGTGACCTGACTGGCCACACCGGAAACACGCATCGGACACTCGGTAGCACACACCCCTGTGCCTTTTACCACAATTAGAACAAACCGGAATAGACCCACTACTCTGACTCGAGCTGTTCGAAGTCCCCGTGTTTTGCTTCTTATTGACAAAGGACCAGCCTCTTTTAAAACCAAACCCGGATCTTTTTCCTCTCCACTCAGTTGTTGTAGTTGCTGGGGCTTTACTTTGTTTCATGGCGGCTAAGGTGGCCTCTGCCATTAAGGCTCTGTCTAAAACTTCCACATAAGTAGGCAATTTCAGGACGCCTACTCGATCAAACACCTCCAAATCTAATCCTCCTTCAAACTTTCGTGCTTTCTTGTAGTCGGTATCCACCATATGTGGGCAAACTGTGCCAATTCAGTGAATTTCGCTTCATATTCTGCCACAGACATTCTTCCCTGTTTAAGTTCCTGGAATTCAGACACTTTCCGATCCCTGAAACATTGGGGAAAATACTTGTCGTAGAAGATGGCATTAAACTGTGCCCATGTCATATTTCCATTGCTACTTCGGATCAGTAACCACCACCTGCGGGCTTCATCTTTCAGAGTATAGGTGGCTAGGAGGACTTTCTGAGTTTCAGAACAAAGAAATACTTCATACAATTTTTCCATCTCAAGCAACCATGTCTCAACTTTCAGGGGTTCAATTCCACCATAGAACGTTGGCGGTTTCATTTTCATGAATTTCTGTGTTAGATTGATGATGTCATTATTTTCCGCTTCGGCCTGTACCGGTGGAGGCGGAGGAGGCAAAGGTTGTTGTCTCTGTTGTTATGTCAAGGTTTCAGTCAATGCTGCTAACATTTGTTCTATTCGGCCCATGCGAGCCTCTGAAGATTCACTTTCACCACTTCCCCTTGCATTCTCCATCTTACTATACAGACATCAAATGATAATAAACACAGGTATAATCTTATTCGTCGCCTTCAATTCATGTGATTCAAATGTACATTCAGTTTTCATATTCAGTTGCATTACCACACACACTCACACATGCAAATGGAATGCCCCTAATGCTTACTAGGACATCCTAAGCTCATACGGACCTGTGTGTGCGGTAGAACACGTGCTCTGATACCACTCTGTCACGACCCAAACCCGCCCCTATAGGTTTAGCATCGTAACCGGCCAGTAATCCGTGGATTACCAAAGGCCTCTGAACAGATTAGCAAATAGTAAGGGGCTGCGGAAGCAATAATACAAAATAAACAAGGTCCAATGAGCTGTGATAACGTACATGGGACGGAACATTTCAAAACTTATATGTATATATGCATAAACATGCCAGTTCCGGTACACAATATTTACAACATGTACAACCCAAGACCTGTCTTTACAAAACATATACAGAGACTAGCATGAAATACAAAAACAGCCATAGCATTAGGCTGCGATCGGAACCTCCTCGGGAGGCACAACGGATGGCTGACAAAAACAGAACAGAAGGCCGTCAACTCTGGCCCTGGTCATGTGCTGTCTCACCTACATACATAATATAAATTGTGAGCGAAAGCCCAGTGAATAATAATAGAGTAAAGGGTTTCAATGAATGAGTTCGTACAGGTTCAGAAATCACAATCCAGATTTGCATCAAATTCATCATTTGTCCAGATCATATATATAGACAGAAATCATAAGTCATGATTAATTTACGTGATACATCCATTAGCATTAACAGAACAGAACAGAACAGAACGCATACGCGTGAGGTTACGAATAACCAGTTCCATAAAGGAACCTCCGGATCCGGGTAACAGAACAGAACAGAAGCTGAGCCCCCGTGACAGGGCCTCCGGTACGGGTAACAGAGTGCAGACAGAAATAAGTTCCATGAAGGAACCTCCGATACCGGGTAACAGCTAACAGATATCACATGATGCTAAGGATGTCACGAAATACATATCAGAAATTGAACAATCATTCATTGTACAGAACATATCATTTCGGAAAACATATCTTGTTTTATCACACAGAAAGTAGATACAGTTTGAACATAACTTTACTAAATTATTACTCACAGTTGGCCTTGAAACAGACAGACGGAGCAGATTGATCACACGACACGCGGCACGTGACCTACATAACACATAACGGACACACACTTGAAACACACATTCTAATCACACAAACTTACGTCGTTGGTTCTTAATGTGTTTCTAACCTTAAAGCCTCACTATAGAGTCTTAAACATGGCCTAGGAATGCCTAGGATGGAATGAGGATGCAAAGATGCCTTGGAAAACATTTTTCAAAATTTGCTGAAAACAGGGGTCTCGCTCGAGCGTAGCTTTCTTCGCTCGAGCGAGCTTGCCAAAACAGAGGGGTCGCTCGAGCGTAGACTCCTTCGCTCGAGCGGTCTGTAAAAATGCAAAAGTACTGGTTGTTGAAATTTTACGCTCGATGCACGCCCGATGCTCGCTCGAGCGTGAGACACACCCTTCGCTCGAGCGTAGGTCTCGTCGCTCGAGCGTGCGTCTGCGTGCACTAAAAACCTGAGAGCTCGCAATTTACGCTCGAGCCACCATTCCTTCGCTCGAGCGGAGCTCTGAACAAACGATGGTCGCTCGAGCGTGGAATCCTTCGCTCGAGCGAGGAAGCCAAATTCTGGAATTTCCAGATTTGCCTCCCAAGCTCAAACCAAGCATTCAACTACCCAAATCTCAACCTCTTGGGCCCATTTTCTGGAAAAACACTTTAAACTCATAGTATAACATGTTTTAAAGATCAATTTGAGAAATCAAAGCCCAAAGGTGAGTCAATTAAACACAATTTCAAACAAACTTCCAAGAAATATTAAAGAACAAAACATGCAAGTGTTCATTTGAATTCAATGCTCCAAAAATGTAACCAAATGCAAGATTACACTCAAAATCATGATGAACTCATGGACTATAACTAGAATATGGTCTTGCATGCAAGAATTTCCATGAAAACACTTCAAATTGTTATGATATGGACATGCATGCATGATTTAAGCTCTAATTCAACATGTTTAATTCAATTCTTGTCTTAGATCACTAATGTCACATGAATCATGCAAGAAATGACTTGAATTCACAATCAAGAAGGTAATTCTCCTACCTTAAGTCTTGAATTCCAAGTATGGAGGCTCAATTATGAAAATTCCTCTACAATTCTTCAAGTTCCAAGCCAAAAACTCTTGTTGAAGCTAAGTCTCTTCTCCTCTCTCACTCTCTACGTTTTGTCTCAAATATGGCTGAGGAAATGATGTATGGAGTATGCTAATCAAGTCCCAAACAAGTCTCTTAGAAGTGGTCCACCAAGTGGCAGTTTCGTAAATAATTGAACTAATGTAATTTAGCGTTATTTAATCTAATTTAATCGTTCCAAATCAAATTTTAATTAAACTTACCATAAAATTCTATAAATCCTAACTAATACTTAACACAAAACAATTTCGAAATCGGGCGTCGATAAGGCTTTCAATTTGCAGTTCAAAGTTGAAACATGAACATATCATTTTATGGCAAACAGATAGAAACACAAAGATAATGCAATACACATGCAAATTAATTCCAGATTCCTTCTAAATTACTGTTAAGCATAATTAATCATGTTTTAGCATTAATCGGAGGTCGGGGTTATTACAAGAAGCCTCAGGACAGGCGACACGCAATCGAGGACTTCTAGGACTCGTTACTCCAGGTCTGAGAGAACAAGGACTGAAAGGTCTTGTACGAAGAGAAGCAGTTATCGGCTCTCGCATACACACCAAACGACATCTAGGCACATAGAATTGCCTAGGTCAGCAAACCTGCAGATAGTGCTAGAAGAAAGGGCTCGAAGAAGAGAAGATCATCACGTGCGTGACTCCCAAAGGGCCTTTGCTCTACAACAGTTGGCTCCTAGGACGCATGGAAGTGTCGAGGTTAGAATGCCAGTACTGCACCTTGCCTACGAACTAGCAGACAAAGCGTTAGCAAGGTTGCAGAGCTTGCCGTTCGTTCTGGCGATAGAGAACGCACCCTTACCCTTAGGCTTCCATTAGCCTAAGTTCACAACTTATGAGGGGAAGTCAGAGCCCTACATGCACTTGAGCCACTTGAGCCAGGTCATGGCTGTATACCGACGGAACGAGGCTCTAATGTATATCTTGTTTCCCCCAAGCTTAGGCGATTTGGGCTTGACATGGTTTGACAGGTTGCCAGAAGGCAGCATAGCTTCATGGGCACAACTTGCAGAGGTGTTCGTTACCAGGTTTAAGACAAACACCAAGATGCTGGTGAGGATAGACCAGCTGCTCTCCATCGACATGGGCAAGAAAGAAACACTAAAGTCTTGCAACAACCGATATTGGGAGACTTTTAATCAAATTGGAGATTGCCCCACAAACCTAGCTATCGTGCAGTACAAACGGGGTCTACCAGTGGGCAATAAATTGAAGGATTCAATGAAAATGACACCACCTCTCACAATGGAGGCCTTAATGGGGAGAGTGCATCAGGCAAAGTTCGGCACAACAGTGATGTTGTACAAAAAACCTGTGACAAAATTTAACACGATCGGCCGAGAAGAACGACCGAACAAAAATGGTCGAGGCAGACGACCAAATGGTGAGGACTCCTAGGCAAGGAGGTTAAGAGCCCGCACCGCCATCACCATGGTGTTCAACAAGCCTATCTATCGGATTCTTAGCGAGATACGAGACAATCCTTTCGTTCGGCGGCCTGCCAGGTTAGGAGAAGCGTAGAGGGGCTATGATGATAGATACCGTTGCACCTTCCATGATGAAAAGGGGTACCGAACTGAAAAACTGTACGCCATTAAGGCAACATCTGGAGGAGTTAGTGGTCGTAGGCCACTTGGACCAATATATTGAAGGGGGAGTGCAGCAAGCCCCCCAAGACTACAACGGGCCAGATGGGATGCCAGCCGACGATCCACCCCAAGGCATAATCAATGTGATACAATCTAATTGGTGAATAAATATATGTTCGTATTTTTTGTAATAAAATATATAAGAGTTGGGTTAAGCATTTATAGTTGTAGTAGATATTAAAAGTGACATAATCTAATTGACTCAACATTTATCTCAACTTGGTCATGACCTAATCATTAGATAATTGTCTTAGTCTATGCCTAAACATAAGCTACTTAACTCATTTATTTGTTAAATTGATAAATGAATATATGTTAGTATTTTTTATAAAAATATATAAGAGTCGGTTTGAGGAATTATAGTTGTGCTAGACACTAAAAGTAACATAATCTAATTGACTCAACACTTATCTCAACTTGACCATGACCTAATGTTGATTTAATTAGATTATGTCATAAATGTTGATTTAATTAGATTATATCACTTTTAGTGTCTAACATAACTATAAATTCTCAATAATTTTAAATATAAATATAAAATTTTATCCAAATTTTAATTTTTTTAATAACTATGCATAAACATGTTCATATTTATTATTTTATTATAAAAAATACTAAAATATATTTATTCACCAATTTAATAAATAAATGAGTTAAGTGGTTTACGTTTAGGCATAGACTAAGACAATTTTCTAATGATTAAGTTATGGTCAAGTTGAGATAAATGTTGAATCAATTAGATAATGTTACTTTTAGTGTCTAGCACAATTATAATTCCTCAAGTCAACTCTTATATATTTTATTATAAAAAATACTAACATATATTTATTTATCAATTTAATAAATAAATGAGTTAAATAGCTTATGTTTAGGTATAGACTAAAACAATTCTCTAATGATTAGGTCATGGCCAAGTTGAGATAAATTTGAGTTAATTAAATTATGTCACTTTTAGTGTCTACTACAACTATAAATGCTTAACCCAACTCTTATATATTTTATTACAAAAAATACGAACGTATATTTATTCACCAATTTAATAAATAAATGAGTTAAGTAACTTATGTTTAGGCATAGTCTAAGACAATTCTCTAATGATTAGGTCATGGCCAAGTTGAGATAAATGTTGAATCAATTAGATTATGTCATTTTTAGTGTCTAGCACAAATAAAAATCCTCAATAATTTTAAATATAAATATAAAATTTATAGAATTTTAATTTTTTTAATAATTATGTATACACATGTACATATTTATTATTTTATTATAAAAAATACTAATATATATTTATTAAGTGTCTCCCCCAAACGACATCGTTTTTTTTTTTTTGTCAAATGAGGTGTGCACTATGTGTTTTATTTTGGAATGGTTGGATCTGTTAAATGCCACGTGTCTCAATCTTATGTAAAGTGCGGAAAGGGGCTGGAGGCAAGAGTACAGGAGAGGAGGCTGATTCGCGTGGAGGTGAAATTATATATTTATATATATATATATATATATATTGATTGGTTGAGATTTTTTAATTTCGATTAAGGATTATTTTGAAAAGATAGTTAAAAATTATCTTTCAACTTTTACTTATTTTGAGTCACATTACCTTTCATATTTTGTACACTTTTTTTTATAAAAAAACCAAAAAAATTAAAAAATTAACTTTTAACTATTTTCTCAAAAAAGTCACCAAACTACCAAATATGCAGAGTAACACCCTCAGTTGGCCCAAACAACATTTGAGACCATCCATTCAATACCAGATGAAGTCGATCCAGGCAAGTTTGTCGAGTTAGGGTTTGTTCACACTCTTAGTATGCGTAATAGAGCTCATTATGGATCTCACTTTAATGATCCGAACTATTTACTTTTTAAGATACGTTAATTAAAACATTTTCAAAAAAATCAAGTTAATTGAATATTGGTAGCCCTATTATCAGTTCAAATTTGTATCTGCAAAAATAAACTGTAAGTGTAATTTTAAATATAAAGTTGAATACAAATTTGATCTGATCATAAGGTTATATAAGTCCAATTAACTTAATTTTATAAGAATATTTTATTCAATATATTTTAAGAAGCAAACGATTTAAAAATGTAAAATCCAAAGTGAGGCTCATTGTGCTTCGAACAATAACCGTTGTACATCAATCACATTCCATCCGTAATTTCCACTTAAAATAATGGTAGAATTTTAATTCAATGTAAATTTAGAAAGAAATACAAATAAATAGTATATTTTTTTTATAATACTACAGTGAAATAATTGAATACCGAGACCCTCAAATTTTTGTTATCTTTACAATCCTTAATTGATTGATAACCATTTATTATTTTGTCTTTTTCTTATTTTTTTTCTCTCTCCTCTCTCTCTCTCACACAAATGCTGTGGTGTGAGGATTGTGGGTTCCTGCGGTCTCTAGCATGATTGTAAACAATTTTTCCTAAAATAGTAGTGTTGGGCTCACTGCCCTCGGGGTGGGGACCAGCGTCGTTTCATTAGTTAACCTGAGAACAGTCTATAGATCCGAATCAGACGTCGATGGTTATGTGACGAAAATTAATTTTGTATAAAATATAATTAATCTATCACTTGTGTTATGTACCGAATAATTATAGATATTTATATTTATTTTAATTTTTTTTAATATATAAATTATATTTTTTAAGATTTTTTATAAAAATAATTTTACAATTTATCACTAACCATAGTATATGGAGAAATTGAAAAGGGTACTACAGTAACTATACACGGATTGTATCTATAATTATTTGTATGAGGAGATTTTAAATGTTGATCAGGAGATTTTGACCAAATTAATAAATGCAGGCATGTGGAAAAACATGTAGATTGAAAGAAGTTAATAAATGCTGATCATGAGATTTTGATCAAATCAATACATGTTGAGTTTTTTTTTAATAAGAAATTTAAAAAATTCAGATTAGGATATTGAAACTCCCAAAGGTCTTGGGGTTAAAAACCCCCCTTTTACTTATAATATACTAGTCCATCACTCGTGCTATGCACGAGATAATTGTAGATATTTATATTTGTTTTAGAATTTTTTTAATATATAAATTATGTTTTTTAAGATTTTTTATAAAAATAATTTAACAATCTTATCACTAACCACAGTGTATGGAGAAGTTAAAAATGGTATTGCAGTAACTATACACGGATTGTATCTATAATTATTTGTATAAGGCGATTTTAAATGCTGATCAAAAGATTTTGACCAAATCAATAAATGCAGGCATGTGGAAAGACATGTGGATTGAAAAAAGTTAATAAATCTGATCAAATGATTTTGATCAAATCAATAAATGTTGAGTTTTTTTTTTTAAAATAAAAAATTTAGAAAATTTGAATTGAGATATTGAATCTCCCACAGGCCTTGGGGGTTAAAAATCCCATTTTACTTAATATATAGTATAGATAGTGTGTGAGTGATTTTCTGATCACACTGCCCTCCTTAGTGATTCAGCTGTAGAACACAGGCAGAATAGATGGCACCCTGCTGTCCTGTACAGAAAGAAAAGGCTCCGGCGGTGGTTCTTCCACCCGGGGGCACTCCGACGATCAAGTCAGTATATCTCTCAAAGATAATCAAGTATTCAACTCACAAGCTTGAGTATAAAAACATACCTTAGACCCATGGGGGTGCCTCTCTTTTATAGCCAATACAATCCTAGTCCCAATAGGAGCCTAACTCCAATGGACTCAGGATTACTGCTAATCTGGAACTCCCAGTGGGATTAGGATAAACCCTCTAAGAGTTTCATCTTTACCCAAACTGAAGTCTTCTCTCAATCTAGGACTCTTGTCCTTTATCCGCTTATCTCGGATTCCGATATCTTCGGAGATAACCTCGGCAACTCCGAGATCACCTCGGCGTAACTACCACGACACGTGGCACCTCGGCTGACACGTCGGCGTCACCTTGCCACGTGTTGGTACTCAGAAAATATATCCCCACAACTGCCCCCTAGGTTCTATTACCTCGGCATTCTGAGGTGATGGAACCTATATTGTTCCTCTTTCCAGTACTTCGGCACAAGAACTCTTCAGCCGAGGTCGTTCATCTCAGGCCGACATGTCTTCTTTCAAGAACAAGAATTCAAATGAACTCTCCTACGCGCATGAGCTGTCATGCATCACTTCTCAACCGTTCCACTTACGCGTTATATCTTCATTGGCCCGTGTCTGCGACGCGCCTGAAAACTGTTTTCCCTGCGTGCGCCGTCTGACGTGTGCGTTGCTCCAGGCGCAATAAATGCCCTGTTTTGCCGCCGTTTCAAGTTTTTGATAAAACTTTTCTTTCTTTCTTCCTTTCTTTACTTTTGCACTCGATTTACTTACTCTTTCTCTCTCTAAACTTTCTCAAATCCGCCATTGCTCTAGCTCCAAGCTCTGCAACCGTCTTCATTCTTCCATTCCAGCGAAGCTTTCACCGTTCCGTCGTGTCTACATCCGTCGTCTGACCTCGGCGATCTTCATACCGGCTCCAGTTATCTTGGTAAGCCTCTGTTCCTTTCATTCTTAATTCCTCTATGCTCGTTTGCTTTCTTGCTGCCATTACTGCTTTGTTCAAACCTTTGATTTACTGAACTATTCATCTGGATGCGTCTATTCCATGATTTCGCTTATGTTTTGAACACTTGCACTGTTTCACCACTTTTTTGCCACTGTTCTTGAGCCTGTATTTCTTGTATTCTTTATGCTTTTGAGAACCCCACCTCTGTTCTTTATTCTGAAACTTCATTTCTTATTTCTGTATTTTTTCCAGATCTGTGCCTTCAATCTTTGCTTTCGTAGATTTAGGTTTGGGATTTGTCTGCAGAACCTACCAATTCTTAGGAAAAACTGAAACAATCGTAACCAGTGTTTACCTAGGTTTTTGCCGAGGTTCCTATAACCCTTTAAGAACATCTTTTCTCTGTAACCAAATTCCTTTACGCCGAAATCATGGGTATGTGGAGACATAGGGTAGATACCCCTACCAAACTTGAATACTTTAGGGAAGAGTTCGCCATTCCTGCCGACGTCCATCTGAGGCTGGCTGGGGATGACGACTCTATCATGCCCACAGATAATACGATGCCCTTCCCTATTGTTGCTTTTACTGAATGTGGACTCCGGCTTCCACTTGATCCCCTTTTTCGTGAAGTTCTCCACTATTACAAGTTGAACCCCATGCAACTTACCATCAACTCCTACCGAGTGATCAATGGTATCATAGCCTTAGCTAGGCAGGAAAACGTTAGGATTACCCTTGCCGACATTCAATTTTGTTATACCATGTGTGCCCTTAACCTCAAAGAAAAAGGCTACGTTTATTACCTCAAGCCGAGGTCCACCGAATTTAAAATCGTAGCCGACCTCCCAGACTCCAACAAGGGGGCTGGAGATGATTACGTTATTGCTTCGGGAAATTGGGAGTTTGGCGCAGACGAGGACGCTCATCTGTACCCTCTTCCTCGATCAGTTAAGGAGGGCAAGGGTAAGAGCCCAGTGTCAATACTTAGTTGTTTCTTTCCAAGTGTTTCAATATTTTATCTGTTTCTAATGTCTGTTTTCTTCTTGCAGACGTTCGCAAGCCACCGAAAAATTTTCGCCAATCTTACGTTCCCAGCAAGGATCTGAAAAAGCTCCTGGACTTGCCAGTTCATAAAAGAAAAGCCCCTCTTCTTCTCAACTTTATCCCTACATACAAATCAATTTTGCCCGACGTCCCCAGAAGAAAGAAGAAAAGCCTGTCTCCACCTTCTGCCACAACTCTAACCGCTTCTACATCCCGAACAGATCAAGGATCAACATCGGATCCAGCCGATCAACCATCAACTTCAGCTCCATACTTGATCCCCATACCTGAACGAAAACGTCGGCGAAGACTTGTCAAAACTGCCGAGATGGGTCGCCCAAAGCCTGTTGCCGCAGATCTCCTAGCCGACCTCCCTACCGATGTTGATGCTGCCCCGACTCAATCCATGCCCCCACCAAAGCCAAAAAGAACCAAGAAGGCCCAGCCAAAGGCCAAAGTAACTCAGGTTGAATCTGAGGATACTTTGCCTATTTCTAAGCTGGCTGAGAGTGAGAAGTCTCAACCCTCTGCTGGGAAGAGGCGTTCTGAAGCCCAGCCATCAGAGTCCCAGAAATCAAAAAAGCCGAGGTCTTCCTCTGCAACGACTTCGAAGTCCAAAGTACCAAATGTCCCCTGGACGCCTGAGATTACCCTGGAGAATAAGCCTGTTTTGGCAAGTGATAGCGCCGATGACATAAATGTCGGCGTTGCACTCAGTACAGCCTTCTTCTCCCAGGCGATCTGGAAAAGAACGCCGAAATGAGTGAGTACGAAAATTACGCTTTCATGCTTCAACGCTGTGTTCAAGTAAGTGTCTTCACTTGGTAACCTGTCTTTTCCTCATCTTTTCATACTTGTAAAACTTTGTAATAACTTTTTGCTTTCACTTTTTTCAGGCTATTCAGCATGCCCATTCCTTCTCCATGCAATCTTTTGAGAATAGGGAGAAGTTGACTGACATGAAGAAGGAGTATTCTGCCCTCCAAAAGATCAACAAGAGTCTTCAAGCAAAAATGAAGAAGTTGGAGGATCAGGCTGAGGCTGCCACTAAGGCCCAACAGATAGCAGAAGAAAAAGCTGAATCTGCTGAGGCTATCAGGAAGGTCGCGAAGCCGAGAAAAAAGAGGCCGAGGGTAAAAGGCCCAGGCCGAAAAGGAGCTCAGGAGGCCCTGGCTACCAAAGATGCTGAGATCAAGGATGCTGACGAAAAGGCTTATGCCAAGGTATGGCCGACGTTACTGAGGATTACAAACTTCAAGTCAGGCAGGCATGCAACAGGGGCTTCTCCCTAGGTTGGATGTCCCTGGCAAAAAAGCTTAATATCCCTGATGATTCACCACTACGCAAAGCTGATGCTATTCCTCTTCCATTTCCTCCACCTCCACCTCCAACTCAAGCCGAAGACGAATCGGAGTCTGAATCCGAGGATGAGGATAAGGATGATGATGAGGCTCTAGTAAGGAAGCCTAAAGATGCCACTGAGACCAAGTCCCCTCCTCAGGATAATCAAGTCCTAGACTTGACTCATGAGGAGGAAGATGAGGAGGTTGTCAAGGAGGCTACTCCTGAACAAGCATCATCTGACGTTCCTCCAACCGATAAAAGTCTTGACCAAACACTTGCCGAAATCGATGCCGAGATCGTGGCAGAAAAGGCTGCCGAAGTAGTTCTTCAGGAATCTGCCGAGGTAGTTCTCCAAGAATCTGCCGAGGTCCAGACTCAAATTGCGCCTGAAGTTGAAGAATCACAACCTTGATGTCTTTTGTACTTTTTTGTTTTCTGGATAATATAAGTTTCTTGTATGGCCGATGTGCCTCCAGTTTATGTTGAATGTTTTAATATAACTTTTTTGAATGTCTGCACTCTTTTGCCTTTTCTTTGACTGCCTCTATATGATTCTATACTTAGAATATTTTGCATGCCTTTCAAACTTTGCCTTCTTTGTGCAATTTTCTCGGGGTTACATACCTCGGGTATAATAACTACAAACTTTACTTCGGCAAGATACTGACCTGCAAACTTTTTCATAAATTTCAACAAGTGTAAAACATATACTATAAACTTTTCTCAAGTTATAACAAGTGCTAAACAATGATCTACTTGTAAATTGCTACAAATTTCAACAAGTGTTTAAACAATATACTTAGCTTTTACTTCAACCTGTAAATTGCTGCAAGTTTCAACAGATAATCATATGTCGGTTTAACGTCATCTTGTAAATTGCTACAAATTTCAACAAGTGTTAAGCATCTTCTTTTGGTTTAACCAACCTGTAGATTGCTACAAGTGTTTAAGCAATAACCTCGGCTTCACTTCGACTTGTAAATTGCTACAAATTTCAACAAGCGAAGAGAAACAGTAATCTCGGCTTAACTTCAACTTGTAAATTGCTACAAATTTCAACAAGTGAAGATAAGGAACCATCTCAGCTTAACTTCAACTTGTAAATTGCTACAAATTTCAACAAGTGAAGATAAGGACCATCTGGCTTAACTTCAACTTGTAAATTGCTACAAATTTCAACAAGTGAAGATAAGGAACCATCTCGGCTTAACTTCAACTTGTAAATTGCTACAAATTTCAACAAGTGAAGATAAGGAAATCAGCTTAACTTCAACTTGTAAATTGCTACAAATTTCAACAAGTGAAGATAAGGAACCATCTCAGCTTAACTTCAACTTGTAAATTGCTACAAATTTCAACAAGTGAAGATAAGGAACCATCTCAGCTAACTTCAACTTGTAAATTGCTACAAATTTCAACAAGTGAAGATAAGGAATAATCTCGGCTTAACTTCAACTTGTAAATTGCTACAAATTTCAACAAGTGTTAAGCATATTCTTCTTCTCTTTGCCCCCAATGTGAACCTGAGTTCCACTTGGGTTCTCATTATTCATGTCTCTCAAATAACATTGTGTATCTTTACAATCATATGTGTTTGAAGAATTCTGAAAAGATTTTATTGATGACATCGGCAAAAAATAATGCATATCTAATGATAGAAAAATTTCAAATTACAAGTGTTCCAAGGTCTGGGTAATGCTTTGCCCTCATTATCTTCAAGCCGATAAGCTCCATTGCCTAATACCGAAGTAATTCTGTAGGGTCCTTCCCAGTTTGGGCCAAGCTTGCCCTCTCTGGGATCTTTCTTGTTGCCGACGACTTTTCTCAAGACTAGGTCGCCGACTTGAAAATCTCTTGGATTGACCTTCTTGTTGTAAGCTCTGGCAAGCTGTTGCTGGTATACTGCGAGCTGAATTGCAGCTTTCTCTCTTCGTTCTTCTAAAAGATCCAGATCTCGGGCTAAGAGTATATCATTAGTCCCATTCTCAACTCCCTGGGTTCGGATCCCTGGGATGCCGACTTCCAGTGGAATGACTGCTTCTGTGCCATAGCCATGGCAAAGGGGATTCCCCTGTTGATCTTCTCGGCGTAGTCCGATATGCCCAAAGTACGTTGGGCAATTCGTCTACCCACTTTCCTTTTGCTGCCTGCAGCCTCTTCTTTATTCCATCCAAAATTACTTTGTTGGATGCTTCTGCTTGCCCATTACTTTGGGGAAAACTTGGTGTTGAAAAGTAATTCTTGATCTTGAATTTCGCACAAAAGTTCTTGATGAGTTTGCTGTCAAACTGCGTTCCGTTGTCGGCAACTATGGCTCTTGGAATGCCAAATCTGGTGATGATGTTTCTCCATATGAAGTTCTTGACGTCCACATCTCGGATTTTGGCAAGAGGTTCTGCCTCTATCCACTTCGTGAAGTAATCTGTTGCTACCAGCAAGTATTTTCTCTGCCCAGTTGCCTGGGGAAGTTGTCCAACAAGATCCATGCCCCACTGGGCAAACGGCCAAGGGCTGGATACTGGATTCAGGTCAGCAGCTGGCTGATGTGTATCAAAGGTGCAAACCTTTGGCATTGTTCGCACTTCTTCACGTATGCTTCTGCATCCTTTTGCATGTAGGGCCACCAATACCCCTGGGTAATGGCCCTGTGAGCTAGTGATCTGCCCCCAGCGTGGCTTCCACAACTCCTTCATGAATTTCATATAAAAAATCTTCAACCTGCAAAGGGTGTACGCACCTTAAAAGGGGTCCAGTGAAGGACCTTCTGTAGAGATGTCCGTCCGCAGTCAGACTGAATCTTGCCGACTTCAATCTGACTTTGTGTGCCTCCTTGCGGTCTTCTGGCAGCTTTCCTTCTTTCAGGAATGCAACAATTGATCCATCCAGCTTGGCCCCATGTCCACACACATTGCTTCTTGCTCTGTGTTCTGTGGTTCTATGCTCGGGCCCGACATATAGTCAATCATAATTGTCCTTGTTTTTCCAGTCTGCATTGAACTTGCCAGGTTGGCCAACGCATCGGCGTGGCTGTTATCATCTCGGCTTACTTGGAGTAGTCGGCAGTTCTGAAATAAGGCTGCCAATCTGATGACCTCTTTTGCATATGCCGACATCCTTTCGTCTCTGGCTGCAAATTCTCCTGTTGACTGGTTAACAATAAGCTGTGAATCACAAAAAACTATTACCTCATCTGCTTCTGCTGCTGCTGCCAGCTTTAGCCCTGCAATTAAGGCTTCGTATTCGCTTCATTGTTTGAGGCCTGAACCCCAAACGAATGGACTGTTCTATTATTTCTCCATCTGGAGATATCAGTAGTACCCCTGCCCCTGCTCCTTGTCGGTTTGAACTTCCATCGACAAACAGTCTGAAGGAGTCGCCGATGTAGATGCTGCAGGGTCTGAGTTTTTCCTTCCTGCTCTTTTGCCTTAGGCTGGGATTCTCCTTGCTTGCTGGGACAACGTTCATCTTGGCTCAACGGAGCCCGATGTTCGATGGATTCAGGCGTGAATTCTGCCACGAAGTCGGCCAAACTTGGCCCTTAATGCTGTTCTGGGCCTGAACTCCAG